>OX387352.1:1200000-1672500 GCA_947563465.1 Archips xylosteana
CTCAGCATGTGCGGTGAGGATTACTCATCACCGCGCTGGTTTTCAGCCTGCGCCCTTATAGCGTGCTGACATTGCAAAAACAGGCGGGTAGGACTATAAAAAAAACGTACAGCGGTATAGTCAACCAAGAAATCCCTTCACCATCCAAGGTTCAATGACAGTTGCTTGGCTCAAAACATCAAAAGCTATTTTCACTCACACACAAGTCAGTGCGACAACCAGGTCCTATACTACGAAGCGCGAAACCCGAAACCCCGTTTCATGCCGTTCCGCTCCGAACCTCGAACTTCGAATTTCGCAGTAACCCCCCAGTCCTATTGCTTTCATTCTGATGTAGGAACTGTCATTAAAAATGGTAAAACAAGTACCCGGTCGACCACACCTAATAAGACAAAAAAAAAACAAGAATAGGTAAACATTTTCAATACAAGCTTACAACTTATCCACTTACATTATTCCAATTTAGATTAAGTAAATGACGATCTTTATGAAAATTGTACCTATATCATTGCAAAAAACTCACATCGAATCAAATTGAATTTCGTGATATTATTAATTAAGCAAAAGAGGAAAGACTTTTGCCCAGCAATGGGACGCATAATAAGTTACTTTAAAATTCAATGTACAGACTTTTATGCATTTTTTACGTTAAAGTCCAAAAACTCTGACAAGCCCTCGCTCAATAAACAAAACAAGCTAACCTAAAAGCCATCTTAAGTCCGCATCACAGTGGTTTAAGCACCCATTACACCCCAAAAAAGGTCGTATATCTCAACCCCGCATCATCAGGTCCAGTAAATCACGTACCTGACCGAAGGCACTTGTCTCGGGCATAAATCTCCGGTGGCGCCCCCTGCGCTCATAAATATTGAACTATTGACTCGGCCTAAGTCCGCTTGTTAATGACGGGGTGATTTAAAGGTTGTCGAGACCTGGATTTTGTGTATTGGCGGTTTGGGTGATTTGGCTTCAGTTTGTTGGGCTTAAAAATTGTTTCTATTTTGGGGTACTTCGTATAAGTCTTGGTGGCCTAGTGGTTTGCGTATGGCCTCTCAAGCAGAAGGTCTTGGGGGTCTTGGGTGCGATCCCGGGCTCGTATCTCTGAGTTTTTTGAAATATACGTGCGAAATCACATTCGAATTTTATTTTATTACTAGCTGTTGCCCGCCTGCGAAGAATAGCCTACGACCTATTAACACCACACACACACAACATGACATTGTACTTTTGATATTTAATGTTGGACCATTGATTGTCGTTCGAAAATAAATGAATTATTATCTTTGATCAATTATAACTGAAGATACACATTGCCGAACAAAATCCCCTTCAAAAAATGTCCGAACTTTTTTATTTGTTTGCATAACAATTAAAATCATCACCTACACAGAAATTTGAACCTAGCCTTTACTTCATTACAGTCGAATTTCGGTTGACACTTGACAGCTAAACTTGACAATTTCACGCAACGTACTGAGAAAAAAGAAGGCCACTTTTATCAAAGTGGCGCTCATTTGGCTCGGACATTTTCGGGCGCGCGACTGTGGATCTACAGTTATAATTGATCAAAGATTATTATTATTATTCTCAGACTTATTAAATATAGAGAAGAAAATTGGCAAAAAATCGGTCACGCCGTTTCGCAAGAGTTCGATAACCAACACTGACACGAGATTTTTATATAGGTACTAGCTGTTGCCCGCGACTCCGTCCGCGAAGAATAGGGGTTTAAAAAATAGCCTACGACCTATTCTCAGCCCTACCGAACACAGAAAAAAGTTTCATAAAAATCGGTCAAGCCGTTCCAGAGGAGTTCGGTAACAAACACCGTGACACGAGATTTTTATATATTAGATTAAATAGAAGAAGATGAAGATAGTTCAAGACTCTAGGAAGGACATAGGATAGTTTTTATCCCAGAAAATTGAAAAGTTCATAAAGTAGTCGCGGGCAAAAGCTAGTAGTCTATATTTTGACATGACTACAATTTGTACGAAACCCTCGGTGCGCGAATCTGTGTTTCACTTGAACAGTTTTTTTTGGACTTAGTTTGCTATGTTCTCAGCTCTTAAAACCACCTTTGCATTCCATTAAGAGGTGCGAATCCTATTAAGTCCAGACGAGGTGCAAGTTCGGAATGTTAATCACTTCAACACGGTCATTAGAATTCTATTACAATAGTCTAGAGCGCTTCGGAAGATCATAAGTTGTTTAGATAAACAAACATGCATGCAGAGGGTCGTGGGTTTGAGCCCGGGATTTTTCCTCTGACTTTTGCGGGATTTATGTGCTAACTAGCTGTTGCCTGCGACTCCGTCTGCGAACAATTCGTTTATCGCTATCCCGCGGGAAGTATGTAATTTTCTCGGATACTAAGTATCCTATATGTTAATCCAGGTTATCTAATCTATCTATCTAATACCTTTAAACGAGCAATTCTTGTATACATCTATACTAATATTATAAAGCTGAAGAGTTTGTTTGTTTGTTTGAACGCGCTAATCTCAGGAACTACTACTCCGATTTGAAAAATTCTTTCAGTGTTAGATAGCCCATTTATCGAGGAAGGCTATAGGCGCTGGGGTGCGGGGGAGGGGGTGCGGGGAAGAGGGTGCGAGGTAGGGGGTGTGAGGGAGGGAGTGCAGGGGAGGGGTGCGGGAGCTTCAAATGGGGGATGAAAATTTCATTGATTTTGCCGTAGGATGCACCGTTTTCAAGATATTTGACAAAAACTCCGGGGGGGTTGGGATGGGGGGTGAGGGGGGAGATGCGGGGGTTTTAGAAGTAAAACTTCTATAGGCACGCTTGACTTGGGACCAACGCGGGTGTGCGGGGGCTGCTGTGTTGGGGGCGTGCGGGGGGGGGGGTGCGGGATTGCTGTGCGGGGGGGGCGGGTAATTTTTTTTTATATCGAGTAACTAAGGAGAGTCAATTGATGAAAAAGCAAATTGGATAAAAAAATTAACCTGCCCAAATTACTAATTCCACGCGGACGGAGTCGCGGGCAAAAGCTAGTATATGTATATATATAATCAGGATCTCGGAAACGGCTCCAACGATTTCGATGAAATTTGGTGTGTGGGGATTTTCGTTGATGAAAAACTGATCTAGCTATGTTTCATTTTCAGAAAACCGCTTTTACTCGTGTTTTCCGGCTATTTTTGTTTGCATTAGAATACAAAGCTAAATTTCGCCGGCTACGAGCAGATCATAATAGCACAGTAGAAATCGGGTGGTCGCGGATCCAGCCGACCTCGGTTCGATTCCACGTTTTTTTTAAGGTTTTTAGTTTTTTTTTTTAATTTTTCATGAGAAAACGTATAGTTTCTTCTTTTGTGAGAAAAAGTTACTTTTTTGTGAGAAAAAGTATTATAGGGAACGTGCAGTAACTATAAGCGGCAGCACTAATGCGACAGAAGAGACACTATGCGGACAGTAAAACAAACTTATCAAGGTAAAACATTCAAATTGATGGCACCCTTATGGCACCAGTTGGCAGCACCGTCTATGTGCACGTTCCCTATTGGGAGCACAGAACAGGAAAAACCGGTTGTCTGTAAAGTCGGTTTACGGACGATAGTTTAACGTGACTCACCCCCCCACCCCCTCCGGTATTTTTGTCAAATATCTTGAAAACGGTGCATCCTACGGCAAAATCAATGAAATTTTCATCCCCCCCCTTTGATACCCCCGCGCTCCCTCCCCCGCATCCCCCCCGCACCCCCCTCCCCCTCTCACCCCCCCACCCCTCCGGTGTTTTTGTCAAATATCTTGAAAACGGTGCATCCTACGGCAAAATCAATGAAATTTTCATCCCCCCTTTGAAACTCCCGAGGCCCCTCCCCCGCCCCCCCCCTCCCCCGCACATATATAATCAGGATCTCGGAAACGGCTCCAACGATTTCGATGAAATTTGGTATGTGGGGGTTTTCGGGGATGAAAAATTGATCTAGCTTGGTCTTATCTCTGGGGAAACGCTTGGTACCGAGTTTCTGCCCGAGCAGAGCTCGGTCGCCCAGGTACTAAACTATCTATGTGCCAAAGTTTCATAGGAATCCGTCAAACCGTTTTAGCGTAAAAGAATTACAAACATCCACACATCCATCCATACATCAACTTTCGCGTTTATAATATTGAATGAATTAATGAATCTATCATTTAAAAGTACAGACAATACTTAGATTTTTTTTCGATAAAACTTTCTTATGATAAGGCTACGTTAGTCTGGCTAAACACTTCAAACACAATTTAGGTATACGGCTGTTTGAAAAGCCCATTTCTTCCTCCGTACCTGTGGCGTGCCAGTGGCGGCCTGCCAAATAGCCTGGACACTGCCAAATTAGATCATAAAGGTTAATATGTGAGCGGGACTCCTATGTAATGGAATCTTATGTGTTTGTGGACACAAAGGGATGCTAGGTATAGTGGATATAAGTGAGTTAATGGGGCATTCGTTTTTATTAAAGTCAAGTATGTTTGTTATTTGGGAGCGTTCGATGCGGATGGCGCAGGGGCGATCTGTTTGGCAAACCTTGGGGAGGCCTATGATCAGCAGTAGACGTCTTTCGACTGAAATGATGATGATGATGATGATGATTTTTGTTGTGGTCGCTTATGACCGGGGTACACGAGACTAGTTTTTCAGGCCAGGATCATAAATTAAAAGAGTTTTTTAAAAAAAAATTTCAATGCAAGCTTTTTCGCTGACTGTACTTGCATTGTCATCCAACTTACATAAGTATACCAAATTGCAAGTAAATCCGACCACTGGAAGTAGGTCAAATTCAACTTACAAGATTTGACCCTTACATAGGTACTTATAGTTGCAAGTTAATAAAAAGCTTTTAACATGGACGATTGACACCATATTAACCTTATCCAAAACTAAGCAAAGCGTACTATGGGTACTAGACATAAATCCTATATACATAGATAGACATAAAATAAAACTAACTTAAACTAAAACTAAATAAAATTAACAAAAGGTTCACCCCGCCAAAGACATTGGCAGCATTACCTCGCTGTATAACAATGCTGATACGTTGTGCGAGGAAGCTGCCAGCTCTTCGGTCTCCTGTAGTCATAGACATATAATTACTAAATTAAACGAGACTTATCATACAACAAATTAACAAATAACAAATTTGTTAATTCGTGACCACGGTTGCTGCAATTATGTGGCCGAAACGTCGAGGTAAATAAATAAATATTTATTGCGTGATAAGTCCCGTTTAGTTTAATTATGAGTGAAAATCACGAAAATTTATAACAGTATATAGATAGACATATACTTAAACATGTAAGACTCAAGCACAACCATTTATATTTTTCATACAAATATCTGCCCGACCGCTTTGAATTTAACTAACATCCAGCGTGAACCTGCGGTCTTTATCACTTATCAGATCGTCCATCCATCTCGTTTGTGGACGTCCCACGTAATACGCATAGTTATAGTAGCTTAGTGAAATTCACGCTAAAAGTTTCTGACAAAATCCGTGCAGCTTTATATTTGTTCTGATTAGGAACAGTGCGAGACGTAATCCACGGCTCGTCGCCAAAGCTGCGATAACGTACCTCGAGCACTTAGCACAAACGTCTAGCACTATCTGATGCGGGAAGTAGGATTTCTTAGCGGAGACGGAGGTGGAGGTTTACGGAGGCGGAGGTAAAACCGGCCATGTGCGAGTCAGACTCGCGCACCGAAGGTTCCGTACAAATTTTTAGGTATGTCAAAACATACGCCGTAAACAGCCGTAACTACAATAATTCAGTGTTAATAGAACTAGCTTCGAAGTAAAATGTACGCAGTGTGAGATCATTTTATATTGGTAAGTCAGGACCCCACTTAATATTTAATATAGATAATTATATTTTTATTATTTGTTGTTACAGCGGCAACCGAAATACATCATCTGTGAAAATTTCAACTGTCTAGCTATCACGGTTCATGAGAGCCTGGTGACAAACGGACAGACGGACGGACAGCGGAGTCTCAGTAATAGGGTCCCGTTTTTACCCTTTGGGTACGGAACCCTAAAAATGATGGTGCAAAAATATAAATTCATGATTCTAATATAACAAGGATCACCGACATAACCAAACGGATTAGCTCGTTGAAATGGCAATGGGCAGGCCATATAGCACGCAGAACAGATGGCCGTTGGGGGCCAAAAGTTCTGGAATGGAGACCACGGACTGGCAAGAGCAGCGTGGAACGCCCACCAACGAGATGGACGAACGATTTGGTAAAGGCCGCAGATTCAAAGTGGATGCAAGGAGCTTAATTCCAACCGTAATGATTGCGTAGCAATGAGGAAGGCCTGCGGCTGAAATGATGATGATGATGATCAGTATTACAATTGTGTTAGTGTTTCTGTCTGTCTGTCACCTCTTTACGTTTAAACCGCTCAACCGATTTAGATAACATTTGGTTTAGGGATTGTTTGAGAAAATTGCAACGTTTCCGCGAGAACGTGAATATAGAAATCTTCACAGACGGAGTCGCGGGCAACAGCTAGTGAGTAAGGGTGAGGCCACACGAGCCTAATTTTGTGAGTCGTGAGCGGCAGAATTTCGGTCCGCGCCATACAATATGCGCGCCATCACGTGACACTCACGTGACACAATGTATGGCGCAACCGAAATTCTGCCGCTCACAACTCACAAAATTACGCTCGTGTGGCCTCACCCTATAACTGGCCTTGACCCAATCAGCTGGTAGTTAATACAAATACCTCAGTAATTGATTTTACCGAGTAACGATACATCTGACATGACCCGGACTTCTCCAAAAACATCACGCCATCCTAACCACCAAATACTTACACTTGGAAATTGAAGCTTAACTAGTGAACGATAGGGTTCAATTTTAAATAATGGTGCGATGGAGTTGGTATAAAAAGGTTTTTTGCATTGTCTTGCCTTTTACGGAGAGGTTCGTCCACGGTTCGTCCCAAAAGGCGTTGGTTCGTTATTGCATTCTTCACGCAATTATTGAATATCGTTTTTTCGAAATATAATAGCCATGATTTATCGAATTCATTAATGTTTTTAATTTTTAATGGTGTTTGTAATTATTTCTTTTGCGTAGAGATAAATGGACAGCTCCCGTTCTCTATATTTACCGTTACATATGATCCTAAAATATGATGTATCATCCTCATTTCAGCCGAAAGACGCCCACTGCTGAACATAGGCCTCCCCCAAGGCTCGCCAAACAGATCGGTCCCGCGCCACCCGTCCAAAGCGATCCCGTAACCTTAACCAGGTCGTCGCTCCATCTCGTTAGAGGCCTAGTGAAATTATTTTTAAATTAAACAACTTTAATTTTTTTAAGTAAAATACAAAGCAGGCAGACAGGGAGCTGTGAAACCGTTAATAGAAATTATTTATACGAACTAAAACAATTACTTTGCTCACCCGCGACCTTACAAATAGTTAACTATTGTAAGGTCGCGGGTGAGCAAAGTAATTGTTTTAGTTCATTAATATGGACCTCCGCAAAGTAACGCCTGATTCAATAAATTATTTATACCTAAATAATGTTGAGTACCTAATTTTTTTAAAGGCATTCTTAATTTTTTATTTCATGTTTTCTTAACACACAAAAGCACGCACACACGCACGCACGCAGCATTGTTCTCTATGCATTAACATGTGCACTTTCCGCTACTCTATCGCGCCATGGAACGGAATAATAAATCAGCCGGGACACAATAATAAAAGCTTTACAGACAATCCAAATTTTCTTCACTAGCGAACATTACGGGACAATTCCGGGAGAGATAAATTTCCAGGGAAATTTCTTTATTTGGGAGCAAGACTATTGGACGGCAAGATGTCGCAGGATAACTGGTCACAGCGAGTTCGGTTGCAACATAAACGCCAATGAAACTTGAAAACAAAAACATGTTTATAACATCACCAGACTCCGTTATCGGTAGAGCAAATTAATTTAAATTGAATACAGTGCAACGAGATGTTGTTCGGTTTTTAAATCAATGGCGTAGGTATTTGCCGTTGATTTCCATATCACATTTTGTTTACAACTCTAACATTTTCAATGAATATGCTCTACTGATAACGGAGTCTAAACATCACAAACTAATCTGACTGTTCCGGTACCAATATTCCGGTACCAATTTATTTAAAGACCTTATACTACAGTAATCATCATCATCATCATCATCATTTCAGCCGTAGGACGTCCACTGCTGGACATAGGCCTCCCACATTGATGCCCAATCATTACGATTGGAAGCGATTTGCATCCACCCTGAACCTGCGGCCTTCACCAAATCGTCCGTCCATCTCGTTGGTACTACAATGATGTCTCTGTGATACACAGGGTGAAAACCGGCAGTGATCACTTAATAGTAAGAGGCACATTCAATATTAACGTTAAACTTGAACGATCCCGTCTGATGAAGTCCACGCTCCGACCTACTCGCGCTCAGATCGAAAACCCCGAGAGCTTTCAACTCGAGCTCTCAAATCGCTTTGATTGCCTGGAAGATCCCGCGTCAGTGGACGAAATCAATAACAGGTTCGTAGAAACTGTCAACACTACAGTAATGAACTAAAATAATTACTTTGCTCACCCGCGACCTCGCGGGTGAGCAAAGTAATTGTTTTAGTTCATTAATATGGACCTCCGCAAAGTAACGCCTGATTCAATAAATTATACTACAGTGTATACTACGGCTGCAATATCAGCAAAATCCTTACTTAATATTTATAATTGCGTCAATAACACTGTCCGTCTGTCTGACTGTTACATCTTCACGCTTAAACCGCTGATCCAATTTAGACGAAATTTGGGATGGACATTATTTGAGACCCTGGAAAGGAAAAAAGATAGTTTTTATCCCTGAAAATTACGAAGCTCCCGCAGGATAGGGCTAAACAAATTCTTCACAGACGAAGTCGCTGGCAATAGTTAGTAAAAATAAAGTTGGCGCCCATAAAAAACGTATTCTTCAGCGTTTTATGCTCAATTTTAACAGTACGAATTGCACGATGACTCTCAAGACTCCAAAAATGAAGGCCGACTTTTACATGTTTTTTTTTTACAAGTGGCATTCCTGATTTTGTATATTCTGTGCCTGGAAAGGCTCACCTATCACACGTGGCTCGGCGCCAAAGTAACCTGCCACGATGATACGCGCTACGCGTGTGTACTTGTGTCGCTGAGTGTACTGCGAGCATTTTAGAGAAATCTTCTTGGCCTGGAAGAAATTGCAAATAAAAGGAACTATTTTCTTGGAAGGAGCTGCGATTTGATGTAAATCTATGTATTATCACTGGACATGGGACACTTAACACCAATGGACTAGTTCCAAAGTTCAAAAAGTAAACCTTAGCGATATTCACATCTCGCACAAACTTTTGTCAAAGCTGGTAGACCACTTTCTTGACTGACCGTACAGTCGCGAACCGGGATTGTTGAGCCACTTGCCATAGTTCGCAATTTAGCTGTGTAATCAATGACCGATGTTACGGACTAGCTGACAGCTATTCGATTTGCATTACACGGCTAAGTTACGAACATAGGTAAGTGGCTCAACAATCCCGGTTCGCGACTGTACATGAATGTACAGTCAACCAATTTGATTCCTAGCCCACTATAGAACCATGCCAATATGAATCAATTTGTTTATCTTCTACGGCAGTGACTATTGCGTGATGTATGTCATGACGACAAACTCGATCTTTGCAAACGAGTGTCAACGATAATGAACAGGAAAAGAGTTTGCTTGCGTATTAAAGTCACTGGCCGTCTGTCAAAACTTCTTTTCCCTCTCATGCCATGGAGCGAAAACGTTTATAAACTCTTTACGATTATTGCAAGTTGTGTTCGGAAAGTTGATAATGCTTTGACCCGCACTGACGATGTAACAGTCTAGTAGTTAATGCGACAAGGTTCTATAGTGGCCTGAAAATCAAATTGGTTGACTGTACATCATACATGGCGCCTCAGCCCTATAAGCGCGACGTACTCGCTGCGCGATCGTGACGAAATCGTTGCTCGCTCGCCTCAATTTTAATACGTTCGTAAATCGCGTGTGTCTACCCTTAGCTGTAACTATTATTGTTCAAAACACGTGCCTTCATTACCTAACGGCAAACAAACTTGGCCACTATTTGCGAGCAAATAGAATATCTATGGGTGATTAGAAAACTTGCCGGGTCAATAACCGCCGCCCGAAACTTTTTCGATTAGCACCTGCCCCGCCGTCGATACATGTGGGGATATAGTTAATGGGTCTAGAGGTAAGTGGGGAAATTCCTGAGTGGTATTACAATAAAGTGAGTGGAGAACTAGAGTTACTGACAGCTCGAAGAATATCATACTAAAAACAAACTAAAACATGGATGCATAGAAAACCCAGGAAAAAGACCAGCTCTGGGAATCGAACCTAGGTCCTGAGCGTTCCGTGCTGCATGCCCTGGTACCCCTACACCCCTACACTATACCTACCGCTACACCACAAATGGTTCACGGGATGGCCGTAAAAGTAAAAAAAAAATGGAGTTGAAAAACAATATATACAAAAAGACTCCAAAAAAAAAACAATCTTGAGCTCGAAGAATTGCCAAACTCAATTGGCAGTTGGCGGACACATTGCTCGTAGAAGTGATGGCCGATGGTTTCAGAAGGTTCTCGAATAGCGTCCACGGGGCGGGAGACGCAGTAAATGAAATGAAATGAAATGTTTATTTGCTATAACACTATGTATACAAATGTGATGTTGAAATTTCTTATAGTGATTATATAAGTTTCAATAGTGTTAGCTGCCCTATGAAAGTAGGCATGCAAATCTTTTGACTTAAATCTAGTTTACTTACATCATTATAATCATGAATAAAGGTCAAATATGAACACAGCACAATATTATAAATAGTATAGGTAGGTCTTTAACAAGGTGGAACGACATGGTTAAGGTTGCGGGAACGTGTTGGAAGCGGACGGCGCAGGACCGGTCTGTTTGGGTGAACCTTCGGGGAGGCCTATGTTCAGCAGTGGATGTCTTTCGGCTGAATTAAGATGAGATGTACGGGAGGGGGGGGGGGGGCAAGGCTGGGATCGGGTTGGTGGCGGAGTTGGCGGTGGAGTGTTAAGGGGTGGCATACTTCCTGTTAGCTTTAGCGCCTTCCTTTCGACTGGTCCATTTAATATTAGACAATTTTGGATGGACTAGGCGGGAGAGGAGCTGATGGCTGACAGGGGGTGTGACATTCCGACGCGTTCAGCTTGGCCACTGCACAGGTGTTGGCTTTGCTCCTCGTTTAATTACAAACATAGGAGCGCCTCCTTCGCACCCCTTAGTTATGAAATCTTAAATAACAAAAGATTAATAAGAAAAAAAATTGTAACACTTTAATTTGCAATAAACAGATGAAAATTTTATGATTTTTTTTTTATAATATTTATATACCTAAGTGAGTGTAAAAAAGTGCTGCGCCATAGCTTTTAATAGTTTAAATTGTTTTTTTTCAATAAAGGATCATTTTAATGTAGTACTTTAAAAATGAAACTACCGTGAGACTCACTCATAGTGAAAATAAACGAATCACTCACGTCTTATAACGAGTTTAGCTGGACTTGTTTCGAGCTAATCCGTAGCTTTTCTTCTCGGAGTCACACCTCACGGCGGCTGTAAAACGCGCACGAAACATGTCGAGTTAAACTCGTTAATATAGTATTTATAAATCTTTTGCAGCGCTTTTCAACCATGCTTAACCATTTAGATGCACGCTTGCCAAGTAACACCGAATAAAATAAACATTGAGACCAGCATACTTGGCAATGTCAAGAAATTTGACCATCTAGGGACCCTTTTATCGACGCGACAATATTTATGGTAATATAACTACACTCGATAAAATCCAACGACAAAACAGAGGTAAACAAGGAAACTCTTTACGCAGACGTAATTCTAAGAAAAAACACTGGCCGTTACGTTCTTATCTTGGGTAAGTCAATTTTCCCCACTCTACCTTAGAACCAGCTTATTATTTACACAGGTTAGAGCAATTTCAGTCTTAATGCTGGGTGGTAAGGTCGAGGTGAGGTGTAGGAGGAGGCAGGGGATAACATTGTCGTACCGGTGGAACGTTGACAAGGTAGAGGATCGTATAATCCTCATAAAATAAGGTAACGGAAGGAATCTGGGGTGCAATGGGAGCGTGGGCAGTATTGATGGGTAATAAATAAGAGGTTTTTTAAAACCGGCCAAATGTATACCGAACACGAACGATTCTTTCTTTACCTCTGCAAAAAGAAAGATCAAAAATTCCCATTTTTTTACAGGTATAATTTTCTGTGTGTTGGCTACTACTCCTTTACGCTAAAACGGCTGAACGGATACATCTAGAATAAGACATAGGCTCATCATCATTTCAGCCGTCGGACGTCCACTGCTGGACATAGGCCTCTCTCATTGATGCCCAATCATTATGGTTGGTAGCGCCTTGCATCCACCCTGAACCTGCGGCCTTCACCAAATCGTCCGTCCATCTCGTTGGTGGACGTCCCACGCCGCGCTTACTAGTCCGTGGTCACCATTCCAGAACTTTTGGCCCCATTATATGGCCTGCCCATTGCCATTTCGACGAGCTAATCCGTTTGGCTATGTAGGTGACCCCGGTTCTTCTACGGATCTCCTCGTTTCTGATTCGATCCCGTAGAGAACATAGAGACATAGGCTACGTTTTTTATAATTTCTCCACGGGATCGGGACAAATACCAAAATAGAAAGAAAGAAAGAAAGAAAGAAGACATTTATTCACTTTTACAAGACACACAAATACAAGGAAGTACACACAAATTCATACAAATAAACAAAGTTCACAAAACAACGAAGTAATAAATACACAGATCTGCATGTGTGTCCATGCAAAAGTGAAACGGTCGCTGACTCAGCATTATGCTGAGGCGTTAGACGCCTGCAGCGCTGATTTTCTGCCAGAACCGTCTGTGACTCACGGAACGATACACAAATATACTATATAAACTACTTAATAAAAAGATAAATTAATAAAATGATAATGAATTAACAAATAATTTAGATTTATTATTGCGTAGCATAATATGTAAATAAATAAATACAATAAAGAAAAAGTAAACTGCGAAAACATAACCCGGTAAAACAACAGGTTGGCAATCAAATCTGCAACATAAATGAATAAACGATCTAATTTTTGGGAATTCCCATGGATTGTTTTGGGAAATCCTAGAATTTCAATTCGACTGCCAGACCTAATCGTTTACGCGTGCGAAGTTGAGGTGAAGGCTCATAAAAATATTAATCGAATACCGACTCATTCATTCATTCATTCATTGCTCCCACTACACCACCGTGCCAGTGTAATCCGGCCGATATCGCGTTCCATGCGGCCGGTTCCGCTTGCCGGCGGTGCGACACAGCGCCGTATAGCGACCGGACCGGTACGATGCAGGAGGTGAGATAACGTGTCGAGGGGCTTTATGGCGAGCAGGGATACCTTGTTAAAACGACCAAGAGAGAGCACAGTTCTTGCACGTTATGAAGACGAGCCGGACTTTCATCATCATCATTTCAGCCGAATGACGTCCACTGCTGAACATAGGCCTCCCCCAAGGCTCGCCAAACAGATCGGCCCTGCGCCATCCGCATCCAATGCGTTCCCGCTACCTTCACCAGGTCGTCGCTCCATCTTGTTGGAGGCCTACCTACACTGCGTCTTCCGGTCCGCGGACGCCACTCGAGAACCTTTCGGCCCCATCGGCCGTCAGTTCTACGGGCGATGTGTCCTGCCCACTGCCACTTAAGTCTAGCGATTCTTCGAGCTATGTCCGTGACTTTAGTTCTCGCGCGGATTTCATCATTTCTAATGCGATCCCGCCGGACTTTACTTGTAGGTAAATACCAGTTGACAAAAGCGAGCCCAGTACCTCTACCATGAGTTACACTAGTTTACAGTGTCCGTACTCGCTAGCGACGGCGTAACTGATGTGTATGGAGAATTGTACTTCCGTAAGTGACCTAGAGGCGCTGTACACAATTCTCAATACAAAATAAACTAGTGTAACTCATGGTAGAGGTACTGCCTAGTTTCAAAACAAATTTGCTTGCAGCCGTTGAAGTTCATTGGTATGGATTGGTATGGACAGATGTCTAGCCACTGCAAGCAAAATGGACATTTAAGGTGTCAAGGTGACCTTTTGTTCGACTGTACGTGTCTCTATACGTGTCAAAGTTTGATAGGGAAATTGGTCGGTTTGCATGAAAAATAAAAATGTTCAACACATTTATTGCACAAAACTTACACAAACTCAATCATGAATTAAGAAAAGCCATGGTGGCATAGCGATTTGACCCAGGGCCTCTCAACCAGAGGGTCGTGGGTTCAAATCCCGGCTCGCACCTCTGACTTTTTCGGAATTTATGTGCGAAATTACATTTGAAATTTACCATGGTGAAGGAAAAACATCGTGAGGAAACCTGCATACACCTGTGAAGAAATTCAATGGTGTGTGTAGTTCCTGATCCTCACTGGACCCGCGAGGGAACTGCGGCCCAAGCCCTCTCATTCTGAGAGGAGGCCTGTGCCCTGCAGTGGGACGTATATAGTCTGGGATGATGATGATGACGACCCAAGTAATAGCGTCTTCGTGACTTGGATTAACATGGGTAATACATACATGGGTGGGTATGGGTGGGCTTATCTATACATATAATAAATCTGTAACAAGTCGGTGTCTGTACATTGAAGATATTTGAGAAAAACTGTCACTAGGGCTATTTATTAGCGTAATAGAACCCAAAACAATGTTTTTTAGAATTATTGTCTGTTTGTCTGTTTATCTGTTTTGTCTGTGCGTTTGTGCGCGCTAATCTCAGAAACGGCTTAACCTAGAAGGATGCGGTTTTCACTGATATGTTGGTATTTTCTTGGATTAACATTTAGTGGTTGTGGTTGTTTCATTTGAATCGGTTCACAAATAAGAAAGATGCGTCTATTTTAAGAATTTATAGAACAGTTTTTAGAAGTAGTGATTTGTGGTGTGCGGGTTCGGTGGGTGGGCGGGTTGCGGGGGGGGGGGGGGTAATTTTTTTATATCGAGGAACTAAGGAGAGCCATAATTGATGAAAAAGAAAATTGATAAAAAGAATAAGCTGCCCAAATTACTAATTCCACGCGGACGGAGTCGCGGGCAAAAGCTAGTCTTGTAATATGGGTTCTGCCTGAAATAAATTATTTTTATTTTTATTAACAGCAGAACATTGATATTGACTGCGCAAAGTAATGCCGGAATCAAATAATAACTTACTTTGTCATCAAAAATGCTCTTTTATTTATCAATGACTCAAATCCGGGCCTGAAATCATCCATCATCATCATCCCAGCCTATATACGACCCACTGCAGGTCGCAGGCCTCCGCTCAGAATAAGAGGGCTTGGATCTTAGTTCCTACGCGGGCTCAGTGCGGATACGGTGGGGTGCGGGAGCTTCACACACACCATTGAATTTCTTTGCTTATGTGTGCAGCTTTCTTCACCCAACATAGGAAATTTTATCAAAAAGAACTGTTTCCAAAATCCCCGAAATAAATATAAAAGAATTGATTATTATTATTGATTTAGAATTATTGTGTACACTAATATATAAAAAACACGTACAAACTCCCACACATTACACACACACACATCCACGCATTCACACGCACACACACACATCCCCACACACACACACACACACACACACACACACACACACACACACACACACACACACACACACACACACACACACACACACACACACACACACACACACACACACACACACACACACACACACACACACACACACACACACACACACACACACACACACACACACACACACACACACACACACACACAGACACCCAGATCTACATCCATTCACTCAAGCAAACAAAACTTCCAACTATTTATACTTAGACTAAATTATTATTATTGTTTTTTTTTGTTTTATTTTGTAAAACTAATGATAACAGTAGTTATAGAGGAGCGGTTCTTCCTGACACAGGTATCCCTATACTTAATAGGAAGACCCAACCTTGTCTCTGTATGGTTAATCTTTTTAAAGAAATAAATATTTTCATTTTTCATTTCATTTTAATTCAATAGTGTGGGAGCAGTAGTTTCAAGCGGCAATACTCAGGGTTAATAGGAATTCCAGCTGTCTAAAATCAATACAATACATTAACCTGAACCGTCCAAGTTCCAGAGCGGAGTCAATCGCGGCCCGTAATTGCCAAGTCCGAAGATTACCCGGAGATTCAGGGCCCGCGCTTCTCCACTGCATCCGACGGGTTAACTGCACTTCTGGCATTTTTCCCGAATTTCATCTAAGTGTCGATATTCGCTCAGCGCCACAAACGCATACAAGCGTTCAAATTGCTTTTTTATGTAAAATGGGGGAAGCCAGCATGCAGGTCACCTGATGAGAAGGAATCATTGCCGCCCATGGCCACCTGCAACACGAAGGGTAACAAAGGTGTGTTGCTGGCCCTTTGAGAGATAAATAGGCTCGTTTTTGAAGATCCTTAAGTGTTATCGCTTCGGGAACGCATGCACATACAATAACGATAATGTTATATTATAAGTTCTCGACATATTGTATGATCTTAGTAGCTTTAACCCACGGCTTCCGCCCGCATCATAAAACCCTTCGGGAGAAACATAATCAATCAAAAATATTGTAACATTAACTTAGCATTAGCTTGATATTACATACTGCACATGACTTAATAAATAACAAGTTAGCTATGAAGTATCTTTTTGTATTTATTTTTTCAACTTCATTTTTTATTAATAATTCATTTTTTAATTAATTATAAATCTTGGCCTGATGGCCAATAATAAAAAATAAATAAAATGGCCTGAACAAAAGTTACGGTGATATTAATAAAGTATAACGCCATCTATTGACTTATGCACTTCATAATGTACTTAATGAAGGAGCGGTGTCTGACACAAACAATACTTAAATCTTAACAGAACGTTCCAACTTTGTGTGATAAAATACGTAAAAATCCAAATAAACATTTCATTTCATTTCAAAGTGTTAATTTAAAACACTTATATCCATAATGTGTTGAAGTTAGGTTGTGTCGGAATCAATGGTGAACGCACAGAAACGGTGGCGTTGTGAATTGTGCCTCGAGCTAATCTCACTGTTTCACCTCCGTGCGGCCACGAAAACTGCTGCTAATATCAATCAATCAATACGTTATTATAAAACAAAGTTCTCTGCCGCGTCTGTCTGTTTTCACGTTCCCGATGATGTCAAAAACTTCTTATCTGAACTACTTTTGGTCATCATCATCATCATTTCAGCCGAAAGACGGTCACTGCAGAAAATAGGCCTCCCCAGGGCTCGCCAAACAGATCGGTCCCGTGCCATCCGCATCCAACCCGATCCCGCAACCTTAACCAGGTCGTCATCAGCCATCAGTTTTACGAGCTTTGCCCACTGCCACTTGAATCTGGCGATTCTTCGAGCTATGTCGGTTGTAGTTTTAGCACAGAATATATAATAGTACTAACGTACAGAATGGGCACGCTCCGCCCCGCACCGATTTGAGTTACCCTCCCCCCAAGGCGCCGACTGCTTGACGCCGCTGTTCACCAGTCGAGTGCGCAACGCGATGCATGTCGGCCGCGCGGCACTAAACTTTTGCGTAATGGTAATATATTGTGCATTGTATGGGTGTTTGGTAACAGCCAAAGATAAGGAAAGGAGTTTTTTTCGATTTCCGAAGGACGAAAGAAGGTAGATAACCAACTTTAAATTAGCAACATGAACAGTGTAGGTAGGTAACTAGGTTTAAAAGTTTGTTACCTATTTGTAAAATTAATTTGTTAATTATTTCCTATCAAAAGATCAATATCTACAATTACATTCTCTAATTGTCTTTACAAAATGAATTAGGTATACACTCATTCACTTATTTTTAAACACTTAATTTAGGCAAACGATAAGTTTAATTATAAGTAGGTACTACGATAATTAGATTACCTACTCATTTTATTTTACATTACAACGTTGCTCGCGCTCAACGAACGGCGCGGCATTCACTTTCCGCAGCTATCTCTTTCTATCTCTTTTTGCAATAGTCAGCCCTGTGCATAAGAATAAATAATAACAGAGTAGAAGGGAATCTCTTTTGACCGCGTCCAAAACGCCGCCATTTATATACCTACTTCCCCCTCACTTCGTTACACCCCTCAGTCATCCAGGCGTGTTGCTAGGGTTGCTTACTGTTAAATATTACTTACGTATAAAGATAATATCGCTAAAATGTAAGTTTTTATTTACTTTGAAATCATTATTTTATTCTAGTTTTACAAAATATGAGAATTATAAATCATTAGGTAGGTACAGTCAAGGATTTTAATTGTTAGGCCACTTGCCACTGTTCGTATTTTAGCCTTGTAATGCAAATAGGGTGAAGCCGCTTATACTCGTATACCGAGGCGAGGCGAGCGAGAAAAGGTCACCGACCGATGGCGGGGCTATTGAAGATTTGACGAAAAGCAATAAAATGCTGTAGGTACCTACCTCTAAACTAAATTTTGTCATTGGGTGAAACAATTGGCTACTTACGCAAAAAGATTGAATAATTAGATACGAAAACGAAATAATATTTAGAAAATATTACACTTACCGCTCATCATCTTTGGGCAAACTAAAAAAACTTAAGTGAAGCATCGTTTTTCCATTATTTACACACCCAAATAACTTGACGCCATTTATTGTTAATTTTTATCAATAAAACGAACGCGCAAACAGTAAACTGCCAAACGCGCATGCAGCGACGCCGGCCGTGACACCCTGACTGAGTTCTCGCTTAGCGAGTACTCTAATATCGTGACCTTGAGTCCGGCTGGAGCGAGAGTTTCCCTTCTACTCTGTTATTATTTATTCTTATACCCTGTGCATCTTACGCACATATTGACGCGTGTACAGACATCGTCGTGCTTGTGTGGATTCAGGAACGCGTGTTTTGTGCGTCGTGTCCGCCGTGTGGTTTTAGTAAATAACGAAACTGAAATGTGGTGGTGCGAGTGGTGGTGCGGTGGTGGTCAGGCGGTGGTGGTGTCCATCGCGGCTCAACGGGGCAATGCGGCTAGTGCACCTTGGAACCTGGTACGACGCAGGATGGCTTATTTAACTGACTGTTTTATTAAAATTGTATTTTGTCTATACCTGACGTAATAAAAATCTAAAAGCCGAATTAAGCTTACGTTTCTTTCCACAAAAGCAATACCATTTACTCGTTTAATAACTTAACCGGTAATAAATGTCGACGTAAAATTTGTATTGAAACCACACAATAAACGAGATCAAATTTTTGATGCAGCATTCTTGGGCAGTACTATAAAGTGGTGCGTGCGATACGGCCGTAAACTCGTCTAGACGCCTGATTTACCACCTGGCCGGGGCGATAGCGTTTTGCCGGCCAATGTTACCTAAGGTACAGATGATGGGCTATTTAGCAGAAATATTCGCTAATACTCACTCCTGCGAAGTTGTTTTATTTCCCAAAAGTTACATCGTGTTCTTCACGTCTGACATTTTAATAAATAATTTATTGATTCAGGCGTTACTTTGCGGACGTTCATTATATTTAATGAACTGAAACAATTACTTTGCTCACCCGCGACCTTACGGTAATTACGTTTATGTAAGAAATGCGTGTTCATGCAGTTCCTCCACCTCCACACTGTACGAAAACACACAAAAATTTTGTACTAAGTAATTATTATTATTATTTGTGTTGTATTAAGAGGCTGACAACACCTAATTTTGTTGAAATTGATGTCATTTAAACAGTTTTTTAAGAAAAACTGCTTGTTCTAGCACATCAAAAAAATTATATGTTAATATTCATCATATTTCAAAGACCGTGGACGGACTCGATACATAATTGGACGAAATCGGCTCGATAGAAAATAATTGCAAAGATAGGTCTTAAAATCATCATTAAACGGTTCTATGTCTTTATTTTTTTGGCGTATGCGTCTGCAATTAAAAACATGAAGTCAACATATTCATACCTAAACCGCTAACGAGTCATATTTCACAAGTAATCCACAGTTTTTTTTTAATTAAATATGTGTCCGATAAATTTCAATATACCCGGCTGCCCAGTAATAGCGGCATCTCGTTTACTCCGATACAAATAGACAGTGTGCGCCGACGTTGGTGTTGACAGCGTCTTAATAAGTGCTATGGCATTTTAACTGTTAGCTTATAATTATGTGACTAAATAATAAATTGAAATAGAAATATTTATTGCATAAACTGTGAGGAGTGTGAAATAGATTACTTACATATACCAAAAAACCATATTATTCCTTCTACACTCCAAATTCCAAAAGTTACCAGTAATTCCGCATCATCAAATTCCATCAACACTCCGCCCACGAACGAAAGCGCATATAAAATCCACCGCAATTTTTTATTCATAAAACACGCGAATAGCCAAAACAAAAGGCAGGCGTCGCGAACCTTTTTCTCATTTCCATTCTCAAATTCCGAACACACGGCCGGCATAAACATGGCCGACGTCACAAGGTGTGCTTTATAAAAATAAAGCGCGATTTATTAAAGGCTCGACCGTTTTGCGCCCTGGTCACGTCGCCGGCCAGATTTGAGCCCCTGCGAAGGTACGCTAGTTCTTTGATATAAACTTTTTTTGCCCTCTTTCTATATTGAAATCGTAGGGAAACTATTGAGCATGTGATTTCGACTGATATTCGTTTTTATTGCGTTGGCCGGTGAAATGAGCGTCCGGCTGAGATATTGTGCTGGGGATGCGGAATTATGATATTATTATGAATAAGGCACGTTTTTTTTACAAATAGTTTTTGTGAAAGGCGCTCAGACGTACCCAATTCATCAATACAGTATATTATTTTTTTATAAATTGGAAACTTTTAAATAATGAAGTTTAATATTAGAAATGTGAATGTTTGTGGCCCGTGTCTATGTACCGTACTATTGGGATGATATTTGGTGCATAGATCCTAATATTTTCACAGGATCGGGATGTATCTACGTAAATTCCAAAAATTTTATTGTTCTTCATACAATTTTAATCAAGACCGTGATGTTTTTCTTTAAATTCACATAGGACTGTCGAGCTTAGCACACACTGAAACTGTAAAAAAATGTAACACAGCTTTCTATACAATCGTACGCATTAGTGATTGTTTAAGGACTGATCAAAAAAAAATAACTTGCTACATTTGGATCGTAGTTTGTAAACACGCGTGTGGTTGGATGCGGTTTCAGCTATTCAAAAACAGCTCGCGTTTAACAGAGTGCGTACTTAATTAAAACAATCTAGTAACCAAATATCAAGTTTATGTAAATTTTACTAACTCGTATTAGTGTTCTGCGCTTATATCTGGCCAGTCGTTCGAGAACGTATCTAGGTCATCTCGCCATCTTCGCTCAGACCTGCCGCGCCGCCGAAACCATTTTGAAAAATCCATTGAGTGGTAACTTGGGCCATCTCTCTGCTGACATGCCGCAGACATGACCAGCCCAGTCCTATTTAAGATCAAAATTTAATTTAATAAAACACAACGGTAACATAAATGCGTTTAAACGCATGAACTCTGCACCAACAAACAAACACTCCCCGTAACCTTTAGCCACAGCCAAACAAAACGTAATAAATTGATTTCCACAATCGTATATCCCGCACTATCTGTCAACAGTATTATCTTAACCCTTATACTTACGGGTCGTCTCATCCCTATACCTGATGCGCTGTCACGTCGCACTTTGAATGGCAAATCACGGAACCTTCTGGGCCTCCGGGACCGGTATGAAAATAAAATGATTGCAAAGGGTTTGGGTGTATTAAAATATTCCCGAAGGTTGGGGAACTCTGCCCGCACCTGATGTTTGCAGTATTTGGGGTGTTTATTCCGATTTTGTGCGATAGTTGGAGTGTTATAACGGGAAAAGCTTGTGTCCAGTTCATAGTGGCGTGTGATGTACTAGGGAAATATTTTGGGTTGAATTATGTCCATAGGTGAGATGGCGCAGGGTTAATAACATGGAAATGTGAGTGCTGCAGCGTTCTTTTGGTGCGGTGGCATTTGTTCTGTTCATCACCACGATTACTAGACTATGCTACGATCGAAACATCAACGACTATAGCCAGGTCTCCACTGAGTGAGCCGCCTCGCGAGGCAGCCTTTTTCGGTGTGATTTTGAGCTTTGTTTAGAGCAAAATCATGCCTCATGCACTTGCATCGCGTTGCATCATCAGTGGAGACCCAGCTTGAGCATGTTTTAACTTTTGCATTTAAATTCCGTAATATACTAAATTATCATGAGGAATCTAGAAAAGTAAAATTTGATCAAGATCTTAATTTGTACTAATTCCATGTTTTTTAATTGTTTTTTTTTTTTAATAATTTATTTTATAAATCTCTCTGTCTCTCTCTCTCTCTTTCGTTACATAAACAATACACTTTTTGTCAACCAGTTTAATTTCTAAGCCACCGCAAAACTTTTTCATTACGGCTTAAGGCATTTACGTCGCTCATTAAACATGTGATTTTTTAAACATGACAAGACTATGTTGGCCCAAGAAACAAATCGGTTGGTTGAATTATCTATTCTATACACTGGGCTCCGTCTTGGAGGAATAAAGATAAGCTGCATCTGCGCTCAGGTGCCGAAGGGTTGGCATTAGTTAGCATGAATTAAGATAGCGAGATATATCTGCACTCTTGCGATGCACAGGGTGTTCTAAAGGGAGAGGGGACATATAAAGTCAATTAATGACAACAAACTAGAAAATATTTAGGCTGTTACTGAAACAGTGAGAACTTTTGAGAGGGAAAGAGAGAGAAGAACATTTTATGTACACACTAACTAGTATCAAGTCTATAGCAGTAACAGCTGCAATTACAGAGATAAGGTTCATTTTAAGTGAATATTATCTATCCCGTTTATTATATCCCTTATCCTTCTCCTTTCTTCCTTATAATTTTGTTCCGTAAGAAACTTCTAAATAGTATTAGAAATATTAAAAAAAATATATGAATAAAATCGGTATAAAGTCGTTCTCGAGTTTTGCGCTAGCGACACATTAGGTAGTTCATTTTTATTTATGTAGATAGATGTTTGATACACAGGAAAAAATACATCTTCTATCATCTTTTGACCTTTGCACTTTCCGTCAGGTGAGGCAGGCGTTAGCCGCTGATCAGTTTATTGTAAAAAAACCGGCCGGGTACAGTCGAATTCGGTGATCATGTAAAGGTCCAAGGAATTACCTAAAAGCGGGGAACGCAGAACCGATCGTTGTGGAACTCTTTGGGGAAGGCCTTTCTCCAGCAGGCGTCTTTTGGCTGATATCATCATCATCATCCCAGCCTATATACGTCCCACTGCAGGGCGCAGGCCTCCTCTCAAAATGAGAGGGTTTGGGCCGTAGTTCCAGTTCCCACGCGGGCCCAGTGCGGTTTGGGAACTTCACACACACCATTGCATTTCTTCGCAGGTGTATACAGGTTTCCTCAGGATGTTTTCCTTCACAGTAAAGCTCATGGTAAATTACAAATGTAATTTCGCACGTAAATTCCGAAAAACTCAGAGGTGCGAGTCCGGACTCGAACCCACGAAACTCTGCTTGAGAGGCCATAGGTGAAACCACTAGGCCACCACGGGTCTTTTGGCTGATTTGTTGAAATACAATTTACGAAACCAGAGTGAATTCAAAATGTTATCGAAAACTGGAACACCCTGTTGTCACCTCGGAAGGTACTAACGCATAAATTAATCCGAATTATTCCCAGATTAACATTTTTAATCTCCGACGAGATGTTACCGGAATACATTAAGCCCAGACGGATAAGGAAGTAGCTTAACTGCACTTAGGGTTCAGGTTAACTTCGAGTGCCTTAACTTTGTGCTTCGATCGCAAGTTGACTGTAAAGTTTGGTTTTTGTAGCTCAACAAGCTTCACCGTCGCTGCCCGCAGCTTTCTGTAGAAAAATAATAATGGAGTTGTTCTAAATCTTGTCGTTAAGTTGACAGTTGGCTATGTCCGTGATCGGTCACAATCTTGCTTTAGCTTCTTACTTATCATCATTATCATCATCTCAGACGTCCACTCGGTTTCGTAACAAAGGAAAAAATGGTATCTGAGCCCAATGTTATAGGAGAGACCAAGGCGTCCAGACTCCGGTGGCTCGGACACGTAGAAAGGTTGGGAGAGGATCGAGCCATGAAGAGAGCGTACTTGGGACGACCGAGTGGACGTAGGCCGGTTGGTCATCCCAGGTACCGCTGGAGGGACGAGGTCCTGAAAGACCAGGTCCTGGCAAGAGCTGGCTCAAGATCGCAAAGCATGGCGTAATCTGGTGTTGGAGGCCAAGACCCACTTTGGGTTACTGCGCCCTGGCAGTTGTAGTAGTAGTAGTAACAGACGTCCACTGCTGAACATAGGCCTCCCTCAAGGCTCGCCAGACAGCTCGGGCCCGTGCCAACCGTATCCAACGCGATCCTGCAACCTTAACCAAGTCTTCGGTCCATCTTGTTGGAGACCTACCTACACTGCGTCTTCCGGTCCGTGGACGCCACTCGAGAACCTTTTTGTCCCATCGGCCATCAGTTTTACGAGCGATATAACCTGCCCACTGTCACTTGAGTCTGGTGATTCTTCGAGCTATGTCGGTGACTTTAGTTCTTGTGCGGATTTTATCATTTACTTCTTTCTTTTTAAGTATAACACACTTTAATACTTTTTACGTGAATAAGAGGAACTTTTTCCCATGCACGCACGACGAAGTTTTGGAACCATAGTCCTGGGACAGCACTCTCGTAGAGATACAACTTAGGGATCTTTAAAAAATGAGCCTGTCTATCTCTCAAAGGGCCGGCAACGCACCTGTGACAGGTTCCAGTGTCCATGGGCGGCGTAGGTTGCTTCCCATCAGGTGAACCCAGATGCTCGTTTTCCCCTCTCACATAAAAAAATAACAACTTTTCTCAACGTTTCCAATATAAATAGGGTACAATAACAACCCCCACAACTTTATCGTCCCACAGTACAGTCACCTATATTCGTCCCAAAAACAGTCGGCGCGGTGCGGGCGCGACCGCGGCGGCCATTACCGTATTTCAGCGAGCATCGCTCCTCGCGTCACTCACCTGCGTGACGCATGGCTCCACACAACAACGCCCTATTCAGGGAACTGAATACATATCTGATGCCGAATCTAATCTATGGCAAAATACCGGACGCAATCATAATGTTAGAGTAAGCGAAGGACATTCCTGTCTTATTCTGTCATGTGATTGCGCTTCGCATCGCTCCTCGCGTCACTCACCTGCGTGACGCATGGCTCCACACAACAACGCCCTATTCAGGGAACTGAATACATATCTGATGCCGAATCTAATCTATGGCAAAATACCGGCCGCAATCATAATGTTAGAGTAAGCGAAGGACATTCCTGTCTTATTCTGTCATGTGACTGCGCTTCAGCTCACTTTAATTTGGGGATGAATCAGTGGCGTGAAGAATCATATCCGATTTCAGCGAGTCACCGCGTGCGTCACTTACCTGCGTGACGCATGCTCTTTCAGGGGTGCAATGTTTTAAGGGAAACTCGTCTACGGAGTAAGTTAGTCCAAGTTTACTTCCACAAGTTATGTTTGATTAATAATAAAAACAGTACCAAATTTGAGGTTTCTATGGCCACGAGGTCGCTCTGATTCACAAGTAAAATAATTTACGTAGTCGCCTGGTATTAATTTTCGAAATTATCACAAGCGCCATTACATGCGGCTCATTCGATAATAAGTTATTAAAACTTACTTTATTACAAAAAATGTGTGCTTTTCTGAATGCCCAAAAAATCGTCAAATGAGAGAGACCCCTAAAATATTTTTGGATTTGGCTAAAATTTTGTAGAAACGAGTTTAAAATATATTCAAACAAAGTAAACCTTCTGGAAAATAAATTTAAAAAAAAATTGACCACCCTACTGCGGAGTGGAAATCATAACTTGACCGGTAAACGCGTGCGCATTCGAAACGTTTTAAATAACATAAATAAAAATTAACATTTTCTAATAGGTAATGCAACTGACATCACTCCAGAATAACCCTTTCAAATAAGGCCCGTGACACACAACCTGCCGTATAGCATAGCGAGAGTAATGGACGCTTTACAACCCGCTTGACAATTCGCTGCCCATGCCATAACGTCCTACGTCACATTGAAAAACATTAAAAATTCAACCTTATGTTTGGTAAAGTAAAGCTTATTTTTGATTGTGATAACATTGAAAGATGTGACTTTGTTTAGGTTTAATGAGTTTAGGTTAACTATGCGTTGAATTAGTAACGTTATAGGTGATGGATTGATAGTTAGTGGAGTCGGCAACCTGTCTCGGGGTGAGTTATACTAGTTTAGTAGGTTTGTCTGAACTAGGGCTAGAAGTCGTGGTAGCCTAGTGGTTTAATCTATGATCTCTCAAGCAGAGGGTCGTGGGTTCAAGACCGGGCTCGTACCTCTGAATTTTTCGGAATTTATGTGCGAAATCACATTTGTAATTTACTAATTTACCATGAGCTTTACGCTGAAGGAAGACATCGTGAGGAAACCTGCATGCACCTGCGAAGAAATTCAATGGTGTGTGTGAAGTTCCCAATCCACACTGGGCCCGCGTGGGAACTACGGCCCAAGGCCTCTCATTCTGAGAGGAGGCCTGTGCCCTGCAGTGGGACGTATATAGGCTGGGATGATGATGAATCATTATCATAATCATACATAACCACCATGATTTATTTTTATTTTTTTATATTACTAATATTAAGAAAAAGAGAAAATTCGTGAAGATATCTTTATAATTATGTTTGTTTGGATGTTGTTATAGTCACAGTAAGTTATTACAGTCAAGGAATTTAATTTCCTACCCACCTAAGTTTGAATATCGTACGGCAAACTGTCACCATAAGAGCTAGCTACGATGTTGTTTTGACGTGTTTCAATTGACATTACGACCTTAATGCATCATTGCTAATATTACAGGACATTTTTGCAAAATGAGTAGGGAATTAAATTCCTTGACTGTACCAATTCACACTTAGTTCATAATCCATACCTCCAACTCATTTTACAAAAAAACGTATATCGTTATCTCCTTGACATAGATTCTAATGACAATTTAACACCAAATTTAACCTATTTTTCCGTCATTACAGCCCCACGTAAAGTTTTTTGCCGGGAACGGCGGTAAGTTTCAATTTTCCTGTCGTTAGAGCTTCAACGCCGTGTGGAAAAAACGGAACAATCAAAGATACGTTTGGTTTGATCGAGGGTGATTTTACGCGAGTCTTTGAAATGGATTTTAAGCATTTCACGTAGTATATGGTGTTTATCAGGTAAATGGATCATTATTTGATCGTTTGTTTCGTATTAATTTCGTGGCCACATTTTTGTAGAAACGGCAGTATATTTTGATACACTTTTCAGTTATTTGGTGGAAGTACAAATCCTCCGATGAACCACCGAAAACACCATCAAAATCTACAGGCAACTCGTAGAAAATGTGATCACTAAAGTGCGGTTGAAACGCTCGAATAATATCCTAAATACTTATGGTTAATGACTGTTGTAAGCTGTAATATTTGATACACAGGAAAAAATACATTTATTTGGAAGGGAAATATACAAATAAAAAACCTAGAATACCTGGTATTAAAAAAGCCATGGTGGCCTAGCGGTTTAACCTATGGTTGTGGGTTCAAATCCCGGTTCGTGCTTCTGAGTTTGTCAGAATTTACGTGCGAAATTCAATTTGAAAATTTACCATGAGCTTAACGGTGAAGGAAAATATCGTGAAGAAACCTGCATACACCTGCGAAGAAATTCAATGGTGTGTGTGAAGTTCCCAATCCACACTGGCTTCTCGGCCCAAGCCCTCTTATTCTGAGAGGAGGCCTGTGCGCTGCAGTGGGGCTTATATAGGCTGGGATGATGACCTGGGGCCTGTTGCATAACAAAGTACAACTCATATTACAAGCGGAACTCCCTTTCTAGTTAATATAACTGAAGCGAGAGTTCCGCTTGTAATATTAGTTAATCTGACAACATCATACGAGTAGATTCAAAACTCAATATAATGCAAAATTTCATAGTTCTATATGCTAGGTATTTAATAGGCTAACCCCCTGTTTCACCAGCCATTGGTCAAATTTATTTGACGGATAAATGTGATGCCATCTCTGTTTGTTTTGTTCGAATAGACGGAGACGGCATCACATTTATCCGTCAGTTTAAATTAATCAATGGGTGGTGAAACAGCCCCTAAATGTTGTGCTGATAGGTCAGTCCAGTATACTAAATAAAATATCAGTCATACTTGCGATAATTGCTATTATTTAATTTTAAGTATTACTGTGACTAGTAAGGTTTTAGAGTGGCGTCCACGGATCGAAAGAGGCAGTGTAGGTAGGCCTCCAACAAGATGGAGCGACGACCTGGTTAAGGTTGCGGGATCGCGTTGGATCGCGTTGGATTGGATGGTTTGGCGAGCAGGGGAGGCCTATGTTCAGCAGTGGATGTCTTTCGGCTGCAATGAGGACGATGATGATAATGATTACTATGATGTAATTGTAAGCCGAATGATAAAATAAACTAAACTTATTATCATCACTCTCTATTTTTTTCCAATAGTGTCCTACAGAAACAGCTAATCTCAAAACAATCGAAACCCAATAAAAATAAACAAGTTAGAGACATCGAAGAAAAAGACAAATAAAAACAGGTAGGAAACTCGTTTCCACCAAATTGAATAAGAAATTTTTACCGGCGAATAAAGGAAAAAATAGAGAAGACCCTTTTATTAGGGGTCTATTAGACGCGGCCCGGGCATCGAACTGGCGGAATGGGCTAATAACTGAGCTATCAGGTGAAAGAAATTCACTTCGCCGCTTCCCTTCCTGCCTAGGGATGGAGCGATACCAATTGTGATACCAATACGATAATTATATTGGCAGAATATTGTTTCAACTCGATACAGTGAGTTGTTTTCAACATTTAAGACGTTACTGTGTTGAAATTTTTAGTTATGTTGAATACTTTAAATGTAAGTAATTAAAATAATATTGCACTTAGAACTATTTTGACTAAAAAAATCCTTGATGAGTTTCTTACCGGATTCTTCTGAACAGGTTATTGCAAACTTATATTAGTAGATTTTTCGATATTTAATAAGTGCTTCTTATTGCCTAATTGCCTAAATTGTACATAAAACCGACCAAGTGCGAGTCAGAAAATGAAGTTTGTTGTATGGGAGCCCACCATAAATATTTATTTTATTTTATTTTAATGAATTGATTTTTGATTTTTTTGTTTTGTGAATATTTCAAGCGTCTACCTGTTGCTGTTATCAATTCAATATCGAGCAAAATCGAGCAAAAAAATCACGTTTGTTTTGTTTTACTGGAGCCCCCTTAAATATTTAATTTATTCTGTTTTTTTAGTATTTTTTGTTATAGCTACAACCGAAATACATCATCTGTGAAAATCTCAACTGTCTAGCTATCACGGTTCATAAGATACAGCCTGATGACAGACGGACGGACGGACAGACAGACAGACAGACGGACCGCGGAGTCTCAGTAAAATAAAAATGAAAATAATTATACTAATAATAGTAGTATGTAAAATTTAGATATAAGTATTACTACCCCTTAAAAAAAATGTATAGATGTTAGTCACAATCCATCGTGGTGCGCTGCTGCCACGCAAGCCGGGCTCACAGACACCGCGCACACTAGTAGCGCGCTCGAGTTAGTACCGGAGGGTTATGGTAGCCTGGTACTAGTAGTCACAATTCATCGTGTTGCACTGCTGCCACGCAAGCCGGGCTCACAGATACCGCACACTAGTAGCGCGCTCGAGTTAGTACCGGAGGGTTATGGTAGCCTGGTACTAGTTAGTCACAATTCATCGTGTTGCACTGCTGCCACGCAAGCCGGGCTCACAGATACCGCACACTAGTAGCGCGCTCGAGTTAGTACCGGAGGGTTATGGTAGCCTGGTACTAGTTAGTCACAATTCATCATGTTGCACTACTGCCACGCAGGCCGGGCTCACAGACACCGCACACTAGTTGCGCGCTCGAGTTAGTACCGGAGGGTTATGGTAGCCCGGAACTAGTTAGTCACAATTCATCGTGGTGCGCTGCTGCTACGCAAGTCGGGCTCACAGACACCGCGCACACTAGTAGCGCGCTCGAGTTAGTACCGGAGGGTTATGGTAGCCTGGTACTAGTAGTCACAATTCATCGTGTTGCACTGCTGCCACGCAAGCCGGGCTCACAGATACCGCACACTAGTAGCGCGCTCGAGTTAGTACCGGAGGGTTATGGTAGCCTGGTACTAGTTAGTCACAATTCATCATGTTGCACTACTGCCACGCAGGCCGGGCTCACAGACACCGCACACTAGTTGCGCGCTCGAGTTAGTACCGGAGGGTTATGGTAGCCCGGAACTAGTTAGTCACAATTCATCGTGGTGCGCTGCTGCTACGCAAGTCGGGCTCACAGACACCGCGCACACTAGTAGCGCGCTCGAGTTAGTACCGGAAGGTTATGGTAGCCTGGTACTAGCTAGTCACAATTCATCGTGGTGCACTGCTGCCCCGCAGGCCGGGCTCACAGACACCGCACACTAGTAGCGCGCTCGAGTTAGTACCGGAGGGTTATGGTAGCCCGGAACTAGTTAGTCACAATTCGTCGTGGTGCGCTGCTGCTACGCAAGCCGGGCTCACAGACACCGCGCACACTAGTAGCGCGCTCGAGTTAGTACCGGAAGGTTATGGTAGCCTGGTACTAGCTAGTCACAATTCATCGTGGTGCACTGCTGCCCTGCAGGCCGGGCTCACAGACACCGCACGCTAGTAGCGCGCTCGAGTTAGTACCGGAGGGTTATGGTAGCCCGGTACTAGTTACTCACAATTCATCGTGATGCGCTGCTGCTACGCAAGCCGGGCTCACCGACACCGCGCACACTTATAGCGCGCTCGAGTTAGTACCGGAAGGTTATGGTAGCCTGGTACTAGCTAGTCACAATTCATCGTGGTGCACTGCTGCCCTGCAGGCCGGGCTCACAGACACCGCACGCTAGTAGCGCGCTCGAGTTAGTACCGGAGGGTTATGGTAGCCCGGTACTAGTTACTCACAATTCATCGTGATGCGCTGCTGCTACGCAAGCCGGGCTCACCGACACCGCGCACACTTATAGCGCGCTCGAGTTAGTACCGGAGGGTTATGGTAGCCCGGTACTAGTTAGTCACAATTCATCGTGGTGCACTGCTGCCACGCAAGCCGGGCTCTCAGACCACATTAGTAGCGCGCTATCTGAGAGATTCTGGTTTCGAATTTGAAATACCGTATCCGGTTTCTGCCTAAACATACGGAACCAAATACCCCATCCCTGTCTGTTATCGCTTCCTCCCAGAAGTTTGTCCACCTTGACGGCAGTTTTCCGTTCACTGCGACGTTACGCGTTTAGTGCCCATCGAATACGGGAATTCCGTATTTAACACGCTGTTTGTACGTGGAAAATGTCCGGGATAGGTTTTCGCTTTTCCTTTATTTTAGCTGCTTTTTAAATGTGATTGTTTTGTTTTTCATTGGTTTGAAGATTATGACAACGTAAAATTGGCGTGTCGGGAATACTGACCCTATATGAATAGCGAATTAGGCATATTTAATTATTTTAAATGTATTTTTTAGAGTTGGGTTAAGGTGAATTAAGGATTATGTACAGTACCACCCACTCATAGAACACCGACGTGAAGCAGCAGTAATCCTGCTGCGTTTCGTACGGTCAGTGAGAGCGCCGGGGGCCCAATACCTATCCCTTTCTTCTCCCCTATTCCCTCTCCTTTTTTAAGGCCGGCAGCAGATCAGTGACTCACTTTGAGTTGATGATATTTATGGGCGGTTGTGATCATTTTCCATCAAGTGACCCGCTTGCTCGTTTGCCTCCCTCTCATAATAAAAAAAAATATCAGCAGGTAGTTCAATTTACAGCAAATGAGAGCAACAACAAAAATATAAAAAACTAATCATAGACACAATCATCATCATCATTTCAGCCGTGTAGGATGTCCACTGCTGGACATAGGCCTCCTCATTCATACCCAACCACTGGAAGCGGCTTGAATCCACTTTGAACCTGCAACCTACATACAATACTCATTTACAAATACATATATTCAATTTAGACTCCTGTCTCCGTAACTATGATTAGCTTCAAATTTGGCATCCATGTAGATCATAATAACAGCAAAACACTGATTGGAGGATTTATTGGAAATTCCCACGGGATTTTATTTTATTTCCAACGAATTGAGAACCTTCTCCTTTTTATGAAGTCGGTTAAAAATGGGATTTAAGTTAGTAAATATTATTTATGAATATTGCTTTGATGGATTTTGCTGTATTTAATGAAAAAGATGAAGAAGCGTTACTACGAATTCGAATTAAGCGAGGTCGAAGTCGCAGGCAAAAACTATCCCTTTGTATATTATCTAACGTGGCAAATCCACAATTGACTACATTGTCACCTGTGGCGTTACTACAATATTGGAAGTCATAAATCACTCGAGCAATAACGGAACAACGCGTTCGAGCGAGTTGTTTTACAAATCTTTCGCCTGTTCTTTTCTAACACGTGTGTTTGGTGTATGGTGTGATGCATAAGCGAGTTTCTACTATATATGTCAAAGTTCGGGGGTCGGGGGTTTAGAGGGTTGGGGGTAAGGGTGTGGCGGTTGGGGTTAGGGGGTGGGGGGGGTTTGGGGGAAATAGGATGGGGGTGTTGAGGGCTTCGGGGGTTAGGGATTTTGGGGGGTTGTGGGAAATGTTGAGGTGGTTAGGGGGGTTGGGGGTTGGGGTTTTAGGGGGTTGGGGTTGGGGGTAAGGGGGGTTGGGGTTAGGGGTTTGGGTTAATTTTGGGGAAATGGGGTGGGGGTCCGGGGTTAGGGGGGTTGGGTTTAGGTGGTTGGGGGATTGGAAAATGAGCAGGGGGGTAAGAAGGGTTTAGGGGGTTGGGGTAAGGGTGTGGGGTTTGGGGGGAGGTTGGGGAAATGGGTTGGGGGATGTTGGGTGGTTGGGTTTAGGGGGTTGGGGGGGTTGGGGGGTTGTAGGTGAGGGAGGTAAAGTTCGAAAGAAAGAGGTTTACGTTTAGTAGTGTAGAGCAGTGCGCGCGCACCAAAGACCAAGTATAAGATAGACTGATTCTATTTAAGACGAGCAAAAAACCGTTTTGTGTCTCTTTTTAGCACATGGAAACTCTCACTGTGAAAAAAATGCAACTAAAAAATAGAAAATAAATAATAGTTTAAAAAAACTAAAAAAAACAGGATTTATATATTCGATTCCGAGTGACCCTATCTCAGTAACTATAATAACTAGACTCTTCAAATTTGATACACAAGTAGGTATTACATTAGTTAAAACATTCATTTCAGGATTTTTGAAAATTCCCACGGGATAAGGAAAAAACGGGATTTATATATTCAGTTCAACGGGATCCTATGAACTACAATTATTAGACTCTTTAAATTTGGCATAGAAGTAGGTAATCATAATGGTAAAAAACAGTTTTAAGGATTTTCGGAAATTCCCATGGGATAAGGAAAAAACGGGATTTTTTGTTTTACTGGTCGTAGAAAGCTGAAATTCGGCATGTAGGTTGCTTGGGGAGTGTAGAGGAGGATTAAGAGAGGACTTTCCAAAATTCCCACGGGAACGGGAAAAACCAAATTTTTCGTTTTACTGGTCATAGAAAGCTGAAATTTGGCAAGTGGGTTCCTTGGGGAGTGTAGGAGAGCATTAAGAAAGCATTTCCCGAAATTCTTACGGGAACGGGAACAAACGGGATTTTGCGTTTTACTGGTTGTAGAAAGTTAAAATATCAAAACTCATTAGTTTGTACTGTAAATAGGAAAGGGTTCTTTAACCGACTACAAAAAAAGGAGGAGGTTATGCATTCCACTTTATGTATTTTTTTATGTAGGTATGTTCACCGATTTCTCGGTCATTTGTGGACCGATTATAAAAATTATTTTTTTATTCTAAAGAATACAATATACTCCTGAGATGGTTCCACTGTCACCAAATCAGGATCTGATGACGGGATCTCAGGGAAATCGAGGGCAACCCTCAAATTTTGTAGGCACGCATTACGTTTTTCATATATTTTCTCAAGCTATTTAAGTGTTTGGGTCTGTTAGACATCATCTCATGTTGATGAGCTGATGATGGAAGGTAAAACTCCTTAACGGTTAGGAGTTGAGGATATTTTTAAAATATTATAAGTACGTATAGTCCGATAGTTGTATTCTTTCAGGTTATCCAGGTGAGCTGATGATGGAAGGTTAAACTCCTTAACGGTTAGGAGTTATAGGAAGTTTCTTTAAATATCATATGCACATATAGACTTTTAGTTGTATTCTTTCTGGTTATTCAGATGAGTTGATGATGGAAGGTATAACTCCTTAACGGTTAGGTCACACAACACCTTAACAAGATACTATAATTATGTATAATATCAATGCTAAGTAGGTAAACAGCGCTTCCAGTTACTCAAGTTTCCGTAGAAGGTAAGAAAACATTGAATTGAAAAAAAAATGAAAAAGCGTTTATTTCAATAAAATATACCTAATGCAGGACAGGGGAAAGTAATAATAGGTTTTATATTATTAACAAGCCTGGTTATTTTAGTGCCCGCTTCCGAATTAGTGAAAAACATTGTATATAACGAAAGTTTAGACGGGCTTGCTTGCACGCTTGCTTGCACGCTTACTTGCACGCTTTCTTGCACGCTTGCTTGCTTGCGTGCATGCATGCTTGCTTGCATGATTGCTTGCATGCTTGCTTGCATTCTTGCATGCTTGCTTGCTTGCCTGTATGCTTGCTTGCTTGATATCTTGGTTCTTTGGAATACTCATGGTACACGCGAGCGAAGCCGCGGGCAAAAGCTAGTAGATACATATAAATTTGTACGGAACCCTCGGTGCGCGAGTCCGACTCACACTAGGCCGGTTTTTTGCTATTATATAACTAAGAAATGAATGAAATTGTTACATTGACGTTTCGAGGCTACTTATAGCAATTTATAGATTTAAGGGTAAAAGTGGTATAATAACGACAGGTTGCTATGCTAGCCTATCGCCTACAATAATATATTAACCTATATCCTTAGTCGTTTCTACGTAGGAGAAATGGAGAGGTGTAATTCTATTACCGACACCACACGAGAAATAAATAAATATTAAAAAATTATGTGTTAGTAAGGTAAAATTAATTACATATTGTACTTCTTAAAAATCGCTCGCCGCTTATGCCCTGCGCGCGCGCACGTGCGAGCGATAGATCACCGACACCTGTAATATTAACGCCAACCATCGCTACCAGATGGCGCCACGCTACACGGAAACAAAAAGTATTTGTCAAAAATGTACGCGTATTTACACCTTGTACGGGTCTCAGGCTGACGGTGTTTTGGGGATCCGTAGGCAGATCCGGGATATTAGGGTTTTGATGCTCAAAACAAAAAGGTAAGGGTACCGCGCGAGAGGTCAAGTTGTACCTAAATATGGGTGCACAAAACTTGCTCATAAATATGTCCCATAGCTCTTATATCGTCGAATTAAGGTATAGGTATGTAACGATGGGAGGATTATATCAATACTTATTTTTGCACTTGACCGTACCAGAAAATAATCCTCAGCCACTTTTTCTATCCCCAGATAAAAGTATCTGTCAGATAAATGTAAGCTCTGTCCTATTTTTTCCTATAACTTGAGAAAAGGAGAGGGATAAATAAATAAATAAAATAAATAAATCTTTATTCAAAAATACTTTACAATATAACATCTATAGTCTAAACATACAAAAGGTAAGAAACACTTATGCCTGAACTAGGATGTTCCTGTTTCAGGCGAAAAGGACTTATAAACTATCTTAAATTAACACTTGCAAAAAACAGTAGTTCTTAATAACTTAGCTAAATTACAAAACACTATAAATAACAAAATATGAAAAATGTTAATTTCGAAATAATTAATAGTTTCTCTGTATCTTCGTAGGATAGTTTTTGAAGTTCACCTTGGAGAATTTTCTTAGTTTTTTTTATAAGTAAGAGGATATATGCCCCACTTGGCGTTTAATCTATTGTAAAGAAATGGTCCTAAGAATACGTAAAATCTGGAAGAGAAGGCATGTTTTTTTCCCATATTTCGAGGGCAAACTATAGTTTAACGATAAACGGTAAACGATAGTTTTAACTAACGGATGATTTTATCTGGGGGTTGAAAAATTGACCCTTATTTAAGCGATAGCGACACTTTTCATCATCATCGTACCTACTTGAACACGTCCCACAGCAGGTCACAGGCCTTCTCTCACAATAAGTGGGCTTGGTTAGACTGTAGTTCGCACGCGGGTGTCTGCAGGTTTCCTCAAGATGATTTTTTCAACGTAAATAATAATAATAAATAATAATAATTATTCATTTAATCAGATAACTAGATCCAAAATTTTTGTTAGTATACAAAACTTACAAGCTACGTTAGTGTCATAAATTAACTATTTTATTATATAAAATATGGCAAAAATTATCGTTAAAATCACAATTTAAAATTTAAAAACTTAGTTAAAATTAAATTTAATGTCCAAAAGGAAAATAATAATAATAATAATAATAATCGCAGGGCGGCTTGTGGCGAGCTGTTGGTGCGTAGCGACACCACGAACCCGAGACCTCCAGGGGTACACATACACACATGCGCTTATACACACACTCACACACAGTTACACACCCACCCCGCCTCTAGTTTGCCTTTGTTGGCCGCCTAGAGTGGAGCGCAAGAGCTAAATGCTCGAAGGATGGATGTGTTTGGCCGTAAGTGGCGAGTTGGCATTTTGAAGTTTAAAGTCCAGGGACACCTCTCCATCCTTAGCCGTTCACACCAATGTTGCCGCCTCGATGCCCCGAGCGGGCAATAGTTTGAGGGGCCCATTTAGTGAATGGCGAGTCACCGCCTACCAAAAGTTCAGTTTATGAGATATTGAAATGGTAGGTGTCCGTTATCTCACTCCATAGCCTGGTAATGCTGTCCACAACATCCCAACCCCATAGCCAATTCTATGTCGCTTCCTACCTGGCAATAGTTTGGCAACTGTGGAGGACTGTCCGCTAGCACATCCTCATGGTGTGTTAGGGAATAGACCTCCATAGTTGCGCCCATCTCATTTATATTATATGGTACCAAAGGCCTCTTCGTGTTGGCTTCGGCCCCATGAATGCCTTTCAAATGACCGGGTCCCCATGGGCCCGTGATCGGAAAAAAAAAAAAAAATAATAATAATAATAATAATAATAATAATAATTTATTGAATAATTAGCCATAGATAAACAAACAACAAACAATGCAAGTCTTATGTTTAGTTAGCATCTTAAAAACACTCGTAACAACTAAAAATATAATGCAATAAGTAAGCTTGTAAAAGACATTAATATAGATCCTCTGACCTTCATACTAGGATAACCTGTGTTATGAAGATCAGCGGTTTGGTATTGGAATACTAAGGTAACAATTTCACTTCAATCCTGCGCAACGATGCATTTCAGTTTTATTAATCTTATATTCACTGACAATAAAGAATACATATACAAGTTTATAAAAGTGTATGTGTGTGTGTATTTGTATGTGTGTGTATAATAAATTAAGAGAAATACAATTAAATTTTAATTAAAACAATAATAATATTAAAACAAAAATAAATAAATCAAATTCAATGTCAACCAAAATAATACTACATGTTTATAATAAAATAATATTGATAATAATAATACTAGGTTAGAACTTAGAAACTACTTGAAAAGAAAATAAACCAATTTACATAGAACTATTTTAGATTTTCCTCATGAGACAGTTCACATGTTCAAGTATGGGAGAGTCGGGTCTGCATACGAACATTTGCAGAATTCTATTAAAGCTCATGGTAAATATCAAAAAGCTCAGAGGTGTGAGCCCATAATCATAATCTTCGTTCCCCTTTTGAAAGTCAAACCATAAGCCCGACAATAAAGAGAAATAAAATCGTAACGCACACATTACCTTAACAATATCACTTCCCTTTCTGCACGTGGGTAATAAAGCAGTGCATTAACACCTTTGAGAGACTCAAAGCATCTTTGTAGTGCGATGTAATCTCGGCGCTGGTTAACTAGACGTAGGTGACAGGGAAGTTACTCTGCTAACGGCCGATTTTACAATCCGCAGATAAAATATCTGTTGATTTTTTTTTTATTTATTTATAAACAAATTATTTTTACATTGAATATTGAGAGCAGCGGGCGAAAACTCAGCAGAATGTATCTGCCGCTGTCAATCGCTCATTTAACATAATAAAAACTAAACATAATAAAAATGAAACCTGATGTTTCTTTTAAGAAACTTTACAACCTAATAATGATAATGATAATAATGATAAATTTATTTGTCAAACATAGGTACATCAAAAGATCTTAAAATAATGCCATAGAACACTATGTCTTGCCTTCAGGCGTACATATATTTTCAGTAAAAGATTTAATATTCTAATAACTTAATAAAATAAATGAAAAAAGACTTGACAATTTTCTTACACCTAATAGGATTTATTGAATCAGGCGTTACTTTGCGGAGGTCCATATTAATGAACTAAAACAATAACTTTGCTCACCCGCGACCTTTAAAGGTCGCGGGTGAGCAAAGTAATGGTTTTAGTTCACTAATAGGATTATCACATATCCTATTATAAATCCAAGCAGAGCACACCCCCATGCCGGTGGTTTCCCACTGCTACTTTACCACAATGGAACTCCTTTTTCGGTCCTTTGTGGGCTCCCCGTGATTAACTTTGATCTCGCGAGGTAGCTAACCGTCTGATACCGCTAATGGATTGTGGAAGGATACCTGAATGTTTTTCTGAAAAGAAATGTAGCGTGCGGGGTTCTGACTTCAGTTCGTTGTGGATTCGGATTGTTTACTTTTAACCTTTTATACAAAACAGACAGAGTGGGAGTTGTGGAGATTATGAGGCCTTTGCCCAGCTTTGGGACACTATGATAGACTAATTCACCGGACACTACCGGCGGCATAAAAAGTTGAGGGACAATTGGTGTCCATCGGAAAAAATACAAAATAGGATGTTGTTAGGTCTTCTATCGTTCGCTCAAATTTTATGTGCAATTTATACATCGTTTTCCATGTTTTTTATTTATACATATATCACTGAGTGACTGGTTTATCAATCATCATCATTTCAGCCGAGAGACGTCCATTGCTAGACATAGGCCTCCCCCAAGGCTCGCCAAACAGATCGGCCCTGCGCCATCCGCATCCAACGTGTTCCAGCCACCTTCACCAGGTCATGGAGCATAGTTTAGTATTGATCAACCATAGTCACAGTACTAGGTCGGTGTCCTCAGGTAAATATGAAGTCCCCCGAGTGGCCAACTACTTCGGCGATAGAACACTAAGTAAAAGACTACCGTATTTGTTTAACAGTTTACCTGATAACATCCGCTTAGAAACCGACAAAAATAAATTTAAAAAGATCCTTAAAAAATATTTATTAGAATCTCTTCCTTAAGACAGTAAGTTTTTGTAGCAATATATAAACATTTTTGTAATCATAAGTTACATATTATTATATAATTTTATATTTTTATAGAGACTGTATCCTGCAGACAAACTGTGTAAATAGTTTTGCAGGGCTATGTGCTAAAAAATCTATGTACCTAAAAGTATGTCAAATAAATAAAATTCATTCATTCATTCATTCAATCGCTCCATCTTGTTGGAGGCCTACCTATACTGCGTCTTCCGGTCCGCGGACGCCACTCGAGAACCTTTCGGCCCAAACCTTTGGCCAAGGAGGCTAATGCATAGAGTTTGCCTTTATGATGTCGGTGAGAATTATGTAAGGGCTTACCTACTTATTATTTTGATAAAATTCTCACCATAATAAACGTGATTTATATTATGTTCAATTCAAGTGACTATGTTTACTTGACTCTTCTGAATTGCTGGTAATTTATAACAGTAAAAAACTGATTCCAAGATTTTTGGAAATTCCAACGGCATGAGGAAAAAACGGAAATTATATAGGTATTCCATTCAACGGTACCCTACCTCCATAACTATTTTTCATACGTATATCTGCCTCGACTGGGGCTCGAACCCTGAACCTCATGCTTCGTAGTCTTTAGGCTATCCGGTCGTCAAAAAAAGAGTTTAATACTAAGACAACAGCGCTAAGATCAATAACATTTACCACGAGGGCCTAGTCGCCTACAACCTCGTCAACAAGTTTTAACTTGTTGACGAGGTTATTTAAAAATAAAATCTATGAAAGATCAAAAAAGTGGAGTGTATAACTTGTACATAAAACCCATTTAACCCTCGACTCAACTATCAACTCTAGCCTGCGGCTTGGGTGGATAAGCGTCTCGGGCAAAATAGCGCGTTTTATGCGCTTGTATTTAAAAAATCTTTCTTAGCGGATGCCTACGTCATATCAGCTAGCTGTATGCCAAATTTTCCTCCTCAGACTCGGTGGAGCGATGATCTTTGCAAGGCGGCTGGCAAGAGCTGGATGAGATTGGCCGAGGATCGTGCTCAGTGGCGTGCCATGGGAGAGGCCTATGTCCAGCAGTGGACGAGCATAGGCTGGTGATGATGATGATGCCAAATTTTAGCACAATCCGAGGATAAAAATAGATAATTTGGACGTGACTCACTAAACAAATGAAATAATGAGAAACAAGGGGGTTAAGAAGTAATACAACAGCACTAAAATCAATAACATTTATTATCTATTCCATCAGTCCGTTTCTTGCTGGGTCAACTTAAGCCACTTTGGGGAGATGAGCTCCCTCGGGGTGGTAGCCCGTGGCGTCAGCGGTGTAGGTGACGGTGTAGGTGACGCCGTCAGGGCCGGGGTAGGAGAACTGGCCTCGGAGCACGAGGGCCTCGTCGTCTGTGCCGGGGTTCGTCAGGACACCCTCTCTCTGCTCAACGATGCCGTTTGAAGTCTCAACACTGAAAAAAAATCAAGTATGAAAACAATTTATAAGTAGTTCATAATACCCATTTTACCCTTAACTATGTTTTACGCGTCTCGGGTAACATAGCTCATTTTATGCTCTTGTTGTACAATGTACTGATCTACTTATGTTAATAATGTTTTTGCGTTTGACTCAATGTTTAGCTTTTATTTAACTACCAAAATTGGTTACTACGTTTGTTAAGATTAAATCTTGTTAATCCAGTTTTAGCTGACTTGAAATTAGCTACAGATAATTATGTAGTTTGAATGACAGTGAATGGAAGTCAGCAAAAAAGCTTCTTTTAAAATTTATATAACATTACATGTGATTTCTTTTAAAACGAAAAAGTTTGGACGGGATTCGAACCCGCGTCTTCTGGCTAGACGAGCCAATTGTACTACCAACTACACCGCGGGACACCTGACCAACCCAGTAAATCGCCAATAACAGGCCAGCTCATACTGAAAATGAACTCTGTTCCCCTACAAACAGAATTCAATTTAGTATAACGTGGCCAGTTATTGAAGGGTGGCCAGTAATTAACACCTTATACTAAAAATGAATTCTATTATGGGTGAATAGAGTTCATTTTTAGTATGAGGTAGCCAGTTATTGAACGGTGGCCAGTATTTGCGATGATGAGATGATACTTACGCCGCCTGGAAACCGTCTACGCCAATGTTGTTGTTGTCATTCCTGATAACTTCGGCTGATTTCGGGTCACCGTTGTAGGGCGGGGCGGCGAGGGCGGCTGCGACGCACAGGGTGAAAACGATGAACTGGAAAGAATAAAATGATTGATAAGGTATAACTTCAACTTAAATTTTAAGAGTTCACGGCCCAAAGGACGGCGATGGGGTCCTATTACAGAAATTCCGCAGTCTGTCCGTCCGTCCGTCTCTCAATGGGCTTTATTTCTTGAAACGTAATAGGCACTTGAAATTTTCACCGATTATGTGTTACTGTGGCCGTTATAACAACAAATACTAAAAACCGGCCAAGTGCGCATCGGACTTATTTTTAAAGTCAATATAAATATAATTAAATATTCTGTGAATATTTCAAGTGTCTACCTGTTGCCGTTATCAATATCGAGCAAAAACGAGCAAAAAAATCATGTTTGTTGTATGGGAGCCCCCTTAAATATTTATTTTATTCCATTTTTTAGTATTTGTTGTTATAGCGGCAACCAAAATTTCAACTCTCTAGCTATCACGGTTCCCGAGATACAGCCTGGTGACAGACGGACGGATGGACGGACGGACGGACAGCGGATCCTCAGTAATAGGGTTTCCGTTTTTACCCTTTTGGTACGGAACCCTAAAAATGAAATAAAGTTAAAAATTAAAGGGGGTCGTCAATCGTCATACAGGAAACGTGTTTTTTGCCAGCGTTTTTAACTCGACCTTACTATACTTCGTTTTTTTAGCATTAGAAAAAAGGTAAGCGATCTGAACGAGTCTTTTTATAAAAAAAACTTTTTAAAAATTTGTAACAGCTAATATGTAACAATTTGAAAGGATATATGGTCATTTACACTCTTTTCTTTCAGAAGTAATATTTATTATTATCTAGCCTGGATTGAAGTCCCACTGCTGGGCAAAGGCCTCCCCCCATGTCCTCCATTTCTCCCGATCCATAGCAGCCTGAGGCCAGTCGTCGAGAAATATGTCCAGGTCGTCCCGCCACCGCCGTCTGGGGCTACCCCGTCGTCGCCATCCATCCTGTGGCGCCCACTCAGTGGCATTTTTAGCCCACCGCAGTGGATGCATTCGGCTGACGTGGCCGGCCCAGTCCCACTTCAACCTGGCAGTCTTTGCAACGACATCGACAATGCGTGTTTTAGAAGTAATAGTTATTTTTCAGAAGTAATAGTTATTTTTTTTAAAGTGTTTTTCAATAAAAAGACTCGTTTAGAAACTTTGATCAATTATAACTGTAGATACACATTGCCGAACAAAATCCCCTTCAAAGAATGTCCGAACTTTTTTATTTGTTTGCGTAACAATTAAAATCATCACCTACACAGTAATTTGAACCTAGTCTTTACTTCATTACAGTCGAATTTCGGTTGACACTTGACAATAACACCATAAAAAAATTCTAGTAAAAAAAAAACTTCGGACACTGTAAGGTGAACGTCATTATTATAATTACTAGTTATCTATGTTGACCTATTGACCTATCGGTGCTCTCACGCCGCGGACGGGTTTGACGGCGTGACCGAACATCCTTCGGCATTAATTTTGACCATGATACATTTGACATTTTCTTTATAAAATTTGAATAATATCCATAAATATAAATGTTTTATAAATGACGAAAACAATAAGTTGTTCGTTTTCTTAGGGTTCAGTACAGTACCCAAAAGGTAAAACGGGACCCTATTACTAAGACTCCGCTATCCGTCCGTCTGTCTGTATGTCTGTCTGTCTGTCACCAGGCTGTATCTCATGAACCGTGATAGTTAGACAGTTGAAATTTTCACCGATGATATATTTCGGTTGCCGCTATAACAACAAATACTAAAAACTGAATGAAATAAATATTTAAGGGGGTTCCCATACAACAAACTTAATTTTTTTTGCTCGTTTTTGCTCGATAGTAATAACGGCAACCGGTGGACGCTTGAAATATTCACAGAATATTTAGTTTTATATTCACTTTAAAAATAAATAATTAAAATAAAATAAAGCAAATATTTAAGGGAGGCTCCCATACCACAAAAATGTTTTGTTTTGCCATTTTTATAGATTATGGCACGGAACCCTTCGTGTGCGAGTCCAACTTTGCACTTGGCCGGTTTTTTACTAATAGTTTTGGTAGAACGAAAAGGAATGTAAAATGCAATGCAATAAATATTGAATAAACAATAAATAAATCGCGCACATGAAGAAAATTTGCAAAATAATTACTAAAATATTTAAGTTGATTTACCCCGAATAAAAAACCCTTGCTTGAGCTTGAGTAGACCCCTGAACTATATGAACACATAGTGTATACTTTTTTTAGGATTGCATGACCACTTTATCATAAACATGACAGGTGACAGTGATATTTCACATTACGCAGTCCTTATAAAGCCCGATTACACAAGACTTGAAGTCCATGTCATTAGTTATCTCTAGCAGCCTATAAAATTATCGTTCTATTATTATAATGTCAACGTTTGGACATTTGTTACTAATCACTCGTAAACTGCTAAAGGAGCAGTTTGATGCAATTTGGCGCACAACTGGTTTATAACCTAGGAAGACAACTTTTGATCCCAGTAAATCACATAATTCACACTTCGCGGACGAAGTCGGGGGCAACAATTAGTATGCAATGAGTGACTAAATTGTATAAAAATGATTTCAAGATTCCGGGGACATCGTGAGCTGAAAACGACTAGAAAATACAAATGTTTTATGTAACATTTCCCGTAGTTGTAATTTGAGTCTTAATTGAGCTTGTTTATAATACATTTTCATTAGACACTTAATCCATTTTGGATGTATTGTTAAGTCGCAATAGATCGAGCCCACAGGTCTCATAAATGTGACTAGTTGCGAGACTCGGCACTAATTGATCAATATTGATATACTAGAGATAATTAGCTTAGATAAGTGAATGGCTTTAATTATGTACGTTTGATTCTAAGGTTTGATTGCGCAAAAGTTTGATTGGACTTTGTGTAGAAAATTCGATGTATAACTAGCTGTTTCCCGCGACTCCATCCGCGAAGAATAGGGGTAAAAAATAGCCTACGACCTGTTCTCAGACCCAAGAAATGTAGAGAAAAAATTTCATAAACTACCCGTTTCGGAGGAGTTCGATAACAGACACCGTGACACGAGATTTTTTATATTAGATTTTGACTTGGACCCCCTTGCCATTTGGTGGCTTGCCCCCTGGGAACTATGCCGTCCTATATTGTTTTGATTTTTTAGGGTTCCGTACCCAAAGGGTAACAACGGAAACCCTATCCCTAACCCTAGGCTCCGCTGTCCGTCCGTCCGTCACCAGGCTGTATCTCGAAAACCGTGATAGCTAGAGAGTTGAAATTTTCACATATGATGTATTTCGGTTACCGCTATAACAACAAATACTAAAAAATGGAATAAAATTAATATTAAAGGGGGCTCCCATACAACAAACATGATTTTTTTGCTCGTTTTTGCTCGATAGTAATAACGGCAACAGGTAGACACTTGAAATATTCACAGAATATTTAATTATATATTGACTTTAAAAATAAATCATTAAATTAAAATAAAAAAAAATTAAGGGGGGCTCCCATACAACAAACGTGATTTCTATAGATAATTGTACGGAAACCCTTCGTGCGCGAGTCCGACTCGCACTTGGCCGGTTTTTTTTTAATAAGTTAAAAGTGTTAGTTTGATTATTAATTTTTTGCTTCGTTTGTATAAAGATAAAAAAACATACAGACGAATTGAGAACAATCATAGGTTTAATAATCGTAAAAAATTTTTTTTCGAATCCAGTACCTAATATGTTAGGTTATTTTAATAACGTAATAAAAATTAAAAAAATCGATCAAATGTGCTTCGATACTAGAAAGGATGTTAAAGAACAAAATGCTTTTTTATGAGCTGTCAAATCACGACTCTCCCGTAGATTTAGTATGATTAGGTAAAAGCCCATGTGCTCGACACTGACCCAATACATGGCACCTTCAATCTTATGTCATAGTAAGAGATGACAGATGGGTGCCATCTACAGAGCGTTGAGGTGTCAAGCATTCGTACGTTTACCTTAATTGCTAGTCATAAACGTCACTTCTTTGTCAACTCAATAGATTAAACATTGTTTTAAAGCAGCCAAAAATCTAATTTTGCAGTTAATCAAAAATTAAACAGTTTTTCGGGGCTAAAATAAAATGTTTTTTAATTGAGTCGTGTTTTGGAATTTTTGCTTTTAAACTGACTTCAAAAACAGAGGCCGTATTGTCTAACGCTTTTGTCGCTTGCCTTCGCTTTCACCGTCTCTTTCTGTCATCATCTTACACCGTTTGACAGAAAGAGATAGTGATTGCGAAGGCAACGTCAGAAGCGTTAGATAATAAGCCTGCAGGAGGGTCTCAATTCACCAGAGTCTTTTTATGTTGTCAGCTATTGACCCACCATTTTAAATGGAACACAAAGTCACATTTTAAAGCTAGCTATACTATCGCAATTTCTTGGGCACTTATGATATATGACCTATGGCGTAAGTGGATATTACTTACGGATTTCATTTTGAGGTGGGCTGTGGTCTGTGGACGAGCGAACACTGTAGTGAATATTTAAAATTCGCACTCTTATATAGTATCCTCTGGCCACTTTGCATGTAATTTGGTTATTAAAATGTTAGATCCTTATTAATAAGTCTAGGTGTCTTATTTTCTTTTTAAACGTTTATTTAGTTAATGCGAATGAAGGTCAAGGTGAAATTTTTAGGTTTTGTCGTCATGAACATAATATCTCGATTGCTAGATTTTCTAAACAAAATTTCTTTATTACATACAATTTTAGCATAACCACGCAAGTATAGGTACTTGGTGTACTTCCGTTTGGCAAATGTTTAATTTCCCAAATGTTTATTTTTTCTGAAACTGTAAACTATTCAGGATATATTTTAGGACTATTCTGTAGGTTAGGTAGGTTAGATTTGTTTTATAGCAATCCTGAAATGTAAACAGTTTCAGCAAAAATAAACAGTTGGGAAATGAAACGAATCAGTTTGGGAAAAATAATTTGCGAAACATTAGTAATCCCGAGCGCTGATGAGACAGGCAGCCAGTATTTTATTTGCGTAGTATGTTTGATTCTTATAAATCAATAAAAAAAAGTTAGCATCTTAAATGTTCGTGCTAAATTTAGTGGTTTAGTGGCTAAAGCTAAAAATTTGCGTAGACACTCCCTTCATGATGTGGATAAAGAGCACTAACGGATTTTTCGAAATTCCCACGGGATAGAGAGTTCTACAAACCGCAGGCGTAAGCTAGTTTCACAATTTAGATTGACTATCTTAACGCCTCATCTTTTTCTTTCAGCATTTTATACGTAGACAATAAGCGTATAGATCAGTATAAATTATAATATTGACTCTTCATTGTATTTTAAGACGTGAATACAACATGGGGTTTTTTTTACACAAAACTGATTCGTGATTGACCACTACCACACCTCTTTCTTTTTTTCATTTTTAGTTTTTTCTTTATCAAAAAAAGCGATTTAAAATTGTGGAGAATGAGAAGGTAGCTTCTTTAGATTTACACCTAAGTGTAAAATGTATACGCATCTAATAACTAGTAACAGGGTATTAAAGAGACGAGCAAATAGTGTTGGGTCAAGGCTTACTAGAAGACTAACTGCCCGCGACTCGTCTGCAAAGAATTCGTTTACTGTTATCCCGCGGGAACTATGCCATTTTCCGGGACAAAAACTATCCTATGTCCATCCCAAGGTTTCGAATTATCTCCATAGGGAAGAGGTGGCAAGGGACAATTCAAATTTAGGAAGGTGCCTATATAGGAAGCGTTTATAACTCAAACTATTGAAATGAAATACAATAATAAAATTATCATTAATCAATTCTTAGTAGTTTGTCTTCGCATCTTTAAAAAATATGTATTTTCCCTTTCATAAATGAACTTTTATCTTGAATTGTCGCTTTCAATACGCGTACGGATCCCTTTCATACCGTGTCTCCCCCAAAGTTCATCTATTTAAATCGGTTCAACGGTTCAAGCATGAAAAGATAACGCACAGACAGACAGATACACTCGCATTTTTAATATTAGTATGGAAGTATGAATCTCTGGAAAATATTATTTTATGTGCCTGTTTAATATTAACCACAAAATATTATTAATTTTTTAATGTCATTGTTTCATTTTAAGAAAAAAAACGGATTAGGTGCGGAAAGTAAAGCCTTGAAATGTCTCGGTTTTTAAGAATCCTGTTTAAAAGAATTAAATTTATGATTCTATTTTGTCTTTTTAATTCATGATGTCATCTTCACAACGACTCTTTTGACATCGTTGAGCTATAAATAATGGTGTAAAGTCTCGTCTATAGGTGTAAAAAAAATAATACTCTCACACCACCAAGGCATTGTATTATCAGGGTGAGTTTAGAAAGGGATTGGAGTTGACAGTAATTCTATATGCTTACGTCAAAATGTGTATGAAATAACAGTTCTGACAGTCCCGTTCAGATTGCGGTTTGAATATATCGTCCCCTTACTGCTAAAACCGACTAACTGCATCAATGATAGTTTCGAGAAAAACGCATTTAAAGGTTTGAGTGGTACGTTCTCTTACAAAACCTAACGTTAATTGAAGTGTTTCTGTGTTTTTATTTAGATGGGTTATCTGTAAGTAAAACAGTATGAAGAAATTTAGCCTATACCCAATATAAGTAGGTAAAATCACGCTTTGAGTAAAAAAAGTGGCGCAGATAGTCGGTTTTGCTTGTAGGAGATGTGTAACGTTTCGAAATTAAGCGCCATTAAAGTATTAAAATGTAATTAGTATGTTTTGTCACTTAGCTAATTTTACAAACTGCACAGATCCAATGGGGCGAAGCGAAATCCTTTGTAATGATTGCAGTTATTTTGACTCTATTCTATTTGTATATAAATTATCATGGAGTTATATTTACAAATCTGACGATTATTTGACTATAGAGCGACATTGAACATCAAACAAGATAAAAATAACCATTTAATAAATATTTAACAATTAATATTATGGAAATTAACCCAAAAAGTCCCTTGTAACCACAGGGAGGAATATAAAACCTAAAAAAAAAAATAACGTGTCATCGAATAATCACAACAAGGAAGTTTTTGTTCATTATCCGAGGGCTGGTACGGTTGAAAGAAAATAAACAGCTCATTTGTATCAAAACCTTGCATTTGGTATAATTCAAAATATAACTTTAATAATATTCAACATTATAGATAGAAATACACGTCATTACAATAAAATATTATTAAACACCAAAAATAATCATATTATAGGTATATCGTTAACCCACATAGTCATTATTCGTCACTTGACTCGCCTTCGGCCACATCTGGCACGTGGTCTACGATATTTTCGCAGACAAGTGACTGAAACCAGCCATGGTACTCTTCAGGTATACCTAAGACCCTTTTCGCAGATGGTCTTAAATAAGTATTCAATATTAAACGTTGTCAATAATGTCTATCAAAGCAAGACATTCAGTAATCATAAATAAAATAGTTCTCTTACATCCTTTTATTTACCTACTTAAAGCGACCACAAAAAAATTAACCTCAAGCTGCGACAAATAAAACAAATAGGTACTTAAGTAAGTAAGTAAATACTTTATTGTACAGAAAATAAACAAACAAAGAAAAGTTACAAGTGATGAGATACAAGTCGATATGAAACCATAAGAATAAATAATAACATATTATTTATTTATTTATTCTTATGATGAAACACAAGTGTAGGTGGATTTAATACTTAATACGGTGTAATTCAATGGCCTGCTTGATTTTTTTGTTACTTTTTCTAAGTACCTCACCACCATCTGACGATTCGTGCTTATTTTCAAAATCTGAAACAAAAACAATTTTATTACTAAGGTACGCTGAGGTGCGCTAAGGTGCGGTCAAGGCCGTGCGATTTGCTGTCATTTAACGCAAGAAAAAAAGAATCCCGAGACTTCAACGCTCACTTTTAATTATTTTCACTATTTATTGCATTTAGATAAATATAATTAAGTAGCTTAAAACTATAATCTACACTCTTCAAAGTTTAGGTAGGTTAGAAACAGTAAACAGTTAATTTGTACTTACTTTTATTCGTATCATCGCCTCCAAGTCTAGATTTAAAAGTTTTCAAGATCTTGAACTCATTATGTACACATAAAGTATACGAACTCATTAGAAAATAAATTCAAAACGGGATGCGCGCGCGCGTGTGCAGTCTCGATCAAGGTTGAAATGCGACTAAGTGCGGGGAGGGGAGGGGCCGCTTACGCGCTCTTAAGCGGTTTTGCCTGTACTATAATTCTGCCGCCGATAGGAGAAACGTTACATTCAAAACCAACTATACTACGTTTAGTTTGTTTTTGCAGTTGAATATTTTAATCGATGCATTAATTTAGTACAGGAAAAAAATACTAAGGTTAGGTTTGATGGTTTTTTCAGACGTCCGAAATGCCATATTTGTTTTATAGTTTACAGCAAAAAACGACTATGTATGGTTTAGTCGCTTTATGCAGTAATAAAATTGCTATTTTATTCATTAACATACACTTGGTAGCTTTTGCTTGTTATTTATTTCTGAAAATCACCAATAACCTACCTTAAGCTGGAGGCTAAATCAAGATCGGAGCGGCGTATCAAAAAACGGGTTTTACCACCAGATAGAGCTTGGAAAGCGTATTCTAACGGTACGTATAACTCATTTTTGCCAAAAAGGGAGGTTAGTCGGTTTTAGCAGTAAGGGGGCGATATTGATCATAGATATAGTTTTTAGTTACAATATATGTCAGACCCTGGGTAACTGAAATGTGACCAAAGATCACCTATCGACGAGTGTCAAAACTTTTTTGACAAAGTACCTACCTTATATTATGATTCATGGAACTAAAACCCAATATTTGACTTCGAATTTCTTTCTAAATGGTTTTTTACTGACGGTACTTAATAATTTAGTAACAAAAATTATCACCACCGCCCATAAATATCAACAACTCAAAAAGAGTCACTGACCTGTTGCCGGCCTTTAAAAAGGAGAGAGAATAAGGAATAAAAATATTGTAGTTCTAATTCTCAAAGCTTTTCTCGTACTTTTACTTGTAATATGTCTATGCCTTATCTGATCATGCGCTGACCGGCCTTGGCATTCGCGGGCATTAGCGACCGGTCGCTAGGCTGCGCGGGAGTATTGCGGACAGCGCTGTAGAGAGGTTAGAAATGCAACAGAACTTGCGTGGAATCGCGGTGCGTTAAAGCGAGAAGGAAGTGGATAAAATGTGAATGCGTTCCAACAGGTTCTAATTGACTTTTTTTTTTGATGGAGTAATTTTATTTTTCATTTTTTTATGAATAACTAGCTGTTGCCCGCGACTCCGTCCGCGGAGAATAGTATTGGTTTGTAGTACATGCTATGTATCAGAGATGGCGCTGTATATTGGTTTGTAGTTCATGCTATGTATCAGAGATGGCGCTGTATGTGAAAAAAGATTTTCCCGCTTTTCTGTTGAAATTTTTCCTGAATTTACTTTGCTATAAACCTCACGGAGCCCGAGACCTTTCCGACGAATGCAAAACCGTGGAAATCGGTTCGTGCGTTCTGGAGTTATAGCGTCAGGAAGGAAAACCCGACTTATTTTTATATAGTAGATTATGTAAATACATTTTGGCTGATTATTATAAAAATGGGTTCAAATTACATACTCTATCGTTTCCTATTGAAGAAGCGAGATAGGAAAAAAATGAAACGAAAAAGTTTTTTTAAACAATTCGTTTTATTTATTACTTAAACGTGTCCTGCAGACATAGCTATGATGTAGGATTGGTAACGGAGGAGCAAAATAAAAAAATATAGTTTATTGATATGGACCTCCACAAACTAAGGCCTGAATCAATCAATTTGTTAAATAGGATGGAAAATAAGCACTACGCCCACCACCAGAACGTCAAAAAAAAACCTAATAAAATAATAATACGTAATCTATATTAAAAAAACGCCTAATTAGTTGTTAAGCGAAAAACTCTAGAACCACTGCACCAAATTAGATAATTCTTTTTTTCTTGTGGTCGTAATTATCAGGCCAAGGTTTAAATGAAAAAAAACAGTATTACGGGCGGAGTATTATTTAAAATAATATACGTCGTGAAATTAGAAGTCAATTAATATTTCAGAATAAGCCCGCTGGCTTTATTCTCCCATCCACACCTGGGGTCAATCTTAAGTTGTATCACGGCACAGCTTAGTGATATTGCAGAGAAGCTATTGAAAGCAGTTTGGATTAAATAGTTGAGTATTTTCAATGAAAGTGCACCCTTTACTTTTATTCATGGCCAGCTGTTGCCGGCGACTCCATCTGCAAAGAATGCGTCTATTGCTGTCCCACGGGAACTAAATAATTTTCATGGATAAAAACTATCGTGTTTTTCGTAGGGTCTCAAACTACCTCCATACCAAGTTTTAAGCAAAATTACATATCAGATATCAGAATAAAAAAGCTTGGCTAAAGATTTAATTGTAAAAAGAAAAAAAAAAAAATGAAAAATTGAAAATTTAATTGTATTAAATACTTTAGATGTATGTCATTTAATAACAATGTAGATCTGATTGAAAAAAATATACCTTGTTGAGTTTCTTGCCGGTTTCTTCTCAACAGGGTTTTTTCCGAACCGGTGGTAGATTTTTCGACGTTCATAGGAGCATCAATTTGATGCCTAAATTGAATAAAGAATTTTGACTTTGACTTTTTGACTATGATAAGATAAGATAAGATCATTTATTGTCATAACTGTGTACATAAGATCATGTTATAAATAAATGAGTAACAACAGTCTGCCCATTTTGGACGTACAATATAACATTAGAAGAAAATTTAAATTAAAACAGTATAGAATAAATTTTATTAAAATTTTATTTTTTATTTTATTTTTTTGTATTTTTTTATGTTATATTTTTCAATTTATTCTATTCATTCATTTATTTATTCATTTAGGTCATAAAAACATTTGCAGAGCAACCAGGCCTTGAGTTTCTTTTTAAACTGAGGCCCTTCCAACGACTTAATATTTTACCTGGCAATTTATTAAATATTATAATAGTTCCAGTCACAAAAGTGCTCTTATTCTGTATAGTACCTGGGCGACCGAGCCCTGCTCGGACAGAAACTCGGTACCAAGCGTTTTCCCAGAGATAAGACCAAGCTAGATCAATTTTTCATCCCCGAAAACCCCCAAATACCAAATTTTATCGAAATCGTTGGAACCGTTTCCGAGATCCTGATTATATACACCGGTGGGGTGGGGGGGGTGTGAGAGGGGGGGGAGGGGATGCGGGGGAGGGAGCGCGGGGGTATTAAAGGGGGATGAAAATTTCATTGATTTTGCCGTAGGATGCACCGTTTTCAAGATATTTGACAAAAACACCGGAGGGGGTGGGGGGGGGGGGGGTGAGTCACGTTAAACTATCGTCCGTAACAACACAGACAACCGGCTTTTCCTGTTCTGTGCTCCCAATAGGGAACGTGCACATAGACGGTGCTGCCAACTGGTGCCATAAGGGTGCCATCAATTTGAATGTTTTACCTTGATAAGTTTGTTTTACTGTCCGCATAGTGTCTCTTCTGTCGCATTGGTGCTGCCGCCTATAGTTACTGCACGTTCCCTATAATACTTTTTCTAACAAAAAAGTAACTTTTTCTCACAAAAAAGTAACTTTTTCTCACAAAAAGTAACTTTTTCTCACAAAAGAAGAAACTTGACGTTTTCTCATAAAAAATAAACTTAAAAAAAAACAAAAATCTTGAAAAAAAACTTGGAATCGAACCGAGGTCGGCTGGATCCGCGACCACCCGATTTCTAATGTGCCATTATGATCTGCTCGAAGTCGGCGAAATTTAGCTTTATATTCTAATGCAAACAAAAATAGCCGGAAAACACGAGTAAAAGCGATTTTCTGAAAATGAAACATAGCTAGATCAGTTTTTCATCCCCGAAAACCCCCACATACCAAATTTCATCGAAATCGTTTGAGCCGTTTCCGAGATCCTGATTATATATATATATACATATATATATATATACAAGAATTGCTCGTTTAAAGGTATTAGATTAGATTAGATAGATAGATAACTAGAAGGACGTAAGCATATCTATATTGGGATCGTATATTAGCCTTAGAGTCACATTTTTTAGTAAAGACATCCCTGTGCTGCTTAACAAATAAACAAATTTCAAGAATAAATATACAAGTCAGCGTCAAAATTTTATGATGTTTAAAAACAGGCCTTAGTGATTCTCTATTCTTAACGCTAAATATAATTCGCAAACATTTTTTTTGAAGAATAAAAGTGGACTGTACATTTACTGAATTTTCCCAAAACACCACACCATAGGTCAATGTAGGATAAACATTTGCATAATAAGCCTGCTTAGCAACATCCACTGATGATATCCTGGTAAGTATGGATAACAAACATAACAACTTCTGGCTATCCTTTTATTTATCCTCTCAATATGCATCTTCCAATTTAAATTGCTATCAATAGTAACCCCCAAAAAATTTGTGCTATGAACCTGTTCAACAACCCTGTCATCATAGTTATGTTTATGGTATCTGTTTATAGTTAGTAAATTGAATAATTTTAGTTTTATCTAGATTTATTCTTAAATTTAAAGATGAAGCTTGGCTTGGCTTGGCCTTAGTTCCTACACGAGCTCAGTGCGGATAAGGAACTTCACACACACCATTGAATTTCTTCGCTGATGTTCAGGTTGCGGTAAAGCTCGTGTCAAATTTCAAATTGGTAAAATAAATTATTTTTAAGGTAAATGGATTTAGCAACCACATACATTGAATTGGAAATTCAACCTTATTGTTTCAATAATAAGTTACAATATCCATTGTAATTATTGAAAATACTACTAGCTTTATAAATATCAGGTATGTATTCGATAGGTGCTTTTGATTCTGTGGTATTATGCTCCAACAAATTGGGCCTTCTTAAGGGTTAAAGAAAAATTCACAAGTGACACCGCTGTACTAAGCTTTGGTCAGAAGCAACTCGGGACAACTTACTAGCATTTGAACTTTCTGTTTCCACACTACGTAAGGTGTTCGATATGCAGATAGTAGGCAGCAAACCACATAGTATGTAAGTATTTCATAGTATTTCTATGATTTCACGCGGTGGCGTAATAAACCTAGAGTAGTGGTTTGACCTATGGCTAGCAGAGGGTCGTGGGTTCAAAACCGGGCTTGCACCTGTGAGTTTTTGGAAATTCATGTGCAGAATTATATTTTCAAAAAATTACCGTGAGCTCCGGGAATGAAATACTGCGGCTTCAAAATGACGTGTTAACTTCGCGTGTAATCAATAGTATACACAAAAAAAAAAATTAAAAAAAAATTAAGACATACAAGATTTCACATCTGGGCGATTATTCTAAAACCGTTTCGTTTCGTTTTCGTTGTCTAAGTTCCATCGTCACCATCTCGATGGCAGTCTACCACTGTACGTTTTTTTCGGCACTTTCTGCCATGTACGATGAAACTGTGGAACCAACTTCCGCCAGCAGTGTCCAGACAACTATGACATCGGGGCTTTCAAGAAATGGGTTTATACTTCCATTAAAGGCCGGCAACAGATTAGTGTCTCTCTTTGAGTTGTTGATATTTATGCGGTGGTGATCATTTTCCATCAGATGACCCGCTTGCTCGTTTGCCTCCCTCTCATAATAACAAATAATAAAAAAGGTTTCTTATACATATACCAATGAAGTAACCGTTTCGAGCAGTAAGTTTTCTTGAACACTGTGACTTGAGTAACGATACTATAGACCAAATAATTTTTCTCTTAAGAGCAAATAATCTAATTATTGAACAATACCTTAAATATCAGGCAAAAAATGACCACAAAGTTTGTCGTTAGTAAAATAAAATGAAGCGTTTTCAATATAATAAAAAACTTCCTTTGAAACGAAATCAAACCGAAGCAAATAACTGTTATCAAGTAACGAAGAAACCGTTAAATAACGTTTTAACGAAAACGCGCAACGACTCAGCTCTATTTCACATAAGATATCAGTATGATGTACAAAAGGCCCGGTACGAATACAATGTATGTCTGACAAGTCTTCCTCATACAGGCGAATCTAAGATGACCTAATGACCGGTCTATCGTAATAAGATGAGAAACACAATGACTAACGTAACAATTATTTGCATGAAGTTTATTGCATTGCTTGAAAAAGTCACGTTAGCCTCGTGATTTACCCTGTAGCCTCTTAGGCAGAGGGTCGTGGGTTCGAGAACGGGCTCGCACATCTGAGTTTTTCGGAACTTATGTGCGAAATTACATTTGAAATTTACCATGAGCTTTACTTTGAAGGAAAACATTGTGAGGAAACCTACGAAGAAATTCAATAAAGGCAACATCTATACAAAATTTTAGCATTCTAGGGCTAAGGGTTTGGGCTGGGCGTTGATGAGCCAATCAGTCAGTGAGTAAGTCAATCTGTCACTATTTTCTTTTTATTTAGCTTCACCTGTCCCGTTGTCTTTGTCATCAAAATTTGCAAGTTAAAACTGACACACTTCTCGAGGGTCTCAATGGTCCATAGCCTATATACGTCCCACTGCAGGGCACACGCCTTCCCTCAGGATAAGAGGGCTAGGACCATAGTTCCCACGCGGGCCCAATGCGGATTAGGAACTTCACACACCAATTGAATTTCGTCTCTTCTTTCTCGAGGGTCTCTATGATTTCCAATAATTTAATATATCATAATGTATCGTTTTCCATAATAACCATTAGTCATAAAGTGATTTATTGCCGAAGCAGTATTTGTAAGCAGTAAGTGTTATCTTATTAAACTAACCTAACTTAACCTACTGCATTCTATTAAGATAGCATTTCAAAACATCCTGAAAACAGTACGCTTCTACATATATATTTTATGAGTTATGACTATTTGGTTATGACAAACGTTGACATGACAAGCTAAATTATGACAAACTAAATTATGGGAACTCTTTGCTCTATCGGCCATCAGTTCGCTCGTGCCTAAAATACCATGTTCACAAAATACCAGATTTTTCAAAATACTACATTACCTATTTATTATTACATTCCCATTAAACCATATATCCAAAATAAGACCTTCCACCAAAAAATCACGTCCTTGAGTAATCTTCAAATTTATAATGTGGTGCAGCGAGAATCTGATAAGCTAGAAATGTGGTAAATAGGTAATGTTATTATTATTATTATTATACCGTATTTATCATTGGGAGTGTTCTGATGAACTGTTCGAATTGCTGCCTGCGGCTAAATTCCACTACCGCACTTACCGTCTGAGGAACCGTCTGTCTTTCCATCTCACCATCTTGATAATTGGCAGTCTAGTACCGCGCGTTTTAAGCAAAATTTCTTTCCCCGCACGACGAAGATCTGGAATCAGCTTACTGCGGCAACATCCCCGGAGCGTTACAACTTAGGGATCTTTAAAAAACGAGCCTACCAATTCCTAAAAGGGTCAGCAACGCACCTGTGATTCCCTTCGTTTTGCAAGTGTCCATGGTCGACGGTGATCGCTCTCCATCAGGTGACCCGTCTGCTCGTTTGCCCCCTCTAATATAAAAAAATGTAGTACCTATTTTGAAAAATTTGGTATTTTGGAAACGTGGTATTTTAGTCACGAGCGCGTTCTACGAGCGATGTGCCCTACCCACTGCCACTTGAGTCTGGCGATTCTTCGAGCTATGTCGGTGACTTTAGTTCTTGCGCGGATTTCATCATTTCTAATGCGGTCCCGCCGAGAAATTTCGAGCATGGCCCTCTCCATCGCCCTCTGAGTGACTTTGAGCTTTCCTATGAGGCCCATCGTTAGCGGCCACGTCTCAGTGCCAATGTCATCACTGGCAACACACAGTGGCGTCCGCGGACCGGAAGACGCAGTGTAGGTAGGCCTCCAACAAGATGGAGCGACGACCATGTTAAGGTTGCGGGAAGGCGTTGGATGCGGATGGCACGGGACCGATCTGTTTTGCTTGGGGGAAGCCTAGTAATAACTAACACCTAGTAATTTTACAGCATGTAAGAAATAAATCATTTGAATTTGAATTTTTGAATTTGCCTACTTATGTTCAGCAGTGGACGTCTTTTGGCTGAAATACTTACCCCTATTCTTTACAGACGCAGTCAACAGCTAGTATAATTATATATATAGACTCTGACTAAAATTCGCTGTCTTGATTAAATACTTATGGTCATCTTCGGATTAGCATAACAGGTCCAAGTTTGTCGCTTGGACGAGCCAACGGGCGAGTCCGTCGGCGAAATGTCAGTTGCATCATCTGGGTGCAGGCTTGAGTGGGTGCATCGATAAATGAATAGCGATCCTTTTGGGCAAACCCAATGTCTGCTAAGCATTGTCATTCAATTACTAAGTTACTACGGCCTAGGGGAATTGAGTTGGAAAATACGAAAAATTATAGTTTTCTGGTTCTTTTTTTGTTTTATTTTTAGGTTACCTGTCAAAATTTGGAAATATTTTTTTCCGAATATTTAAATCCCGAATGCTTCATTTATCCGAATGCATTTTTTTCTGAAACTGTAAATATTTCAAGGTTTTTATAAAACAACCCTAACCTAACCTAAAGGGTTCTACACGATGGTCCTGAAATAAATCCTGAAATATTTACAGTTTCAGAAAAAAATGCTTTCGGACAAATGAAGTTTTCGGGATTCTAAACCTTCGGAAATATAATTTTTTAAACATCGATAGGTTCCCTTCCTACTCGCATACATTTTATGTTTGAGTAGCTTTTGCCTGCGGCTCCGTCCGCGCTGAATTCAAATTGGTCAAGTATCTTCGTCTCTTACATTGAATAAAACAAAAGTCCGGACGGTTTTATCCAAACATCATCATCATCGGTATTAGTTAGTCTTAAGTTTACAGTAAGGTAAACGTCCCTGTGATCGACACTGACCCAATACATGGCACCTTTAATCTTATAATCATAGTAAGAGTGGTGACAGATGGGTTTCATCCACAGACTTAGAATATAATAGCAGACTTGACATACTTGACATAACGAGTCCAAATAATGGCAAAAACGCACACATCCCTATAACACAAACACTTACCGGTGAAAGGTTAATCCTGGTATATTTCCATAATGTAACACTTTCACAAAGGTAGGCACTACATTTCACCATCTTTAAATCTAAATCAGTTCTAATTTTGATGAGAAAACATTAAAAAATCTCAGTTTACCAAAAAATTCGCTTGCAGCTTCGGCAGCTTATTTGAATGACTGGCGTTCAAAACATAGCATGTGTAAATTTTTTTAAGGATTCTTGGACAGTGTTGCGACACATGAGAAAACGGGATGACAATATTCCTGATCATTGTAGCGTGAGGGAATAGGAAATACGTACGGACACACACGTAGTTATGTCAAGTCTGCTATTATATAGATACCGGAAATCTCAAATGGCGTAAAGGACAAAAATGCGAAAATGAGTCTTAAATGCCATCGTATACAGCTTTTTTTTCCTATCGAATGACATTTAAGACTCATTTTCGCATTTTTGTCCTTCACGCCATTTGAGATTTCCGGTATCGATATTCTAAGTCTGTGGTTTCATCTACTGAGCGTTGAGGTGTCGAGAATTGGCACGTTTACCTTAATTGATTGGAAAAAGTAAGAAAATTAATAAGTTTGATCGGTTGTGCCACATCAAAATTCTTAGCCGTTGCTGAGATCCATGAATTAAATAAAATAAACAAAAATTCCTCGTTTAAAGGCATAATAAAAATATAGTAATAGAATACTTCGGAATCGGAACACTACTTAAGTAACTATAGTTTATGTTTTCACCGCTAACTATTTATTAATAAGTTCTTACGGGGTGAGGGGAGACTTTAAGTAGGCAAGATACCGAACAACTTGAAAACAAATAACAACATTTATGTACGTTTATTTTTGTAGTTTTTAGCTTGTTTGATGTTATTGTTGTTATAAATAAATGTTTTTCTTGAAAAAAAAAATGAAAAAAAAAAATGAAAATATTTATTTTCGTTAACAATTGTGCATAAATAGTGTCAAGTTTTCTTTCTCTTGAAATCTGCGGAACCCTAACAAAACGTCTCAGGCATCACTAAAGTCAAACATGCCATAGTGTTCGCGGGAAGTTGAACTTTCGTAGCATATGAAGATGCGCGCGCGCCGACCGGTTGCGCGGTTACGTAACAAGGTGAATGTCATTGGGTTACTCGGAAAGGTTACATATTTATACGAAGATGAATCTTTTTTACAAATATACACCGTAATTTTTTTGACATCCGTTAACTTCGATAGATGGCTTGGTAGAGTCAAGTGTAAAAAAATGGGTGCATACAAGTTGCTAATACATATTTTTGCACTTGACCGCACATCGATACAAATTACTTGGTAACTAAGTTTTTAGTCACATTAAAAAAAAACTTTTCATACATATTCTATGTCTACATCTTTCTTCTAATCTAATATATAAAAATCTCGTGTCACGGTGTTTGTTATCGAACTCCTCCGAAACGGCTTGACCTATTTTTATGAAACTTTTTTCGCTGCATTCGGTAGGTCTGAGAATAGGTCGTAGACTTTTTTGTGTACCTACCCCTATTCTTCGCAGACGCAGTCGCGGGTAACAGCTAATATACGTAATGTATATAACTTGAAAACTTGAGAAGGACTGAAACTATTTCAAAAACTTATTTTATTATATTAAGTAGCTAAGACAGGACAACGTCTACCGGGTCAGCTAGTAATGAATAAATATTGAGTCCCCAGTCATTGTAAGAAGCTCTTTAGAGTTACAAAAAAATAGTGTCAAATATGACCGTATTTTAACTTCGACATCGTTTAGCTTTGTTGTACGATGGGCTGCAAAAGTGCATGGACATCTCGAGGCGATAATCGCGTGAGCAATGTTTGATCGTTTGATGTTATTAACATACCCGCACGCGCGCGCGCTCACGCGATTATCGCCCCGAGATGTCCATGCACTTTTGCAGCCCACCGTACATAAATTAATTAAATTAAATTCCATTATTTTTAACAATGACAGTGTCTTACAGAAACTAACTTCATTATGGACTGGCCTAGTTACCATTGGGTTTTTAAAAAACTGGCAAGTGCGATCTAGAATCTTTAACCCTTAGGGTGAGGCCACACGAGCGTTTTTTTGTGAGTTGTGAGCGGCAGAATTTCGGTTGCGTCATACATTGTGTCACGTGATGGCCCGCACAATGTATGGCGCGAACCGAAATTCTGCCGCTCACGACTCACAAAATTACGCGCGTGTGGCCTCACCCTTAATAAGGTAGAGGCGATTTAAGCGACCACACGCATTGAGTTGGAAATTGAACTTTATTGATACATCCCAATATACATCCCAATTTCCATTGTAATTGTTGAAAATAAGAGCTTTAAAAATATCCTTTGTCAGGTATGTATTCGATAGCTGCTTTTGATTCTGTGGTAGTATGCTCCAGTAAATGGGGGCTTATTAAGGGTTAAGGGTTCGTTTCACATACTTCATTAATTTTGTTTACTTACTCTGATACTATTGCATTTTTAATAAACAATAAATATGAAAGGTTATAAATACTATCCTAACCTAGTAATATTATAATGTTTGTTTAAAACACTGTCTTTCTATTTTTATTTCTGCGTGCTACTTAATAATATATTGCTTTATATTCTAACGAAATGGTCCATTTGTACGATAAACTGATAAATAAATATTAACAACACTTCGAAGCATACTTTGTAATATTTAAAATATTTTAAGCTTGTTTGTCTGCCAGTCAAATGTCAGATTGTAATTCAAGGATAAAATTATACATGATAATGTGGAATCTGCCCACCTTCCGAAGGTTAATGTGAATTAGCATTGTTTATGTCAAAGTGAGGATTTAGCCTCGATTTAGGCAATGATTTGAATCCTGTTTTGGGTTTTTATTGGTCATCAATTTTAAGATTTATTTTGAGATGACATCAGTAAACTGGTCAGTAGTTTGAGTTAAGTACGGTGTAAAATGGACGTAAAGTTTTGAAATATTTTGATGATTAACTTCTTATTTCAGGTTGTTCAAATGTTTTGGGAGGAAAATGGCTAGAATAATCGTACTTTTCGAAATGTTTATCGTTGGTATGTGGTTAGTTTTTTTTAAAGATATTAACATTGAAAGCCTGTTATTTTTGAATTGGAATAGATTCGAGCTATTTCATCAATGTATTGAAGTAATACCATATTGCTTTTGCCCGCGACTTGATCCGCGCTATCAACTCATAAGTAGACTGAATGTGCCTAATGCATTATTTTAGTAGCTTAAAACTATTTTCGCATTATTGCCTTTCAAATGAAATCAGTTAATGCTTGATTGCTTGGTTTCAAAGTCTATAAGGGACATAGCAAAAAACAATTTTTGTATTTTAGATTAAGGGTATACATATAAAAATCAGATCACATTCATAATTATAAAGCTATTTTAGATATATGGCTTAAGTTAGGCAAGTATACGTTATAGATCCATTTCATCACGAGTTCTCTGGTAATGCGGAATTTCAACGTGATTTTTAATGGGAAGATCCATTTCTGTAGATATACGCCATTCAAATTTTTGATTGTATAGTCGGGGTAAGAAAAGGTTCGTCACTTTTCGACCTTAACTCGTTGACATAGAGTCGAAAAGTGACGAACCTTTTCTTACCCCGACTATACATACATAACAGATTTGTTTAAATTGTACATAGTGTGATGATTTGTATTATTAATAATAAGGGTAGTCAGTAAAACAACATCGTAAAATTAAACCAAAACAACTAAAAGTTTATTAACAATCGGGGCTATCACAGCATCGCTTGACGACGGGGGGGGGGGACTAGTTTAGGCGGCCTGGGGGAGGTGGGCACCCTGGGGCTGGAATCCGTTTTCGTCAGCGACGTAGGTGACGGTGTAGACAACGCCATCAGGGCCAGTGTAGGAGAAAGATCCACGGACAGCGATGCTTTCGTTCTCGCTGCCGGGGTTGGTCAGCTGGCCTTCCTCTTGGGCACTGATGCCATTGGAGGTCTCATAGCTGATGAAGAAAAAATTACATTGGTCACTTTATCAAAAGACTAAGATTGGAAATATAACACATGCCATTGATTTGCTTAGTGGGTGTGCATAAATTGAAAAACCTTAGAGATTTGAGCCCTCGTTGAACCTACGGCCCTTTATTTGAGAAGCCATTGGTATAGCCACGAGACTAAAATGGATTAGCTCCTATCATAGCAAGCTAATCATCAGCATCATTATTATTATTTCAGCCGAACGACGTCCACTACTGAACATAAGCTCCCCCAAAGGTTCACCAAACAGATCGGCCTGCGCCATTCACACCCAACGCGTTCACTCGAGAACCCTTTGGTTGCATCGGCCATTAGTTCTACGAGCGATGTGCTCTGCCCACTGCCACTTGCGTCTTGAGTTAAGTTAGATACTTACGCGTATTTGAATTGGTCGACGCCGATGTTGTCGGCATCATACCGGAGGATCTGGGCGTCCTTGTCAGGGCCGTTTTGGGCGGGAGCGGCGAAGGCCACGGCGACGCAGAGGGCGAATACGATGAACTGTAAAATAAGTTATTGATAAGAAAGAAAGAAATAAAATTTATTTACAACTAGCCTTCCGTCCGCAGCTTCGCCCGCTAAATTAATTTTCCCGTATAAAAGGTATTTATCCGCGATAAAAAGTAACCTATGTCACTGAGTGATAATGTAGCTTTCCAACGGCAAATGAATTTTTATTATCGGTCCAGTAGTTTTTAAGTTTATTCGTTACATACAAAAATACAAATCTTTCCTGTTTATAATATTAAGTATAGACAACATAAGACACATCATCAATATTTTTACAAAACAAAAGACAACACGAAAGCTAAAGATAGAACGTGTCATTGCGGTTGCAAATCGGACACTGGCTTAGCATAATGCTAAGGCGTTTTATAGCACTCCAGCGCTGATTTTCAGCCAGTACCGTTCACCCGGATCGCTGTTTAGATAGATAAATAAACTGCACGCTAATAGCTACATAAGACTACATGCGTAAATAGATAATTTGTTAAAAAAAATCTTATACCTTTTAAAGAGTAATGACTAGCTAACAAAGAGACAACACACAGACCTAACCACTGAAACTCGAGACTTTGTGGTAGTTCTAACGTAACGATATCGACGTTAACACGTGCTCGTTATATAAAGATATTTTGCCTTTGAAATTTGGCAGACTTAGGGGCTGTTTCACCATCCATTTATTAATTTTAACTGACGGATAAATGTGATGCCGTCTCCGTCTATTCGAACAAAACAAACAGAGTCGGCATCACATTCATCCGTCAAATAAATTTGATCAATGGATGATGACACAAGGGGTTAGTCTTTCAAGATCATGAAGATACACTAGCCACTCATGTGTTTCGTGCAACTCTGGCTGCCATTTATTTATTTATTTTAATCAAATTTATTCCTTAAGACAATAATGACAGTAAATGCTAAAGTAAGTGAGTGGCTAAGATGGAGTTCCTCAAAATTCCGATGGGATATCTAGCCATTTTTTTATTCTTCCACGGGAAATTGTGAAACAAAGCTAGTTTGTGATACAAGCTTTTTTTTCTGACCAAACTTGTAACCTACACGTTAACCAAAATTCTAATTTAGGTTGCAAATTTTGATTGACAGATATATACTGCGACAGATGAACATGAATTTTTAAATGTATCTGCAGTACAAGTTTTAGTTAAGTTAATCTGGACTTAAAAAAATGTGAAAAGGTCCTAAGCACATTAACAAAGACTAATAAATATCGTATCACAAGTTATTTGCTAGCAATTTGAAGACTGCTTATCGAATGTGCTCGTCATTGATATTAAATATTATTATTAGTATAAGTTTTAGTTAAGTTAATCTGGACTTTAAAAAAAATGGTGAAAAAGGTCCCATTACCAAAGACTAATTAATAAAATGTCATATCACAAGTTATTTGCAAATAATTTGAAGATAGAGACACATGCTTATCGAATGAGCTCGTCATTGATATTAATTTAGTGATAAAACAAGTAATTACCAAGCTTAACAAGCATTTAGTTATCGGTAAACTGATGACAAGGTAATTGAACTATCAAATGCATTAGTAAATACAATCAAAGTTAACATAAAAACTATAAAATTATCAATAAGTTAACCCACATGTGTTACGACTTAAATCGATTCACAAGTTTATTTTTTGATGACAACGTACCGATTTCATTTTTGAATGGTGTTTGTATGTCCTGTTGTCTCGAGGAAGGCGAGTGAGCGACTGATGCCATCTTTCGGCGGGACGCTGTATTTATACGCGCCCGCGCAGCCGCAAGGACGCATGTTGACATTTGAACTTAGATCTTCAAAGATCTTTAAAGGTTCGATGAGACATGTCCGGTTAGTGGACTGGGGTTGAGAAAGCCCGTAGAAAACTTTGCTTCCATGGTTTAAAATTAAGTAGCATTAAACTCCTTTATATTTTTTTGGTGCGTCAATTTTTAACTGCGGCACCGTATTTAAACAACCCCCTTTCCTATTCCAAATTCCATGTGTACTCTTTTACTGTCCAGGCTATTCGGCTGTGCAACTCCCTACCAACCAATAGACCTAAGGTGTGCCAAATCCTTGCATACCTTAGTATCTTCAGATCCTTGCTGAAGGAGCACTATTTATTATCTTGTACATAGATATTATTTATCTATGCATGTTTTATGATGTGTATTATAATATTAGATTATTTTTGCATAATGGTTTGTTTGTATTAAGTACTATTTATTTTTATATATTGCACCACCTGCAGTAATCCGTTCCTTGCTGTCATTCTCGATGACCAGATAGATGGTTTAATGTTTAGAGAACCTGAATACGAAGCTTGAGGTCCCGGTTCGATTCCCGTGTCGGGGCAGATATTTGTATATTTCTTGGGTGTTCAATATGTATTTAAGTATGTATCTATCTATATAAGTATGTTTATCCGTTGTACCCAAAACACAAGCTTTGCTTAGCTTTCTTTGGGACTAGGTCAATTGGTGTGAATTGTCACGTGATATTTATTTATTTATTTATTATTTTGTTAAAAGGTTGCCTGTAAGCGATAAGGCCGCCTGTTGCTTACCTTATAATATTTTTTCCATGTGCCTGTTTTTCTGTATTGTTTTTCTTTGTATTGTATAATAACTAGTCATTGTATTGTTTTGTAAACAATTACTTAAAATTCAAATAATTTATTTCAAGTAATTTCACCAACACATTATCATTACTGTATAGTCGAAGTACTTTTAGCCACAATAAACCACATACACAGGGTATTGCTAACCCCACACACACAGGGTATTGATAACCTGGTACCTACCATTCGTGAGGCCAAAGTTATCACAGTTCTGAAAAAATAAGAAAAAAAATCCATGTCAAATCATCCGCGTTACAATAAAATCTTATACGACCGTTAAAAAAGGGTTTAACACATATCACTTTGTACAAAACTGTCATGTGGGAGTCTAAGGCCTGCTTAAGTCTTTTTGGGACATCCATTAAATTTTTGAAACCATTATTTTCTCCGAAAATCTGACGCATATCTTTTGCCCATGTTAATTTTACTTTGACAAGGTCACCTTTTTAAGATCCCATTTTTCCTGCGTCACAATGAAGGTTCCATCAGTGTAGAGTAACCATACGTCCGAATGTGCTCGGACACGGCGGAACTTTAGTCTTTTTTGTCCGGACTTCGTTCGGCTTTTTAGTTCAATTCAGATCAGAGTATTCATTGTGGTCATCTGCATTTTTTACTTAATTAAAAAAGTACTCATATTAAAAATTTTAAGTTTGATAGGTAGTGTATTTGTTTTTTACGCTTTGTGGCTGGACGGATTTGAATGAAATTTGGTAACTTTGTATGTATACAAATTATTTGTATGTATTTTATATAATTTGTTACGTAACCTGTAAAATGTCCGGACTTTTTTTGGAAATCCGGCTTTCTGTCCGGACTATTCGAATTTTGATGGTAACCCTACTTCTGCGGGATGGTGGGCGCTTGACACAGTTGCAGCCAAATTATGGGACAGGTGTTTTGCGACATCGGTTTTTTTACGAATTTGAGTATTATATTTCATTCTTTAAGCTTTTAAAAGCTGATTGAATCAGACGTTACTCAACGAAAGTGCGGGTGATAGCTTGAGCAAGGTCAGTGCGGATCGCTATCGCCATCTTATTCGGTAATCCTATGGCCAAAAAGCAGTGCTTGAGATGCTGTGTTAGAGTAAGACAGCTAGTGAAATTACAGGCTCAAAAAGTATATAAGCCCTCCAGGCTGGCTATGCAATGGTGACCTTTTTTAAGGTTCAGTAGTCTTACAACGAGCCCCTGTAGTTTTTCCATGTCCGTCTGTCTGTCTGTCCGTCCATGGCTTAGCTTAGAGACTGTTAATGCTTGGAGGCTGTAATTATGCATCTATACTAATTATTATAAATGCGTAAGTGTGTCTGTCTGTCTGTTACCTCTTCATGCTTAAACCGCTAAACCAATTTAGATTCAATTTGGTTTAGAGATAGTTTGAGTCCCAGGAAAGAACATAGGACAGTTTTTGTCTCGGAAACTTTGATCAATTATAACTGAAGATACACATTGCCGAACAAAATCCCCTTCAAAAAATGTCCGAACTTTTTTATTTGTTTGCATAACAATTAAAATCATCACCTACACAGAAATTTGAACCTAGTCTTTACTTCATTACAGTCGAATTTCGGTTGACACTTGACAGCTAAACTTGACAATTTCACGCAACGTACTGAGAAAAAAGAAGGCCATTGGCGCTCATTTGGCTCGGACATTTTCGGGCGCGCGACTGTGGATCTACAGTTATAATTGATCAAAGCTCGGAAATCACCCTTTAAGGAGGTGAAAATGGGGAATGAAAGTTTGTATGGGGAATTATGTCACTCGGTATCGAATATATATATAAGATATGTTATTGAGGATTTTCAAAATAAACCATAGATTGTTTCTCTGAAAATACAAAGTTTTGTTTTATTTATTACGTTTAAAACAACATTACAACGATTATACTTAAACTAACACTAATAACACTTTATCTCACCTGAAAATACAAAGAAACGACATTTAAAGTTTACTAATATCGCCTCCTCAATAATATCCTAATATTTTTTATTACACAGGAATGCACAAAACAATATAAACAGCAAGCCGCCATTTGTCGCTCTGCCGCGCCCCCTACCAACTTTCAATGACCGCTTTAGAAACGCGCGAAGCGCGGCAAAACTTAAATCAATAAAAAACCTTTTTTATTACATCTCCCCCGCCAAAGGTGAAAATTCTCAATAATGCATTAAAATAATAGATAATTATAAGTTGTCTTCATCATTGTTTCCTTCTACTTCGTCTTCTGTTTCAGCTCTTGTAGTGACAGGTTGTAATTTTGTTATGTGAAATAAAGTTGATTCCATTTTTCTACTGCCAGTGTCAATTTTATAAATAGAGTTCGATAATTTTTCTACTATTTTGAAAGGGCCTATTTTTAATTCATCTAATTTCTTTCTATTCATTCTATTTCCGTTTTCTACATAAACACTATCTCCTATATTAAATTCCTGCATTTTTCTGTTTCTATCAAATATTTTCTTATTATATTGGTGCGACTTTATTGTATTCTCTAATGCTAATCTTTTATCAGCCATCCATTTCTCTTCCTTTTCTATTGTTTTAAGTTCATTTGGTAAAATACTGACATTAGTACCATCTAGTAAATACTTTGGTGCGAAGCCTGTAACAGAGTGTTCAGTCTCATTATATTTATGTATACATTCTCGTGCTATTGTTGTCCATGTTCTTTTATTATTTTTCTCATTTATCTTGCACCTTATTTTATTTACTATTGTTTGGTTTAACCGTTCGTTTAATCCGTTTGAAAATGGGGTATTCACTGCTGTAAAAATTAATTTAACATTGTTCTCCTGCAAATACTGTTTAAATTCTCTCGAGTTTATTCCTGGATATTGATCTGTAAGAATTATTTCAATCTCATCTGTTTCTAGGACTCTCTTTGTTAGCTTTATAAAATCACTCGCGTTCTGCGTTTTTGAGGTTTCAATAAATGCATACCGAGTGAAATGGTCTACTAAGAGATGTAGATACTTTTTTGTTGATCTAGATCCTCCGAATCCACCGATAGTGTCTATCGACATTATTTCGAATGGTCTTGTTGCTGGTCCCAGTTGTGACATTAACCCAAATTTTCCTTGACATCTTGATTTATTTTTTATGCATATTTCACATGTCTTACAAATATTTATAATATTTTTTGTTAGGTTCTTAGCCGTGTATGTTGGACTTATTTTTTTCTGTAATTGTCTGATCCCAATATGGCATAAATCTTCGTGCACTTGTTTTATAATTTTCTTACTAAATTCTTCTGAGAGGATAATCTTTTCATGTTTTTTTATTTTCTTATAATAAATTCTATCTTTTTGTATTAGGTTTTGTTTCCTTTCTTTTATTGTGTCATTTTTTTCTTGGTCTTCAACTATTTCTTCCATTCGTATTAAATTAACTATTTTCAATAATTCCTCCTTGTTATCATCTGATTCTAAGACAGGATTTCGACTCAAACAGTCGGCTTCTATATTTTCTTTACCAGGTATATATTTTACTACGAAGTCATATTGAGATAGGTAGTATGTGAGGTCACCCAATTCTTCATCTGTCCTAGATCTAATATTCATGTTCTCCAGGGGTTTGTGGTCTGAGTATATAGTGAATTGTTTTCCAATGAGCCAGTGTTGCCAGTATTGAACAGCTTCCTTCATGGCGTAACATTCCAAGTAAATGGCCTTTTTCCTTTTTTGCGATTCATTCAGTTTTTTTGAAAAAAATGCCACTGGTTTATCTTTGCCATCTGGTTGTGTCTGTTTTAATATTGCCCCGATACCCTCTATCGATGCATCAGTGAAGATTTTTATTGGCAAGTCTTTGTCAAATATTTCCAATACCGGTTGAGAACATAAATATTTTTTTATTTGATTAAAAGATTTTTCACAGTCCTCTGACCATACAAACTTTTCGTTTTTTCTTAACAGTTTATGTAATGGATCTAAGATAATTGCACTTCTCGGTATATATTCATGATAAAAATTTATTTTTCCCAAAAATTGTCTAATATTCTTTTGATTTATAGGGGTTGGAAAATTCTTTATTGAGATTAAATTGTCTTTTAGTGGTCTTACTGAATTGTTCTGAATTACATGGCCAAGATACTTCACAGAGTCTGAAGCAAAGGTGCATTTCTTGAACTTTAATCTAAAGCCTTCTTTTATTATTGCATCTAATACATTTCTTATGTGTTTTATGTGTTCCTGAAAGGATGATGAGTATATTAAAATATCATCAATATAGTTTACAGAGTATCCTGTGAGATTATGTTTTCTTAAGATATTGCCTAAAATTCTTTGGAATATTGCTGGTGATGTTTTTAACCCAAATGGTAGGCAGGTCCACTGGAAGTGACCATCTTGCGTGACAAATCCAGTTTTACTTCTATCTTCCACTCGTAGTGGTATTGACCAAAAGGCTGAGTTTATGTCCAATGTAGTGAAATACTTACAGTTTCTAGTTTTTATAATTAAATCATCTATCAGTGGGAAAGGTTGAGCTTGTGGTACTACAATTTTGTTCAGTTCTCTGAAGTCAACACATAAGCGGGATCTTTTGTTTTCACCTTTTTTGAATGCTAGAGTCACCGGAGCAGCAAAAGGACTGTAGGACTCTTCAATTAAATTGTTCTTTAGTAACATGGATATTTGCTCTTCAATTTCTAATTTGTCTTCTATTGTGCATCTGTACGGTCTTTTACTGCAGTATCTATTTATTAGCAAATCTATGTGAGCCTCGTATCCTCTTACTGATCCAATGTCATATTTGTCCTGAGCAAACACTGTTTTATACTTTTCTATGATCTTCTCTATTTGAATTTTCTTTTCTTTATCTAAGTGGTCTATCGTAGCTTTGAATTCTTCTGTTTCTATGTGTTCGTTGAAATTTATTGAATATGTTTTTGCTTTTCTATCTTCATCTTCGTTATTTGTGGTGTTCTTCTGTTCTATCTGCAAGTCTTCATTTTGGATTAATTTGAATTTTTTTATCATATCCAGTCCGATTATGAAATCATCAAAATCATTATTTTCGACTACATATACATCCACATTTTCTTCCAAATCAAATATTTTAATTTTAATTGTTACCAATCCATCTGTTTTCCTTACACCATTAACCGTTTTCATATATGCTATATTTATGTTATCTTTTTTTTCTTTAACTTTAATCAGTCTTGAATTGATTAATGAGATCTGTGAGCCTGAATCATAAATGCCTTTCACTTCTAATTTACCTTCTAATAAAATCTTGACCTTGATTAATGGTGTACTTACTCGTTTTTTGTATCGGTGTTCATATCTACTTCAATAATGGAGTTATTACTTACATTTTTAGTTTTACCCACTTTTCCAAAATCATTTTTATTTTTTTTGAACCAACACAATTCCTCCGGATGATATCTAATTCCTTTTTCTAAAGATTCACAAGTCTTGCATGGCTTCTTCTCATTGATTTTGTTTTTATATTGAAATGTACTGTTCTTTATAATGGTTGAGTTTTTCTTGTACATCATACCTTCACATTTTCTTACTTCGTTGAACAAATCAGTGGTATCCTTGAGTTCATCTCTGTTTAGCTTATTTAAGATAAACCCAGGTAAACCTGTCGCAATGAGATCTATCATGGTTTTTGAGTCTACCGATTTGTTTATATCTAGTATTAATCGTTCTTTCTTTATAGCATAATCAATCAACAATCCCTCTTTATATCTGAAGGCAAGGGCATATGTCACCATATCCCATCCTCTGTTTTTAAAGGTTTCTAAGAATTTTTCTTTCCACTCACTCCATTCAGAATTTACTGTTAGTTTTATAACCATCGAGCTATACCAATCCAAACAAGATTTTTCTAAAAATAACCTCAAAATATCTATTTTTGATTCATCATTTATGATATTGAAGCGCTCACATTCTTTTTCAAAATTTTCTATCCACTGCATAGCATTTGGATTCTTGCTTGTGAATTTTTCAATGATGAATTTCTCTGAAACATTTTTTAGGTTGTGTTGATTATCTTTCTTTGTTGTAGTTTCTATTAATTTTTCCAAGATATGTTGCAAGTTGTCATCTTTGCTGGTTAGTTGTGTGTGTGGTATGCTGATTTCTTCTAAATATTGTTCTAAAAATTGCATATTACCCTCTTCATCTAAATATGTTTTCATTTGATCTTCATCCAATTTTATCCATATCTTTCTTGTTTGATGCCTCTTCTTTATACTGTTTTTTATTTTTTGGAAAGTATTTATTCTAACAATATGTGTATGACATGTTACCGGTTTCAATTCATCAGGTAGAACATAACATTTTCCTTCTTCTGTAGATATTGAGGTTATGGCTAATACGTTAGTTTTGCCATCATTTGCAGCTATCATCGTAAATTCGAATTCCAGCCGGGCCATCTTCTTTTAGTTAACAAAATGTCGTTTTATAAGATATGTTATTGAGGATTTTCAAAATAAACCATAGATTGTTTCTCTGAAAATACAAAGTTTTGTTTTATTTATTACGTTTAAAACAACATTACAACGATTATACTTAAACTAACACTAATAACACTTTATCTCACCTGAAAATACAAAGAAACGACATTTAAAGTTTACTAATATCGCCTCCTCAATAATATCCTAATATTTTTTATTACACAGGAATGCACAAAACAATATAAACAGCAAGCCGCCATTTGTCGCTCTGCCGCGCCCCCTACCAACTTTCAATGACCGCTTTAGAAACGCGCGAAGCGCGGCAAAACTTAAATCAATAAAAAACCTTTTTTATTACATATAAATCCCGTTTTTTCCCGTTTCCGCGGGAATTCCCAAAAATCCTTCCTTAGTGGATGCCTACATTGTAAAAGGTATCTATGTGCAAAATTTCAAGTCTCTAGGTCCAGTGGTTTGGGTTGTCCGTTGATATATCAACAGTCAGTCAGTCACTCAGTCAGTCAGTCAGTTTAGAATTTTATATATATAGATATAAATTTGTACGGAAACCTCGGTGCGCGAGTCCAACTCGCACTTGGCCGGTTTTTTCTAACTCGCGACAGTAATATAGTTAACGAGGGTTAGTTTAACTACATTCTCATCATCAGCCAACCCGTTGATCATATTTTGCGCAACGATCCCCGTCCTGCGCGCGCGCAGCCCGATGAGTAATTTATCACCTGCCGCGGTGATCCTGACGCATGGCAAGTCACAACGTGTCGCAACGAGGAATTGGTTCAAGGGGACCCACATGAGGTTTTTCCATTTTGGAAAAGGTATTTTTAATAATAATTAGCTGTTGCCCACGATAATTATTGTAATTTACCTAAGTACTTTTCTGTTTACTTAAAAGTATAATGCTGTGTATATATTTATCTATGACGACAGGACGGCCTGGTGGATAGAGACCCTGACTACGAAACTTGAGATCCCGGGTTCGGTTCCCGGTCGGGGCAGATATTTGTGTGAAAAATATGAATGATTGTGCTCGAGTCTTGGATGTTTGATGAAAGTATGTTTACCTATCCGCTGTCTCATAGTAAAAGCTTTGCACTGTATCAATTCATCAATCTAAACGTCCCATAAAAAAAGAATGTATGTATGTTTTATGATGTGTATTTTGTATGTATACACCGAAGACCGGAAGACGCAGTGTAGGTAGGCCTCCAACAAGATGGACCGACCAATCTGTTTGGCGAGACTTGGGGGAGGCCTATGTTCAGCAGTGGATGTCTTTCGGCTGAAATGATGATGACGATGATGATTGTATGTATGGTTGTTTTTATAATATATAAAATGTTGTAAAGTCAGAATGAAAGTAGTGGTAGCTTAGTGGTTAGACTTTTGGCCTGCTAAGCCTCTGCTTCCCCTCTGGTCGTAAGTTCGAGCCCGGGCTCTTACCTTTGACTTTTTCAATACTGAACTGAAACAATTACTTTGATAGTTACGTTTATGCGATATTCGACAGTTATTTCAATAATGTTCGAAATTACACACTTACCCACGTTGGAACTACGGCCCAAGCACTCTCATTCTGAGAGAAAGCCTGTGTCCTGCAGTGGGGCGATGATGCTGGAATGATGCTGGAATGATGATGATGATGATGATTATGATGATGATTACGATGACGGCAAACCTTCGTGAGGATACGAGCAAATACTTGCAAAGAAATTCAAGCCAAGTAAACTGCCGGTAAAACCGATAGTGTGTAGGTTCTAAACATATCATTTTACATATTAATTGTGGTACTAAACAGCTACATCAGATAACCTAGGCTGTCACATGAAGCCATTCGTTTTATAGGTCACAGTTAAATCCTGTGAGAATATGTAGTTTAGATCGATATCATTTAGTGAAGACCCGTCATAGGCAATCGCAAGCGTTGCTATGTGTACATCTAACTCCTCCGAAACGGCTTGACCGATTTCATGAAACTTTTTTCTCTGTATTCGGTAGGTCTGAGAATAGGTCGTAGGCTATCTTTTATACCTACCCCAATAGGAATGACGATTGGGTTATAAATATGTCATTCTATTTAGTCCGTCAGTTAGATAATGGAAAAATATGGGACACGTATTTTTTGGTTTATCAAATTATTAAAAATCGACAAAGGCATAGATCATCAAACTTCTGGAGTTCACTCACTCTTAGGTAAAAATTGTACCATATAGTGACGTCACTCGAAACTTCTAAGTACTGTATCCTCGTCATTTTATGTTTGACAAACAAAAGAAAAAATACGTGTACAATATTTTTTTATAATCTAACTGACGGACCAAACAGTTTTTTTTTAGTCTCTAGCCTATTCTCCGCGGATGGAGTCGCGGGCAACAGCTAGTTATACATATATATAAAAAGAGAAGACTTGACTCACTAACTCATCAACACCCAGTCCAAACCCTTGGCCCTAGAAGGCTGTAGTTTTGCATAGAACTTCATTCTATTTCTTCTTCATTTTTTTCATGATCTAGGCGAGAAACAAGGACGGATTTTTTGAAATTCCCGTAGGATAGGAAAAAATCGGATTTATAATGTTAGATTCAGAGTGACTATCTTCGTAACTATGATTACTAGACTTCAAATTTGGTATGCAAGTAACAGTAAAACACTAATTTTAAGAATTTTGGGAATTCTCACTGGATAAGGACAAGGAGTAGTGTCACAGGAAATTCTTTTTTACCCGTGGCACTACCGGTAGTATCATGGAAAAGTAAAATTTCCCATGACACTACTGGTAGTGCCAAGCAGTAGTGTCTAAGGTAAGAAAGGGGACAAATCAAGATTTTGTATATTTAATTTAACGGGACCCTATAGAATCTCCGTGGCTATAGTTACTAGATCCTTCTCAGATGTGCTAGCTTGGGCTCGAACCCACGATCCTCTGCTTGAGAGGCCATAGGTCAAACCGCTAGCCCACCACGGCATCTTATGGCACATGCCATACCCGCAGTGTACGTATCTTTTGAATATTCAGTTAAACATTTTGCGTTTAATTTCGTAATTCTGTGTATTATAATAACTTAATCACGTTGCCACTGGACTAAGTAGCTAGACCTAGCACACTCGTAATCACATACGTAGCTTCCATCCCTTTCCCGCCTCCAAGTTGGGAAAGGGGTCCTCCTATTGAAGCCCGAAAATTTTTAATCCTATTTTCACTACCACTACATTCACTAGCCCTAAAATTCAAAAGCCGATTTCTTTATTTTTCTAGCTATTCATTAGCCCTAATTTTAGCATTCCAAAGTTAAGCTCTAACATCAAAAAGCCGAAATGGTGCATCACCGGCCGCTGCCGCGACACGTTCGCTTCGCTCGCTAGGCTCGCACGCTGTTACAGTCGTAGTTCTGACCCAGCCGTATATTGTAGCTGTAAGAGGTAATCCTCACTTACATTTAGCACACGTGATGATTAACTAATAAATTCTGATATATCAAAAAGCCTCCTTATGGTATGCAGTAATGTACGAGTATACCGCTGCTAAAACCAGCGTGCTAGTTCCACTGTACGTAGGTACGTGTTATTTGCGTACTGATTAAAGCCTATATGAATGCTAAAATTATTCACTGACATGGTCTTACTAAACCAATGTTTCTAGTAAGTTATAAATAATTTTAAAGGTACAGAGCAACTGGCAGTCGCGATTTACAAAAAGTGCAAAATCATCGTGGTGGCCTAGTGGTTTGACCTATGGCTTTTCAAGTAGATGATACTGGGTTCGAGCCCGAACTCGCACCTCTGAGTTTTTCGGAAATTACGTATAAAATTCAAATTACATTTCGTCGTAATATATTTGTATATATAATACGTAAATACCGCGCTCTGCACTACATCTAGTTTTATAGGGAATGGTCTTAACTTAATACTTGTTTTATTTTAAAGAAATGGCAGTAAAAATTGGAACTTGGCATAATTTGGTAAACAGCGGAATTGTCCAAGGTCAGTCAACTGGATTTGCACTATAATATAATACCATGAGCTTTATGGTGAAGAAACCTTATACACACCTGCGAAGAAATTAAATGTGTGTGAAGTACCCAATCTGCACTGGGCCCGCGTGGGGACTATGATGCAGTTGGACGTAGGTATATAGGCTGGGATGATGATGATTACAAAATAAATTTTAGTCGGTGGATAAACACAAAAGTTTTTGCAAAAAAAAAAACGTATTTTCACAGATTCAGATAAGAACCTTTTCAAATATTGCAACAAAACTAATTTTATTAGCAGATGAAATCTCATTTAAAAAGCAATCTGTACCAAGAATTCGAGTTACTTATTTTTTTATATGCAATTAATGCAGACGTTCTGAATGTCCTTTAATAATTTATTTACTAATAACTTCAAATCAACATCAGCAGAAGCAGTCTTCGGTTATCTAATTGCATTGAGAGGAACAAAAAGTCTACACAAAAAGTCATCTGTTCAATTGTTTATTTATAATATGTAATAAAAAACCAGTTTGGTCAAATTATTTTATCAACTTGGCTACTGGCAAGTATTTAAAAAAAAAAGACCAAGTGCGCGTTACCGTCGCATGCGAAGAGTTCCGTATAACTTTTTTTTATATGAAACTGACTGAAAGACATGATGGAAAGTGAAGATGAGGCCAATGGTGTATCTCACCGGCTCAATAGCAATCTTATTCTCTCTATCCTTGAAGACATATAGACATTTCTTTATACAGTCTTATTCGATGCGCAGGAAAAACATTTGAAAGGGAAAGATATAAATAAAAAAACATCGAACAGTGTAAATTAGGCCTCATCCAGCGGAACCTATTTAAAAACTAAACATAAAAACAAACACACACTAAACACAAAAAAATCAAAAAATCAAAAAAATCAAAACGTTTATTCCGCAAGTACCTAGGCCGCAAAGGGCTCTTTTACATGTCATTTTTTTTTAAACTACCAGCGCTTTCGTAAGGACCATCATTGCCAAGAAGAATGCGCCGCAAGAAACTTGGCAGAAAGTCATCTTTTCAAATTAAAATATAATAAATTACAAATTAAAAAAATCATACAAATAAAGAATTAAGTAAATAAAAAAAATAATTATATAAAAAAACAATACAGGGATGTATTGGGTCCCTTAGTTAAAAAACTAAAACAATACCTACATCTTAACTATATCTACGTTAAGTGGAAGTGTAGAATGCTTCCACCGTCAAAAAAAAAAAATTAAAAAGGAAAAATAAAAAATAAAAATATTGGAGATGTCTTCCAATGTCACAATAATTAAAAATGATTGTGTTAAAAACACATTTCAGGTCAAGTAACCATTAAACTTTTGGATTCCAAAGGCAAACGCTTACGCCTGCCGCCCCCAAAGTTGGCTCACACAAAGCAGAAATATGTACATGTAACGTATAAATTTCTGCTGTCTGTCTATAACGGTTCTCGAGATACAGCCCTGTGATAGACAGACAGACGGAAAGTGTAGCGACATTAGTAGGGTTTCTAGTCACCTGTTGATTACGGAACCTTAATAACTGACGTCAAAATTTAGGGTTCGTTGGACTCCACGATGTTTTAATGATACACGTATCAAATTTACGTAAAGTTTAAAACGATAGGTAGTAATGAATATTCGATGAATTCAGACGTACTTTCTGGAGGTCCGTACCAATTTTATTATCCGCAACTATAACGGGACGAAACCTATGTGGGTAGAAACCGGGTGTTTGAGATTTAATTGGGTTTAAACCCAAGCCCATTTATTCTGAGAGGAGGCTTGTGCCCTGCAGTGAGACGTAACCTAACCTAGCCTAGCTATAAGTGCAATTCACCTAAATTTTGTCATATAACTCTGTAAGTATAGTCGACCAAGAAATCCATATTAATCCACACTAATATTATACTCGTAAATGCGAAAGTGTGTCTGTCTGTTAACTCTTCACGCTTTAACCGCTGAACCAATTTAGATGAAATTTGGTACACAGATAGTTTGAGTCCCAAGAAAGGATAGATTTTATCATGGAAATCGCCCTTTAAGGGGGTGAAAAAAGGGGTGAAAGTTTGTATGGGGAATCGATAACCGCTTAAAAAGAAATATGGTATAGTTGAACATAAGCTACCCAGTACCGTGTAGTCGTGACAGTATTTCCAACGGAGACGAAGCAGCGACGTAAGGCTTGTATTCTGTAAATAACCTCATCTCGATTGGCCTTGGCCGGTGTTATGCAACACCTCATAAACCGCCGCCTCGGATTTATGGCTCATTAATACAGTTGCTGGCGATCTTCTGCATTAATCCTGATTTGTCAAAATCGAATTAATAACCCTGTTAGGTAGGTATGCAGTCCGTTAAATATATTTACATAATTAAAGTTAGCTTCTTTTTAACCAACTTCAAAAAAAGGAGGATGTTCTATGTTCGACTGTATGTATTTTTAACCCCCGACACAAAAAGAGGGGTGTTATAATTTTGACCGCTGTGTGTGTGTGTGAGTGTGTGTGTCTACGTGTGGCATCATAGCTCTTAAACGGGTGAACCGATTTGGATGCGGTTTTTTATTTGAAAGCAGGTTTCATCATAATTGGTTCAGTTGTTTCAAAGTTATAAGCTCTTTTGTTAGCTGCGGAAGGTATCTTAGACGCATAACGGGAATTTACTTTATTTTACAAACAATTATGTAAGTTAATTATTTTATTTATTTATAGTTATTAAGTGCGTTTTTCTTGAAGTGATTGTTAGACATCCTGTAAGAACCCATATCTTAACATTATTACAAACCAGCTGCTGCCCGCGACTCCGTCTGCAAAGAATTCGTTTATCACTATCCCGCGGGAACCATGCAATTTTCCGGGATAAAAACTATCCCATGTCCTTCCCAAGATCCCAGACTATCTTCATACCAAATTTTATCTACCTAAATCGGTTAACTGTTTCAGCTTATTGTCTGACGCTTGCTTTCGCAATCACTATTTCTTTCTGTCCAAAATGATTCAAGATTTCTGTTCAAGATGGCGAAAGCGGAGGCAAGCACCCGCACGTTAGACAATACGGCCTCTTATTTTGGTAACTAATGACACTTGCAATTTTTGACATTAGTTATGACACTGGAATACCACAAAATTTTCGCAACACACATTGACTATAATTTCAAACGTAGTTGAATGATGTCCATTATCACTTTAGTTTATTGGACACATTGTTCGAATCGCTACCGTGATTGGAGAGAGCTATATGTCACTGTCTATTGTTTCTCAACTACATAAGATATATGCCGTGCCAGCCTAGTAGTTTGACCTATGGCCTCTCAATGCATCGTGGGTTCAAGCCCATGCTTGTACCTTTGAGTTTGTCGAAATTAAACCTGAAATATACTATGAGCTTTACGGTGAAGGAAAATACCGTGAGCATTGCACACATTTACGGAGTAATTCAATGATGTGTGTGGAGTTCCAAATCCGCACTGGACTCGCGTAGGAACTACGGCCCAAGCCCTCTCGTTTCAACTCAAGTTCAGGTACCTACAGATTTTATGACCCTCCCAACCTCTTTCTTCTATTTCGAGGGCCTACCGTTGCGTGGACACTGCGTGAAGTGGAGCGAAAGAAATCTAAAAATTTGGTGCTGGAGGAGAATGCTGGAAGTTTCATGGACTGAATTCGGTACCAATAATGAGTCCATAGTCCAAGAACTCGGCATCAAGCAGCGTCTATCATCCATAGTACATCGCATTCTTACTTATTTCAGACACATATGTCGTCGAGGAGACGTGTCTATGGAGCGAATTGTGATCCAGGGGAAAGTCGAAGGTGCTAGGCAGGCAGGTGGAGGGTGCGAGGTAGATCTCCTATGAGAGGAGAGACCAGGTCTAAGCTGCAATAGAAGGACCACTACACGCAAGCATAAGGAAGGCGGCTGTCAGGGAAGAATGGAGGCGTATTGTTAAGCTTGCTACCAGCACCTAGAAAATGATGACCACGACCGCTCTGACAAGAGTGAAACAACGAAGGAGAAGACCGTTGCTAAGAGCCTTAATACACTGGCGTTTTGCAAACGTAGGTAATAAAAGTGAAACGAGCGCGCAGCGAATTCGTCGACCCTATAGGGCTGGGACGCCATGATCCCTTTGGGGTCAAGTGGGCTTACAAAGCACTGAGCCCAAGGGCTCATCATCATTATCATCATTTCAGCCAAAAGACGTCCACTGCAGAACATAGGCCTCCCCAAGGCTCAGTACTAATTTTTTTTTTTGTGGGCTACTCGATCCCACTGATCGGACAACTCAGCCCGCGGGCTCAATCCACCACTGTCTATCACCTACGGGTCAACTCAGCCCGTGGGCACGACACCTATTATCTACAGCGGTATGTCCGCCGCCTGTAGCCCTTTCGAACCCAAATGAGTGTGAAAAGTGTTACAATAATGGACCTTGTGAAATGTACTAATATTATCTTTAAATTTAGAATCCCCTAAATTATACTTACTTACTTACTTACTACACTGGCTCAATGACCCAAAGAAGATCTTGGCCTCCGACACCAGAGAACGCCACTCTTCCCTATTTTGCACCACCTCGCGCCAATTGGCTGCGCCGAGGGCGGTTATGTCTTTCTGCACTTCGTCCAACCAGCGGTATCTAGGGCGACCCACCGGACGTTTTCCACTGGGTCGCCCCATATACGCTCTCTTCACTGCCCGATCCTCTCCCATCCTCTCTAGGTGGCCGAGCCAGCGCAGTCTCGCCGCCTTGGCTTCTCCAATTACATTGGGCTCAGACACCAGGTCTTCCAGCTCCCTATTCTTTCTCCTCCTCCACTTGCCATCTTCCTCTTGAATCGGCCTTAGCATCCCCAAAATTATATAAAGTTCAAATTTAATTGCCATTAAACGTCACGATTGTGTCAACCGGGTTCGAAAGGGAGTGGTGGACTGAGCCCGCGGGCTGTATTTCCCGATTAAGTGGGTCGAGTTGCTTGCAAAGAAATCAAAGTGGTCAACTGAGCCCACTCGGCTCAGCTGGCTGTGGCCCCAGTTGACCCCGAAGGGGCCATGCCCTTATGTATGTACAAAAACTAAAGTGAGTAGAATAGTGTAAGCTGACGTATGCGAGTGTACATTATGGCCTGTAGGCGCCTAGAGGTGCGACGAAATTGTTACGCATTCGCGGCGACATTGTTGTGCGCTTGCGCCGAACTCGCTTCGCTTTTGAGTCGTTCGCGAATCGCCAGTAAGATAAGGCTCTAAAGGTTAGGAAGGGCCTTGTGGCACCATCACGCCATTCCTGGGCATGTGTGAGGTCTGCAGAGAGACGCAAGCGGTGCACTCTGACACAGGTACCGACAGCATTACAGCCCGGTTTCTCTGTTCATTGCGCGACCAAGACGGGATGATGATGATGATGATGTATTACTTACACGCATTAGGGCACAGGCCTCTTCTCAGAATGAGAGGGCTTTGGCAGTAGTTCCCACGTGGGCCCAGTACGGATTGGGAGCTTCACACACACCATTGAACTTCTTCGCAGGTGTACCTATATGCAGGTTTCCTTACTATGTTTTCAAATGTAATTTCGCTCATAAATTCCGTAAAACTCAGAGGTGCGAAACGGGATTTGAACCAACGACCCTCTGCTTGAGAGGTCATTGGTCAAACCGCTAGGCCACCAGGGTTTTTTTTACGCGCATTACTGTCATTTTATTAATATGGCGATGTCAATACAAGTTCTGGTACCTACAGATAATGAAAAGACTAATGCGACAGAAGAGACACTATGCGGACAGTAAAAGAAACTTATCAGGGTAAAACAGTCAAATTGATGGCACCAGGTAGCACGTTTGCTATGCCTCTTAAACCCGTGACAGTTCTTAACTTGGCGATCAGTCGCCCAGGTAACTATCGCTGGGTTAATAATTTAGTCGCTGTATTAGTAGGCACCTAATTTTGTAGGTTAGGTTAGTTTTATTGCCCATTTAATTAACACCCATTAAAAAAAGGATTTTTATGGTTGCTGTGCAATTAAATATTTTTTTCAACTCCGTCAAAACTAACTTAGAATAGTATAGTTTCTCAGTGTCTTAGAAATTTAGAATAGTTTCTTTACTGCTGACGTTACACAGTGCGTGAGCGCATCGCCTGACTCACTGCGTCCACTTGTATCAGATCGTGGCAAGATCCGTGACGCGTCGATAGTTATGTGAACTTTAACCACAGATTCAGCTTGTGCAATTTTTTTACAAGATTTTATCTAACTTACACATACACCTGTGTAGTTCCTAATACGCGTTAAGCCCGCGCGTGAACTACAACTCAAGTCCTCTCATTCTAGAGGAATATACCATGAGCTTTACGGTGAAGGAAACCACACACACCTGCGAAAAAATTCAATGGTGTGTGTGTGTGTGTGTTCATTAAAACCTTCGATATACGGGGTAATTTTTTAATAGGTGCACAAATTTTAGGGAATGATTCTACTCCTTAATACGAGCAACTTTTACTATGGGGCCAACTTCGAAATCGATCAAAAATTTTCGACATCTCCATACTAAAAGTGATCAGCTGATTGGTCAATTTTTATGGAGAATTTTCAAAATTATTGGATCGGTTTCGAAGTTGGCCCCATAGTAAAAGTTGCTCGTATTAAGGAGTAGAATCATTCCCTAAAATTTGTGCACCTATTAAAAAATTACCCTATATAGTGACTGTCACCAAGGCCGTGGTTTATTCGGTTTGATGCAGCATTAAAACTAAACAACAATAATTTATGAACCACAAACCTCAAAGAAGCTGTCTTCGTCCGTTATTTATAATTAGTACTAAATAACAGTAGGTAAATAAATAAATATAAGGAGACAATCTTACACAAATCGACCTAGTCCCAAACTAAGCAAAGCTTGTACTATGGGTACTAGACGACGACAAACATACTTATATAGATAAAGAAATACTTAAATACATAGAAAACATCCATAACTCAGGAACAAATATTCGTGCTCATCACACAAATAAATGCCCTTACCGGGATTTGAACCCAGGACCTCTTGCTTCGTAGGCAGGGTCACTACCAACTAGGCTAAAGCGGTCGTTAAGTACTAGGTATTTACTTAGAAAGTTTTTTATTTACACAGGACAATGCACAATATATTATCAAACCGCAATAAGAACGGGACTGTCAGAACTGTCATTTCATACATATTTTGACGTAAGCATATATATAGAATTATTACTGTCAACTTCAATCCCTTTCTAAACTCGCCCTGATTATAACATACGTCCGCCGAAAATTTTAAGTGCCGCCCTGACAGCTCCTTTCTTTTTTCGCCGCGGCGCATGGCATGGGCTTAGCGCCAATCTGCCACCGACAGCCAAAAAGGATGATAATTCAAAAAATTGTTGCTTATTCAAAATACTTGCACAGTGTGAAGTTCCCAATCCGTACTGGGCCCGCGTGGGAACCACGGCCCAAGCCGACTCTGAAAGGAAGCCTCATAATCCAACGGAGCTAAATCTGCCGCATGCGGCATCCGGACGCCGCGCGGCGCCGGCGCACGAGAAAGTGCTGCGTCACCGGTCAAGGCCAGCTGACCGGTTACCGAAAACGAAAGTCACGATAAACCTTTTTTGTGATGCGCAAACACGTAAGCTTTAAGCATTCCTGGGAAGTGCATGTCCTTTTTGTAACCGACAGCGGCAAAGTCAGCAGGGCTGGAACTTTTAGTGCGGATGACGTAAAAATTAATCATTTTGTATACAGAATGATGTGGCACCTAGATAAAATAAGTTTAATTACTAAACGGGTCTTATCACGCAATTAATATTTACCTCGACGTTTCCACATTGCGGCAGCCGTGGTCACGAGTTAACTGAAGTAACAAAACGAACTTGACACCCTACACTTCAGTTAACTCGTGACCACGGCTGCTGCAATGTGGCTGAAACGTCGAGGTAAATAGTCCCGTTTAGTATAGTAATTATCTTATCTTTTCTATAAAATGAGCCATAATTGTTACATATAGCTAATTCTTGTGTATTTCAGTTTAAAATTTTCTTTAGGTTAACTTATGTAATGTGTAGGTACCGACTTAAGTAACTTGAGCTAAGTGTAGTACGGCACTCTAATGTCGACAACCGTTATAGTTTCATAGTATTCTGTGGATAATGTTGTTGATTGTACATAGAATAACACACTAATGTAACTTAGTTTGTAATACATTGTGTACAGTTGTTTTTTATCCCTAAAATAAATAAATAAATAACTAAACAAACTTGACACCCTACACTTCAGTTAACTCGTGACCACGGCTGCTGCAAAGTGGCCGCAACGTCGAGGTAAATAGTCCTGTTTAGTACAGTAATGAGTGAAAATCACGAAAGTTTAAAACAGTATAATAAAATAAGTTTTACAAAACTTGGTTGGTATCGTAATGTACAATTATTTAGTATAGCTTTTGCCCGCGACTCCGTCCGCGTGGAATTAGTAATTTGGGCAGCTTATTTTTTTATCCAATTTGCGTTCTCATCAATTATGACTCTCCTTAGTTCCTCGATATAAAAAAAAATACCCCCCCCCCCCTCACCGACCCCCCACCGAACCCCAACCCCCGCACACCCGCGTTCACATTCACCACCGTACCTAAAATAGACGTATCTTTCTTATTTGTGAACCGATTCAAATGAAACAAACACTAAATGTTAATCCAAGAAAATACCAACATATCAGTGAAAACTGCATCCTTCTAGGTTAAGCCGTTTCTGAGATTAGCGCGCACAAACGCACAGACAAACAGACAAACAAATAAACAGACAAACAGACAATAATTCTAAAAATCATTGTTTTGGGTTCTATTGCGCTAGTAAATAGCCCTAGTAACAGTTTTTCTCAAATATCTTCAATGTACAGACACCGACTTGTTACAGATTTATTATTATGTATAGATAGATTTTGTGTTTAGTCTACACACTGTCTCTGTAACCATCCATCAATCATCATCATAATCATCAATTCATCATCATCATTTCAGCCGAAAGACGTCCACTGCTGAACGTAGGCCTCTCCCAAGGCCCGCCAAACAAATCATTCCCGTGCCATCCGCATCCAACGCGTTCCCGCAACCTTAACCAGTTCATCGCTCCATATTGTTGGAGGCCTACTAAAACTAAACTACTAATATTGTAATATACTTATGTGAAAGTGTTTGTTTATTCGTTCTGAGAGGAGGTCTGTGCCCGGCAGTGGGACGTATATAGCCGGGGATGATGATGATGATGATGAGGGAGACGGAGTGACTTGGAATTTGTTACACATACTCAAATAAATGCAAAACGACAATAGCAAATGCAGTCAGAATTTTTTTGTATCTAAAATTAAAAGTTCCATCATCACCCATTCAGATAACGCCAAAAACCGCAGTCGTGAGAATGATTGTTTGCAAAAATCAGTATTGACGAAACCGAGTTGGCTTATGAAACCGATCCATAATTACACGTCGACGCCGGCGCTGGAGTCATCGGAATTGATTTAAATGATTTAATTATTACTTTAAGTTTATTAAGATACTTACCTGCAATCGTAATATTTTATGGTGAGATCGAGATTGCTTTGGTGTCTCACGGGACAGGGTTAAATTTGTCGATGCTGCTATTTGACAATAGTTTTTAGGGTTCCGTACTCAAAGGGTAAAAACGGGACCTATTAGACTTCGCTGTCCGCCCGTCTGTCCGTCTGTCTCCAGGCTGAATCTCATGAACCGTGATAGCTAGACAGTTGAAATTTTCACAGATGATGTATTTCAGTTGTCGCTATAACAACAAATACTAAAAACCGGAATAAAATAAAAATAAATATTTAAGAGGGCTCCCATACAACAAATGTAATTTTTTTGCTCGTTTTTGCTGGTTTTCGCTCGATATTGATAACGGTAACATGTAGAAGTTTGTATTAGGGGACAATCTTACACAAATCGACCTAGTCCCAAACTAAGCAAAGCTTGTACTATGGGTACTAGACGACGATAAACATACTTATATAGATAAATACATACTTAAATACATAGAAAACATCCATAACTCAGGAACAAATATTCGTGCTCATCACACAAATAGATGCCCTTACCGGGATTTGAACCCAGGACCTCTTGCTTCGTAGGCAGAGTCACTACCAACTAGGCTAAAGCGGTCGTTAAATGATGATGATAATGTTATTTTTGGGAAATAACAACTTAAATTTCACTGCCCAGCCAGAGGCCGTATTGTCTAACGCTTCTGACGCTTGCCTTCGCTTTCACCGTCTCTTTCTGTCATCAACTTATACCTTTTGACAGAAAGAAATAGCGATTGCGAAGAAACGTTAGACAATAAGCCTGCAAGTTTATCAATCAAGTAGGTTAAACTAATAAAACACATATATACTCGTTTATATAGATACAAAATAGTACAAAATATTATTTCAGTCCTTCACGCGAAGACCGTTACGGCTGGCAACCGGTCCTGACTCCTTGGGCGTAGCCGAAAACAAAATAAATTTAATATTAATTAATACGCCTACAAATGGTCTCTAATATTGTCATTGAACCGACTTAAATTTCACGCTTCATCTTTAGTAAGATTATTTTTTAACACGTGTAGTAGTTAGTTCCGTGTGTTATTTCAGGTTCGATAAATTGACACATCTAGTTTTTTTATTAATAAATGTCTGCTTTTAAAAATAAATTAATCGTACTGATTTTTTTTTTATTAGCCTGTTTTGGTGTCCCACTGCTGAGAGAGAGAGAGAGATAGATGTTTATTTACACATATTCGATACACAGGAAATACAGTTGATAGGAAAAGATACAAATATAAATCATCGAATAGTATAAATTGGGCCCCACTCAGCATAATGTTGCGGCAAGCCGCAACGCTGTTTTTCAGTGGGACCCATTTAAAAACTAAACACAGAAAAAAATAAAAAAAAAACAACACAACACACTGTGATGACACGAACGCCAGCGGAAAGTAGTTCGCAACAAAACCTAAATAGGTACAAACCGGAAGTATGTATGGCAACACTTGAACAGTTTAATCGTATCTGAACCATTAAACCGCAACAAATTACGCCAAGGATTATTCTCAAAGCTTCTTTCTGCTGGGCAAAGGCCTCTCCTCTCTTGCTCCATTCTTGCCTATTCAACGCGAGCTCCTGCCATCCCACGTGATAAACATCTAGGTCGTCCCTCCATCTCCGCTTTGGTCTGCCTCACGATATCCACCGCTAGGGATCCATTCCGTGATAAGTTTGGCCCAACGTTCCGAGTTCATTCGACATACATGTCCAGCCCAGTCCCACTTCAACTTGGCCGTCTTTACGCCCACGTCAGCAATACGAGTCATAGAGCGCAGCTCAGTATTTCTAATCCGGTCGGTTCTTCGGACTCCCACAATGCTTCGCTCCATTGCTCGTTGGCAAACCTTGAGTCTGGACTTACTGATCGGATCGTACTGATATTTAAAGTTTTTGAGTACCTATGTACCATCGCCCCAGACGTCAGATACCCATTTTCAAAACAAATTTGCTTGCAGCCGTTGATGTTTATTGCTATGGATTGTTATGGACAGATGTCTAGCCACTGCACGCAAACTGGGCCTTTAAGGTGGTTATCTGGCGCTTGGGGCGATAGTACGTGTGTATGTTTGTGTGCCATCACACTAAAGTGGCTAGACTGATTTGAATGAAATTCGGCATGTAGATAGGTGGACGTTGGGAACCTTCACTAACTTTCTTATTTATAATATTAGTTGGATAGGATAAGACAGGATTAATTCTATAGCCTCTCAAGCAGAGGGTCGTATGTTCGAGCCTGGGGTCACAACTCTGAGTTTTTTGGAATTTATGTGCGAAATTACATTTGAAATTTATCGTAAACTTTACGATGAAGAAAAACATCGTGACGAAACCTGTAGACATTGAGAAGAAATTCAATGGCGTGTGTGAAGTTCCCGATCTGCACTGGGTTCGCGTGGGAACTACAGCCCAAGCCATCTCATTCTAAGAAGAAGCCTGTGCTCTGCAGTGAGACATATTTAGGCTTGGATAATTATAGTGAAAATTAACGGATCGGACGGTCTTAAAACGAGTTTAACTCGACATGTTTCGGGCTAATCCGTAGCCCTTCTTCTCGGAGTCACACGTTACGGCGGCTGCCAAATATTAATAATTATGTTTCAGCTATTGGCTGTGGGTAGTTCAAAACCTATCGTGGAGGTCCTTGATGATGAAAAGTATTCTGCCTCGACCGCAAGCCATTCAGTCCCCATTTGGTAAAAAGTAATCGGTGCCGTTCATTAACTTAAATACAGATGCGTTAACATTTGTTTTTAATGTGATCAGATTAATCATATTATAATAATCAGGTCCGGATCAAATACCTAAACGTTAAGTATAAGGTGAACGAGAAATTAATGCGGCCCATCATTTTTATGAAGGTCTAAACATATATACATATCGCTACCTCTTATGAGAATAGAAGGTATTCTTTAGTTTGTCATAACTTTGTTGATGAACGATACTTATTGTTATGGTTGGTCGCATGTTCATTGATTATTCAATCGTTATGATATGACAGCGTAAAACTTCAGTATTCAATGTTTATTTAACTGCAACATTTTCTTACAAAAATTGTATAAAAATGATGCGCTGTAGAGGCGTAGCAATAAAGCTAATTACGTCAACTAGGTATTATATATTATTACTAGCTGTTGCCCGCGACTCCGTCCGCGAATATTAGGGGTATGAAAAAAATCCTATGACCTATTCTCAAACCTACCGTTTAAGTATATGGAGAAAAAAGTGTCATAAAAATCGGTCAAGCCGTTTCGGAGGAGTTCGATAACAAACACTGTGACTCGAGATTTTTATATATTAGATTAACCTTTTTTTATTGTTATTATTCTTTTTCTGTATATACTGTTTCGGTGATCAATAAACAATATTTGTATTGTATTATGTTGTAACCTTCATCATTCACTAAGAATTTCATTACGATTCAGATATTATATTTACTACACCAACGGAAAGAGTCTTTAGGTACTTTTCATAAAAAGCTAACCCTGAGTATCATTTCTTTTAAGAATATTTGATTTGGTAATGAGGCTAAAAAAAATCTTTAAAACGCTAAAAACTAATGCATAAATACCATTGCAAAATGACGATGAATATCTAATATAAGGCGATAGTGTTTCTGCACTGCTTTTGGTAAACTTGTGATTTTTGATTGTAACGTAGTGTATACTGCTCGTAGAAATTTCAAATTGTTAGTTATAATTTAAGCAAAGCAAAAATTGTTATGAGAGCTAAATTAATTCAATTGCATATGCATTTAAACAGATTTATTGAGTATTAGTTATTATATTTGTAAAGATGTACAACGAAGAGATTTTTGGGGACATGGAACTAACCTAGTTTATCAAGAAATCGCTCGCCGCGCCGCCATTCACGCTTAGTTGTGGTCAGGCTACGAAAAATCGCTACATCGTCAACGTAAATGTGATAGGACCCGGCGAATGATATTTCGAGCCAAGTCAATTAGATCGAGCGTAATAAATTTGCCAAAAGGTTATTTCCTGCATATACTTAGTTCGGGTTCACGTCCGACTGTCAAGGCCGCGCCGTTCGCACGCTCGTCTGTAAATTGTAACAAACAACCTAAACTTAAATGAGTAACTTAAACTAATTTGGAGAAAAACCTTAAAGACTTAATTGAGGCTAAACCCAGATATTAAACGATTGCACTAATTTTATTTCGCTCGTGTTTGATTTATTGCTCAACGATAATTATAGAGACGCGTTTACGAGATACTTAGGATAGTTTAGCAAAGTCAAGTGAAATAAAGGTCATCATCATCATTTCGGCCGAAACACGTCTACTGCTGAACATAGGCCTCCCCAAAGGCTCGCCAAACAGATCGGCCCTGCGCCATCCGCATCCAATGCGTTCCCGCTACCTTCACCAGGTCGTCGCTCCATCTTGTTGGAGGCCTACCTACACTGCGTCTTCCGGTCCGTAGACGCCATTCGAGAACCTTTCGGCCCCATCGGCCGTCAGTTCTACGAGCGATGTGCTCTGCTCACTGCCACTTGAATCTAGCTATTCTTCGAGCTATGTCCGTGACTTTAGTTCTTACGCGGATCTAATCATTTCTAATGCGATCCCGTAGAGAAACTCCGAACATAGCCCTCTCCATCGCACTCTGAGCGACTTTGAGCTTTCTTATGAGGCCCATCGTTAGCGGCCACGTCTCTGTGCCATAAAGTCACCACTGGCAACACACACTGGTCAAAGACTTTTGACTTGAGTGAGACACTGCGGTATATTAGATGACAAGATATTGCGGAGCTTCCCGAATAATATAATTCCTTTACTTGATATATATTTTTTTAATATTTAATCCTCGCAGGAGGCCTGTGCCCTGCAGTGGGACGTATATGGGCTGATGATGATGATAATTTAATCCTACTATTGTTTTAATAATTGTGATATGATATCACCGCGGGATAATGTCACAATTAGGGTATCCGCCTAAAAGGCACACGAACCGCGCCCGCTGCCCGCACCTCTTTCAACCCCTTTTGTCGTCATACCCCCAGCCCCCCCCTGTATTGCGCGGGCAAGAACTCATTTAAACGGTTAATTACTCTTACGCGGTGACACAGCCGCGAACATACGTTAGTAAAATAAAATCATTGAAACCAAATGAATAGAAACAATAAAAGAAAGATTAATCTAAATTCTTACATTTAACTAGAGGCAGTAAAATCGAACAGCGATCGTAACACGTGGAAAGGTCGACCTAAAATCTAAAATGGACATAGTGATTTCGCAAACTGAACAATTTCGCATACGATATACAATCCAAGTTAATTGCCTATTGACGGAGCCATCATTTGGAAATAAACTTCTGGGTGTAATACGTACGCTTGACAGTGTTGTGTCGAATGAACAGGTGATTTCTAGGGTTCCGTCTCAATAGAAAAACGCCTGTCAAGTACCTACAACAAGTATTACAATCTTAGAAAGCTCAACGCTCGAACAACGCTATCTGTTGATTGCAGACGAAGTTGGACAGCGTCTTCTATTCTTGTTTAAAGTAAAAACTCATTCCCGAGATATTACGTCTGAACATAGGCCTCCCCAAAGGCTCGCCAAACAGATCGGCCCTGCGCCATCCGCATCCAATGCGATCCCGCTACCTTCACCAGGTCGTCGCCCCATATTGTTGGAGGCCTACCTACACTGCGTCTTCCGGTCCGTAGACGCCATTCGAGAACCTTTTTGCCCCATCGGCCATCAGTTCTACGAGCGTTGTGCCCTGCCCACTGCCACTTGAGTCTGGCGATTCTTCAAGCTATGTCAGTGACAACGTGATTTTTTGCCGTTTTTTATAGATAATGGTACGGAACCCTTCGTGCGCGAGTCCGACTCGCACTTGACCGGTTTTTTTACAATTGTCATTATTTACCCTGATCATAAACTTATTTGTAACCTCATTGTAATATTTAGAAATTTTTTCAATGAATATTTGTATGATATCTGTATGAACACAGCTTAACATACACGTGCTGCTTTGACATTTGCACTTCATTGCGCGCAAATGGCACATTACAACAATACTGCACCACGTGGTCGCACGCAACATTCCTAAATCAACCTTAACGTTACAACTTACAGTCTCATATCACTTGCTCAAAAAAATTGACCATTTGAATTTGTGCATGTCAATAAATTAACTATGAATTATTACAGTGACTTTCAAATTAGATTGTTGAGCAAGTTTGCAATGCATAAGGAATTTAATTATGTTAGTGTTAGAATTGGTTTTTGTTTGCTTGGTAGTTAAATCTCATGTCTTATAATGTCGCAAAGCACCTGTTAATATTACTTTTCAATAGTAAAGACTTGTGACTACATTATTGTTAAATTGCAATTTCTTTTTTTTTCTAACTTTCTAAATAGGTATGTTGGAAAAGAACATGTAGTTCCTGTGTGTCAGTTATGTTACTACTTCTTTATTATTATGAATTATTTCATATCAATACAACATCACGATCCCGGAGGAATATCCGGATGAAAAGTAGATTGTCTTAAGGCCTATTAAGATTAAAACTTTCTTGCACATTCCATACAATAAAATTGAGGAAATAAAAAATTGCTCAGTCTAAACCTAACGTGATTTCATTTTCATTATGTAGTTTTATGCGAATCCATCCAGCCATTTTAACGTGCCATAATAACAAACACACAAGCACTCACAAACCTTCGTCTTCATAATATTAGTAGAATTGTTAGCGTCTCTGAGAGTGGCCGATAAAGTTCATCTATTTTCGTTAACCTTTGCACCACAGTGCTAAGTGGAATATAATATCGTTGAATAACGATGCCATAAAGATTAAAGCGGTTAAATGACCTCATTTGATCAAGGTCAAGTATCGGTGCTAGTCATGTCAATTTAGCAACCTGTTACCTATAACGTGATGATGGAAATAACTTACGATAAAATTTTAGAGAGAGGAAAATATGGCCGTTTTAAAAGATTTCTTTGGTATTGGTAATCATTTGATATTTATTCGATAGTCATAATACAAGCTACCCGGCAGCTTCTACTCTTGGTAAATTCAATCATTCTATTTTATAAAAAACTAGCTGTTGCCCGCGACTTCGTCCGCGGAGAATACGGATATAAAAAATAGGGGTGCCCCTTTTCTCCCATAATCTTTTTTATCCGAATTTTCAAAGTCAGAAATTGATATCCATAATATTCTTACTCATAAATATCGATGGTCATAATTTTTTTAAAGCATATCGCTTATTAGTTCTAACTGCAATGATCCATAATCCTATTGTTCATAACTTCATTTCTTTTATTAGTCATAATATTGATATCAATAACATTTAACGGAATATCGTTGATTATTCAGAAACATTGTCAGGCATATATCTTAAAGTAATAATTGTTTTTAGTCATAATTTTTCATTACCTAAAATGCACTAAGCATATACATCGAAATCTATAACATCCGAAGAAATATCGATAATTATTCAGAAACATGGTAAGGCATATCGCTGGCAGCGAGCGAGCGAAGCGAGCGAGCAAGACCTTTCAGGGCAAAAGCGACTCGGACAGGTTAGGTTCAGAAGGCTAAGCCTTCGATGTTAGGTATTGTTTTTATGATTGCACAGAAAAGGATTATTACCTTTAATATTATGAAATGTCATACAACCAAGACATGATGTTATTACAAAGTAATATTATGCCTAAAAATAATTATGACCTGCGAAAAAAGACCTTGCAATAATTATTATGAGGGACTTTATTACCTTTAACATTATGAAGAGTGATGCATCCATGGCACTGAATGATATGACTTTACTTGTTAGTCCTTACAAGAATTATGAGTTAAGAAAATCGTAACTCCACTTTATGTTGTTTAATATTATGACTTCCGATAATATGTCGAAGAAAAATTATGACAGGAAACGTTATGGACTTGAAAATTCGGAACAAAAATTTTATGGGAGTCATTACAGACCCAAAAAATAGCCTACGACATATTCTCAGACTTAAAAACATGGATAAAAAATTTCATAATAATCGGTCATGCCGTTTCGGAGGAGTTCGATAGCAAATACCGTGACACGAGATTTTTAAATATTATAAATACGTAATATAATTTACGTTTTTGTTTTCAAGCTTTACAACTTCTTCGTTCTGAAATAAGTACACACTACCATTAAAAGTTTCATTTCATATAATAATTCAAAAACCACATATATTTTATGCTCAGCTTTAAATTAACCACGTTTTGATAATACAACATAACTACAATGTTAATCGACTGATTAGTTTTTCCGCCAAAGTCATCGAGTTTCTCAGTCATCGTAATCGTCATCTCACGTTGCGATCACAAACCATTAGGTCGACCATCCATTAGACCTGTCGACATTAGTGCCGCTGCGGATTAGCATTTTTAATTAACCTTCTAGTAAAGTCAAGAGGTCAGCTCTTTGAACCATATCTTTAATTTAATCTGCATCATCATGGTTTATATACTTCCCTCTGCAAAGCACAGGCCACATCTAAGAATTAGAGGGCTTAGGCAGTAGTTCCCACGCTGGCCCAGTGCGAATCGGGAACTTCACACGCACCATTTAATTCTTGTGTGTTTGTTACTTCTTTGTTAAAACGTCTGGATGAAAGATATGGAGAATGATACATACACATACATAAATACATACGCTCGAAAAAACATAACCCTCCTTTGACAGTCGGGTGAAAATTCTGGGATTTCCCAAAAATGACGTCGTGCTCCTCATTAAGGTTTCATAAAAAAACGCTCGCGCCAAATTTCATGTCTCTACACCTAGTGATTGAAATTTCGGGATTTCTTCCCGTTTCCGAGGGAATACTGGGATAAAAAGTAGCCTACGTGTTATTCTTGACGTCCAACAAACCAAATTCCATCCAAATAAGAAGTAACACACACAAGAATTAAATGGTGCGTGTGAAGTTTCCAATCCGCACTGAGCCTGCGTGGGACCTACGGCCCATCCCCTCTCATGTGGGATGTATAGCTAGGATGAGACTTAAAGCTAGTTTGTAATGTCTCATTGTTAGTAAATCTCTGACCGCAACTGACCACACATTTTTCGTAATTATACCCTCTTGACATTCCGTCGAGGCGGATTAGTCAAACAATGTTCCACGGCCACCTTGACCCGACGAATAAATTATGAATTAATATGAAAGAAGCAAATCCGCGTGATGAGCGTTTGGGTGACGATACCGTTTCCACGGTCTCACGGCACGGCGTTTAAGATCTTGGACAAGTTGGGAAAGCGTTACTTGTAGCAGTTTTTACCTGTGTCTGAAGAGTGGTTATTATAAATGATATTTTAGTATAGGCTGCGTTTCCACCAGAGATATGCGAGGATGCGTTGCGAGGGATGTGTTTGTCATGAACCAATAGAAACACTGCATTCACTTAGGACCTTTTAAATGAAGTGTTTCTATGGGATCATGACAAACACATCCCTCGCAACGCATCCTCGCACAGCTCCGGTGGATACGCAGCCTTAGGGTCATACACGTTTTTTGTTCGTGTCTCTCCTGTGGACTATAAACATGATAAAGTGAAGGGGCTATTGCCAATATTTATGAGTCATATCTACATCAGCGTGTAGGACGCCTGTCCAATTTACGGCCCATTTAAATAAATCTTAAGTTTGCAAAATCGGAGTCGTTAATTTTATGTCTACAAGAGAGACAACTTTTGTTTCTTACGGTGCGTATGACCCATATTATTTATAATTGGATTATCATTAATGATCGGTCATTTGGATTCTCCCTCGCGGGATATCAAGTAGAAAAGTTGTAGATACGACAGTTTCCCGCGATACCGAACAAACCGTACAAAAATAAAACAATTTAAATTATCTCTAAGGAATTTTAAGTATCTATATTAACTTTTCTACTTGGTATCCCGCTATAACTACCTATTAATCCAAATAACCGATCACTGATTACCATTAATTAATTATAATTAAATATAGCACCTGTACATTTCCGAAGTGGAACATATGCTATATAACTAAACATTACAACTAACTCTATGTAAAAGTCATAACTACGCAATAAATATAATTTCAATTCGAATTTAAATATTCGTTATGCTTATCTTAAGTTACCTGTCACTGACTTTATCTGTCACTTTGACATTTATTTCTCAAAAGTACACATGAAAATATATCTCTTCTAAAATAGGCTCGTAACCTTTTATGAATAAAGGGGATGAGAATATCACGAGATTGGCTGTTTATTTCTTACGGTCGCTGTCATAAATCTTATGTATTGAAACAATCGTCGCGTTAAATATTTGCATACTTTGACTGACCTGTATGTACTTGTTAACCAAACGGCAGGACTCAGCGAATAAACATATCCAAATAGGATATACGAGTTACCATAATTGACCACTCTTTATCTTATCGAGTACCTACCTATGTAGAAAAAAACATAAAATAAAGTAAGAATTTCATAAAAATAATTGGGCAATAAGTGAACCGGTGCAATGCGCACGCGCACTGGTTGATTGACATTGGTGCGCTATGGCCGCTTAGACCAGTTCTGATGTTGCGACACGCGCCCACCTACTGCCGTGACTTCGGTAGCCACACAAATACTGTCAGGGACACACAAAGCCCGGACTCGAACCCACTACCCTCGAGGTTAGAGGCCATAGGTCAAACCGTTACGCTTCCACGGGTTCCTTAGCCGTTATTAAGATCAAATCAATTTTTAACATTACCACTGTTTACTATATTTGTCGACGGACATCTGATTAATGAGATATCAAGATTGGTTTTTTGGAGTCTTTTTGGATTTTTTTATTTATTAATTATAGAAAAACAAACTGAAAAATGTGATATACTTATAGGGAAAATTTGTATCTAAACTCCTGACCTGACCTGACTGTGGTGGGTATGGCACGCAGCACGGAATGCTGAGGACCTGGGTTCGATTCCCAGCGCTGGTCTCTTTTTCTGGGTTTTTCTGTGTATCCATGTTTCAGTTTGTATTTAGTACAAAAATATTAATGAGATATCATAATTATCATCATCATGATCCCAGCCTATATACAAACGTCCCACTGCAGGGCACAGGCATCCTCTCAGAATGAGAGGGCTTGGGCCATAATATCCACGCGGGCCCAGTGCGGAATGGGAACTTCACACACACCATTGAATTTCTTCGCAGGTGCATGCAGGTTTCCTCACGATGTTTTCCTTCACCGTAACGCTCATGGTAAATTTCAAATGTAATTCCGCACAAACTCAGAGTTGCGGGCCGGGATTCGAACCCACGACCCTCTGCTTGCTCTGCTAATAGGTCAAACCACTAAACCACCACGGCATTTTTAACTAAATTACTTACATAAATTAGTGTCTAACTAAATAATGACTGAAGATGTAACTTGCCAATGTTAAGGCAACTCAAACCGAAATGTCATCGACATTACCATATATATCATAATCGCCAAATAAGCAACCATCATTGTTGGTTTGCGCAAAGCAAACATGTCAAATAAATCCCTGCCCACATGCGTCTGCGCATGCCGCACAAAACCCAATCTAAACTGGACGCAATAAAGTTGCTTTTAGATTGCCGAGAAGCGTGATCCTACGCGGTAAAGAAGAATCAACGCTTTGTGAACACACATAAAGTGTTTTTTTGTTAGATTAATACAAAAAAAAAGTGTTTTTATTAATTGGCTGTGCTCTTCATCATTTCTTAAGTAATCGTTTAATGGCATTTAAATATTTCTGCAATTCTTAAGATTGATCGGCGATCAAGATTAATACGTTGAATGCGTATGAGTTTCCTAATAATGTAAATTAATAGCGGTGACAGACTGACAAATAAACAACCTGTGAAATAAATAATCACTCAATATACTGTCTTTTGTAAATATACCAACTTCTGAAGGTGGGTGGTAAACCGCTCAAAGTCGTTCAGGGCGATAGAGAGAGCTATGCTCGGAGTTTCTCTGCGGGATCGCATTAGAAATGATGAAATCCGCGCAAGAACTAAAGTCACCGACATAGCTCGAACAATGGGACAAAAGGTTCTAGAGTGGCGTCCACGGACCGGAAGACGCAGTATAGGTAGGCCTCCAACAAGATGGAGCGACGACCTGGTTAAGGTTGCGGGATCGCGTTGGATGCGGATGGCACGGGACCGATCTGTTTGGAGAGCCTTAAGGTAGGCCTATGTTCAGCAGTGGACGTCTTTGGGCTGAAATGATGGTGATGATGATGAATTATTTATTTACGAGTCATTTCCAAAACACCTTTTTCCAATAGGTATCGGCCACCCGTTTTTTACACCCCACTTAAAACTCCAAATGAAAAAGTAAGTTGATAACTTTTCCCGACACCGATTTTTCCTTGATTCTTACGTCTAGCTCCAACTAATTAATTTTTCAAGTTCGAGAAAAAGGTTTAAGAGCTCTTTTAATTTATTTCAGGTTTACCTAAGGCGGTTTTTCTCTAAGATTCATTAACTAAAGTTGGAGGTGACGCTAGTAAAGTTCTCAAAGTGATTTGGACGATCTGAAGTTTTTTCTTTTATACGTAATCCTGTAAATAAGAACGGAGACGTGGTTACTAAAGGTTTTGTTTACTAAATAGCTGTTGCCCGCGAATCCGTCTAAAGAATTCGTTTAACGCTAACCTACGGCAACTATCCAATTATCTGCAATAAAAGTAATATTTATGTTAATCTTGGTTACAAGCTGTGCCAAATTTCACCAGAATCAGTCAAACCATTTAACGTGAAAGAATAACAAACACGCATACAGGGTGGAATTTTGTAATGCCATCTCTAGGGAAAGTAGAGCTTGTCTAATTTAAAATGACGCGCGCCCAACAACCGCATTTACGCACATCTGCCAAGAGAAATATTTCTCTATTGTAGTTTAAATTGAGTTTCAAATCCTGTGCGTAAATGCGGTGGTGGGGCGCGTCATTTTAAATTAGACAAGCTCTACTCTAAATACTGAAAATAGGAAAATTTACTCCTTTATTTACGAAAATAATGAAAACTGCATTCAAATATTTTCAAAAATTCGTTTGCCTCACCTGGGAATCGAACCGGCTAAAATCTGAAAAAATAGCACCTTGTATTTATCTCATTGATCGATAGAATCAAAAGGGTCAAATCTCTCTAACAAGCTTAGTAAATTAAGAGAAAGGAAAACTATGAAATCACAAGTTACTTTAATTTTCCACTTTGTTGGGATCCATTTGTACACAAAATTATAAGTCCGAATTTCATGGTTTTTCCTTCATTTAATTTACCAAAGTTTGATAGAGAGATTTGATTCTTATGATTGACCCTATCTATCAATGAAACAAAAATACAGGATGCTATTTTTTTCAGATTTTAGCCGGTTCGATTCCCAGGTGCGGCAAGCGAATTTTCAAAAATCTTTGAATGCAGTTTTCTTTCTTTTCAAAAATAAAGGAATGTTTCTTTTGAGCACATTTTCCTATTTTCAGTGTTTTGAGTACTTTCCCTAGAGGTGGCATTACAATATTCCACCCTGTACATACTTGGGGGTTTATAATATTATAATATTAGTAAAATAGTAAGATTCTTTATCAGGGTTTTATTACTCGAGAGGTCTACCCGCAGCTATCTTAATTTCTCTGTTCACTGCGCCGTCGACACGCTCGCCGGACATCAGTTAGTTAGCAGCACGCAATGAATTAGGGAATCGCCCGCCGCTCGCGCGTAGTCCGGGTTGTTAATGATCCCAACATAGACCGATAATTGCCGGAGAGTAAAAATGTGGCGCCATTGGAGTATCACTACGCCCGCGGCCGTGGACTGTACAGACGGGATACTTTCAGCATCCTACTGACATAATAATCTAGCTTTCACCGTCGGAAGGTTGCCTGAATAAAACAAAGGCTTTCAATTTACAAGTAAGTGTATTTTAGCTTAATGAAACGAACTGATCCCAGTAAAATCTTAACAGCGCGATTTAAGGCAGCACCACCTCGATGTTACATTACACCTCGTAACGTTGGTCAGTACCCACCTTAATGTGAACGTGTGGATGGATGGATGTGTGGATGTTTGTAAATCTTTCACGCTAAAACGTTTTGACGGATCTTGGTGAAATTTGGCACACAGATAACCTGCATTGGCATATAAGATACTTTTTCCTGGAAAATTGCAAAGTTCCCGCAGAATAGCTATAAACGAATTCTTCGCAGATTCTTCGCTAGTTTAATAAAATTCCGAAATTACTTTCCTTCAAAATTAATTAATTTGACTCCGACAACGAAAGATGAAGTAATTGGTATCATAAATAGCCTTAAAGTTAATACTAGTTGTGGTCTGGATGGAATTAATACTAAATCAATTTTATGTGTTAAAGACTTGATGGTTAATGATCTTGTTAAATGTATAAACAAATGTCTTGAGCTAGGAATATTTCCAGATAATTTAAAAACTGCAAAGGTAACTCCCATTTATAAGTCAGGAAATAAAAGTGACCCAGGTAATTATAGACCTATTTCGGTGCTGCCAGTCATATCGAAAATTTTTGAGAAAGTCATTTACAATCGTCTAATGAAGTACTTGAATGCTAATAACTTACTATACGAAAAGCAATATGGTTTCAGAACTAAATCAAATACATTATCAGCTACAATTGACCTAGTTACGAAAATAAAAGTCAGTATAGATCAAAGGAAAATAGTGCTTGGAGTCTTTATAGACCTAAAGAAAGCGTTCGATACGGTCAGTCACGATCTGATGTTATATAAATTAAATGAGATAGGCATTAACGGGTCTGCACTTGATATACTCAAATCGTACTTATCAAATCGTTGCCAGATAGTTAAAATAGGTGATAACATGAGTACCCCCAAACCCATTACCTGTGGCGTGCCACAAGGATCTATCCTAGGACCGTTATTGTTCCTTGTATATATAAACGGTATTAAAGATATTGGTCTTGCGGGAGAGGTAACACTATATGCCGATGACACAGCTCTATTTTACTTTGGTGACACTATAGAAAGTATCATAGCAGATGCACAAAAGGATCTTTGCTTGCTCAATGAGTGGCTTCAAAGAAATTTACTTACCATCAACACGGAAAAAACGAATTACATAGTATTCTTAGCTAAAAATAAAAAACTTACCGATTTTAATCCATTAGAAATAAACAATAAAATAATTAAAGAAGTAGATGAAGAAAAATATCTTGGTTTAATTTTGGACAAACGTTTGAGTTGGAAGCCACACATTGAGAAAGTAAGATCTAAACTAGTTTCGCTAACAGGAGCCATACGGAGCATCTCCCAAAACCTTCCAAAGAAAGTGCGTTATACAATATACAACTCCCTCGTAAAACCACACATTGATTACCTGATTGAAGTGTGGGGCTCGGCTGCCAAAACGAATCTACAAAGGCTGCAAATAGCTCAAAACAAACTATTAAAAGCGCTATTTCACTATGACTTTCTAACACCAACAATTAAGCTGTATAAAGAAACTAAAGTGTCTAATATAATGCATACATATATATATAGCACATGTATTTTAGTTCGAAAGATATTAGAGAAAGATATGCGTACACAGATAAATTTTTCGAAAAAGAAAACACGGCAGAAAATTAAACTTAGAAATGCAAATGATTTAATACTCCGAAACACTAGAACCAAATATGGAAAAAAATGTATTTTATATGAAGGTGCACAGCTGTATAACAAACTTCCCAAAATTATTAAACAAACAAAATCTATTTATTGCTTTAAAAAGCACTTAAAAAAACACATACTAAACAACGTGTAATAAAAATACTTTAAAATAATTATAAGAAACTAACTACATAAATTAAGACACACACACGCGCACACACACACACACACACGCACACACACACACACACACGCACACACACACACACACACACGCACGCACGCACGCACACGCACACACAAATGTATTTTACGTGAAGGTCCACATTTGTATAATAAACTCCTCATCAAAAGTATTAAACAAACAAAATCTATGTATTCAAAAACCAATTAAAAAGATATACTAAACAACATGTATTAAAAGTACCTTAAAAAGTATAAAAGTCAAAATAAAATTATAACAAAATAAACTTTTTAAATTGAGACACGAACACACACACACACACACTTTATGCATGTATAAACATAAATATATTTATAGATTATAAATGTATAGCTATAATTACGTTAAGAATATAATAGCCATAAGTTCGTTCGTTCGATGTCGCTTCTAGTCACCCTAACTCCTTGAGTTACCTGCACTTTACAAAGTTATAGCTAGTGACAAGTAAGCGACCATTACGACCCTATTTTTGAAGCACTAAGAGTTATAGTACAATGTTTAACGAGTTTATCACTGGCTAACCGAATTCACCGCATTAATCACCTTGTTTGCGTTGAAGTGTATCGGCAGATATTTGTTACTTCTGTTAAATTACCCTCTTTGTTTTTTGTTGTTTCTTTTGCTCATTCCATAAAATGTATTAAATAGCTTTAAGTTCTCATGTAAGTGAATTTTATAATTCTTAGTGGGAATAAAGAATCTTAAACCTTAGATAAAGCGAAGAATAGGCCCTTGCACAGCTGAGCAGTGGTACACTCAACAGGCTATAACATAATAAATTAAAATTTTTAAAAACCCAATCAATCGCAATTATGTCATACGTATGTTTGAACATAAAGTAAATGCCAATTATGCGTCTAAGATCCCTTCCGCAGCTGACAAAAGAGCTGATAACTTTGAAACGGCTGAATCGATTTTGATGAAAGATATCTAAGAACCATCGCCAGAAAACATGCTTTCTAATAAAAAAAACCGCATTCATATCGGTTCACCCGCTTAAGAGCTATGTGCCACAGACAGACACACACACACACACACACACACACACACACACACACACACATAGCGGTCAAACTTATAACACCCCTCTTTTTGTGTCGGGGGTTAAAATTTTATTTTAAAAAGTCCTGCCGTTTCATCATTATATTTTTAAAAATCGCCGGAGTGTACTGCGTGACCAGATTGTATTATTTACGACGCAGGTAGTTTGGGCGGCCGCCAGAGATGCCAAGATTTCACCTCCGTATTTCAGCCAGTAATGGTTTAAGCGATACAGGAAGGCCTCCCGTATATTTTCAGTGATTTTCTTTTTTAAAAATGTTTTTAGTTTCGTGATTTATTGTGGTGTTTTAAATTGTTACAGGGAAAATGTTTTGGTACTCTGTATGCATGCACTTTAATTTTTATGCGACGCGGACGGTTTAAAATTGTGTAGTCTTTATGAAAATGTGAAACGTGGATGGGACCCCTTTAAAGGATAAATTCGTCTTTTTGCATTTTTCTCATTGTTGTTAATTTCATGTGTTTTATGTACAATAAAAAGTTGAATAGAATTACTATACAATGAAAGATTGTACCATGTACAAGGATGTTTGGAAATACTTCAGATCCGCATTGGCAATCCCTATTCTCAAATAGCGTAACTACTGTGTTAAAAAATTAGCTGTCTTAAATACTTTAGAAGTGTGTAATTTAATCTAATACTTATATAAAAACGGCTTGACCGATTTTTATTAAACTTTTTTTTTGTATTCGATACGTCTGAGAATATGTCGTAGGCTGTTTTTTATGTCCCTATTCTTCGCGGACGGAGTCACGGGCAACAGCTCTGTTTGAAAAAAATATACATTGAATTGAATCGAATAGAATAGAAAACTTTATTGCTTAACCGTGTTACATAGATGGATTAGGTTCCACAGTCCGTTTGTTTTTTTTTTTTTGTTAGAGAGGCCAGACAAACGAACTAGTGGGTCACCTGATGTTAAATGATCACCACTGTCCATAGACACCCGCAGCGCTTTACGCGATGCCAGTGCGTTGTCAGCCCTAAGGAAAAAGGAGAGGGAATAGGGGAGGGGGAGAGGTATTGGCCTCCCGGCGCTCTCACAGACCGTACGAAACGCAGCAGGAAGTACTGCAGAGCTGCTTCACGCCGGTGTTCTGTGAGAGGGTGGTATTGCCCCGGACGAGCCGGCCCATTCGTGATGCAGCGGCTAGCTACAATATGGCTCTACCACTACAGAAAAGTCCGTTTGTTCCTATTTGTAGGCCTCGGCTCTTCTGTCTGCTTTGGATCGCGACGCTTCTATACATTTAGTTCTAAAGTTGAGTCATGGGGCGCCGCGACTGCGCCGCGCCCCCGTCCCACGTCTGTTCTGTGTGGCTTGCGCTTTAGAACACTCGACAGCAACGAAAACGGATCAGATTCTACTCTCTAAAGCCCAGTTTAGATTAGCAAGAAAAATTGCGCAAACCGGGCTTAAGGTAGGTACCTGACCCGTTTTCATTGGCAACTGTAGTTGACCTCTAAACCCATTACAGTTTACACAGCACTGTAACTGCAGGTCACCTGTTAGACGAGTTAACCGCCGCTGCCTCGCTCGCGATGTTATTGAGGCTAAAAGTCGCATGCGATACGGAACCAAACTTTATTTACTTTTTTTTTATTATTATTTAAAATAATATACTAGCAGACCATTGAGCTGACACGTGCATATACACTTGTGTTTTAAGTCTTTTTATATGAATGCCCAGTCAATTTTTAAAACAGTTTACTGTAGGCGCACTTATTACAAGTTCGGGGAGTTCATTCCACAAGGTGTTTTAAGTGTTTAGGGTTACTTACAGTTACTTGCTTAGTTACTGGTTCAAAAAGACGTTTTGCGTTACTCTTAACTTATGCTTAAGTATGACATAATTATGTTTTCTTATCTGCCACATCATTATTGAAGGTTGGCAGTCAATTCTTTAAATCTCTTCATGTCCATAGCCAACTGAAATAGCGGTTCCACTGCTAGATGCTGGTACACTTTCTTAAGCATTTTTAGGCTTCCGTACCCAAAGGGAAAAAATGGGACCCTATTACGGAGACTTCGCTGTCCGTCTGTCACAAGCCTGTATCTTACGAACCGTGATAGCTAGACAGTTGAATTCATTCACAGATGATGTATTTTGGTTGCCGCTATAACAAAAAATACTAAAAATAGAATAAAATAAATATTTAAGGGGACTCCTGTACAACAAACGTAATTTTTTTGCTCATTTTTGCTCGATATTGATAATGGCAACATGTAGACTCTTGAAATATTCACAGAATATTAAGTTATATATTCACTTTAAAAATAAGTAATTAAATTAAAATAAAACAAATATTTAAGGGGGGCTTCCATACAACAAACGTGTTTTTTTGCCGTTTTTATACATAATGGTATGGAACCCTACATGCGCGAGTCCGACTCGCACTTGGCCGGTTTTTTTACAGTAAATAAATTACAATAAATAAAACAATGGACGTCTATTTGGTTGATATGATGATGAAATAAAAAAAAAATTGTTTTTGCACACTCTTGCATACCACCGTCCCAGCAACAAACAAGCCCTCTGTGCCCAATAAAGACACGGCGGGGTGCTTTGAGCCAGTCATCGTGTTTTTGTAAACAACCCTCTACGCCGTAGAGGGCTACGCGCTACGCCGTAGCCCGCTACGCCAACAGGCCAATGTTAAATAGGGCACCTTTATAAATCAATGTCGCTGTGCTAAAAGGTTTTGGGAAACTCATGAAGAGATGAAAATTTGTAAATAATATTACTGAATAGTTAAAATCGTTTTTACTTTCAAAATCAAAATATAAATGCACTGCTCTGCTCGGCGACAATGATACCGTCGCACAACTACCCGCGTTTTTATCGTCATTTTTACTGTCACTATTAAATGTAGGGTAGCACACAACACTAACAGCATCACCATGTAAAGGCCCGTTCAGATTCACCATTGACGCAGTATGATAATTCAACACTGTCTTCCAACTTGGGGGAACCGACAAACCACTATCCCGGTAGAAATTCGGATGACGACTAATCTCAATGGCTTCACGCACTTAAGGTAAGTTTTAAGACGTGAGTGATCCATATATTATCACTATTAGTGAGTCTCACGGTAGTTTCATGTTCGAGTAAACTTAATTGTTTAATGGCTTACTGCTATCAGGTCTTCAAGGTGGTCCGGTCGCCGACCCCGCGAGCGAGCCAACTTTTCCAATCTATTCTATTTCACCTTTTCATAGCCTCCTTTATCTAGGTTCATATTGAACTCCGATGGGAAATTAAACTCGGGTAAGTTACAGACGATATCGTGTGAAATGCTTTATATTGCAGGTCAGTTTAGATAAGTTAATGTGTAATGATAGGTAGAAAAATAAACAGGGGAGACCGAGGACAGTTGTGACAGAGGAGAGCAGTGACAACGTCGATTTTCAGAACTTATTAATTGCTAGCGAGCTCGCAATAGCGCGCGTTTTTTAGTTCAAGTCTCGAGCTATCAAACACGCGCTGTTGCGAGCTTGCTAGCTGTAAATATTTTCCCAAAAATCGACGATGTCACAACTTTCCTCTGTCACAACTCTCCTTGGTCTCCCCTACTATAATTTAATTCAGAATACCTTACAACATCTACAAATTAAACACAAAATAAGTAAGTGTAAGAATCGTCAGACTCAAGTGGCAGTGGGCAGGGCATTATCACTCGTAGAACTGATGGATATATATTTGTATAACTCCCACTGCAGGGCATAGGCCTCCTCTCACAATGAGAGGGCTTGGGCTGTAGTTCCCACGCGGGCCCAGTGCGGATTGGGAACTTCACACACACCATTGAATTTCTTCACAGGTGTATGCATGATTTCTCAGGATGTTTTTCTTCACCGTAAAGCTCATGGTAAATTTCAGATGTAATTTCGCCCATAAATTCTGAAAAACTCAGAGGTGCGAGCCGGGACTTGAACCCACAACCCTCTGCTTGAGAAGCCATAGGTCAAACCACTAGGCCACCACGGCTTTCCTAGATATTTTTGATTTGAATGCTCCGTTGTTTATGATGGCGACTGTACCAGTTTTTCTTTAGGTAGTTTTTTACTACCGTGAGTTCCGAGGCGGTAAGAAGGGTTTATTTTTCCGTCGTTAATTATTTCCAGTTAACAAGGTGTTGTCTCTTGCCTTATTTATTGCTTTCACGGACAACTTAGGCGTGGGCCATACTTAAAGCTATACACTGTAGAAAGTTTTCATTACTTAAATCACTATCACTACATAGTATAAAACAAAGTCGCTTCCCGCTGTCTGTCCCTATGTATGGAAAGACTAATACGCTGACAGTTTATTTGTTTCACCAGGGTTTATATTTATAGTATAATAAACAACATATGTAATAGCAACTAGCAAGGAAATATGGTCATTTACATTATTTTGGTTTCATAAGTAACAGTTACTATTTTTTAAAAGCGGTTTTCGGTAAAAAGGCTCATCAAGATAGTTTAACTTATTTCTAACTAGCGACCCGCCCCGGCTTCGCACGGGTGCAATTATTCATGTATTATACATATACACCTTACTCTTGAATCACTAAAACCTCTTGGTTTTTAAAAAAAACCGCATCAAAATCCGTTGCGTAGTTTTAAATATCTAAGCTTACATAGGGATAGACAGCGGGAAGCGACTTTGTTTTATACTATGTAGTGAAGTGATGCTAAAGAAAACGAAGTATAGCTCTTTCTACGCCACAGCCCTTAAGCCATGTTTTATAAAGAGCTCGTTAGTCAGGCACCTCGCGAAAGAATTAACTGCTGTATTTTGACGCTTATTGCCAACTCGGAGGGAGATTTGTGGCGCCGTGTACGCATGCCTTACAATGCTACTGAATATTGTAAATGCGACGTAACTCTGTTTATCTGTCATCTCTTCTCACTTCAATCGCTGGACTGATTGAGATAAAATTTGGTGTGGAGATAGTTTGAGACCTTGTGAAGAACATAAGGATAGCGATGAATGATGAAAGAAAGCTTTTGTGTGTGTGTGTGTGTGTGTGTGTGTGTGTGTGTGTGTGTGTGTGTGTGTGTGTGTGTGTACCTATCTGTAATTCATGCGAACAAAGCCGCGGGTGAAGCTGATTGTTAGTTGATAAATAGTTGAAGACATGAGTGGATGAAGGGGGTATGTCACAAAAACATTATTTCGAGTAAATCGCAGTTAAAGGTTTTTACGTTGTAATTTTGTTTCTAAATTGAATAGGGTATTGTTACTTTTATAAAAATCAACCAAATAGCTTATTCTATTGATTTTTTAATAAATGCTTTTAAAAAACATTTTTTTTTATAAAAAAAAGTACATAACCCCTTCTTTCTCCTTTAACCTGTTCTGCAAAGAAAAGAAGTTAAATAAATTAAAGTGTTTATTGCAACAAAATTTATTGATTTAGTAGAATTTCTTCGTAAAAATACCTGCATTCAGAGTTTATAAATTTCAGCTGATCCCTATAATGTTTTCTTTTTTTTTTGGATATCGGATATGTCAGAATAAGAGAAAATAAAAGTTTGTCTCATAACATGGATGAAGGAGCTAAGTGCGTACATGACACTTTCTTCTGTTATATTCACTCGCAAACTGGTAACCACTTCTAGAGTCATGTGCCCTTAGCACCTTCATTCATGAAGAACGTAACTTATTCTTGTACATAGGTCCTTCATACACTGGGTTTAAATCTGTTATAGCTTAAAAACATGAGATCTTATAGCGTCCGGTGTTGCGTTATGACTTAGAAACCTTCATTTATGGCATAAAACCGAATATCAGTTGTTGGGATAAAAAATATTGCTTATTATTTTATGACCAATATAGTCGTGGTAAGACCATGATGAGAACTTACCATGGTCAAGGAAAGTAGAATGCTACTGGAGACCATAAATTGTAGAAGGGGATATATGATGGGACACTTGATACGGCACGACAATTTCTTTTTAAACCTGCTGGTAGGAAGACGAGGCAGAGGAAGGCCAAGATTGACCTATTTTAACCAGGTGAAGGAGAAAGTGGGTGTCGTGTCGTATCAGGAAGTCGAACGGCTGGCCGAAGACCGCGCAGAGTGACGGGTACTCCACCGACAAGAGCATAGCTCTTAAATTTAAGAAGAATAAAACACGTTTCTTGTATGACGACCCCCTTAGTTTTTAGCTTTATTTTATTTTTAGTATTTGTTGCTATAGCCGCAACAGATATACATCATCTGTAAAAATTTCAACTGTCTAGCTATCACGGTTCGTGAGATACAGCCTGGTGACAGACGGACAGACGGACAGCGAATTCTCAGTAATAGGGTTCCGTTTTTACCCTTTGGGTACGGAACTGTTATGGGGTGGGTTTTTGAAAAGACTTTTTAAGTGCGGAAATGGAGTTTATTCAAGTGAATTACAAGTTAAGGAAAGTCGGGTGTCCGCCACAAGGTTCAAATTTTGACTAACTGTCAAAATCATGTTAATTTAGGGAAAACATTATGATTGCTACATATGCAAAAACTCAATTATAAGCATTGGTGTTAATCACCCACGCGTTGCACAATTTGGATGCATCAGCGTTTACCTAGATACATTGTTCGATCATATGCATAATTATAACATCTCCCCCTTTTAGATTGAGCATCACCTGGAGAGGTGATGGGAAATCTGTGCATGTCAGAGTCTGTGATTTGAACTTTGCTTTGGCTAGCAATTTGAACTTATCTAAGATTAAGTTACTACATAAAATCTAGGTTAACAGAACTATAAAATATAAGGAAACACAACTACAAAATATTTCGCCTCGAATGGTTTGGAGAAGATTGATTGGAGTTTACATTTTCTTCATCGGGGGATATTTCAGGACTTTGTTCTGGAACTGACTTTCGATTTTTGTACTGATTGTTGAATATTTTTACACAAAGTCCATCTGATCCCTTTTCCGAACTGTTACACAAACACCTTCGGGCCTTATAAATCATAAACAAGCTAAAAATAATAGACATGACGTATGTTATCGATAAATAGTGTATATTTTACTTTTCTAGGTGTGAAGGGCTTTCCAGTTTATTTAGTTCTTGTTCAAGTTGATCTAAGTGGGTACTGGCGTGGCCTAAAGAATCGAAATTATTTATGTTATTTAATTTTACAAAAGGTAACTGAGGCAGAGTCTTATTTATTTTATTTTTCTCACAACAATCGTCAAAGATAATATTGAATGACAACATTATTCTGACTGCACAAATATCCGGTGGTTATTATTTAGTTTATAAAATACATCTATAGATCCATATAAAATCTTAACTACACATACATTAGGTAACTTAGGAACTACTTCGTTTAACACTTTCGTTTACACGTTGGTGTCGCGATTGTAGAATAGATATTGTTTAATTCACACGCGTAACATTTATTTTCGATCACTTTGCACTCTTTGACACTGTCGAAGAGTGAGTAAAACATTCTGTTAGCTGTTATAGCTAGATAAGGTTTGTTGGGTGCAATTAACGCAAAAGTGTCTGGTTTTGAAACGTCATACGGAATTGGTAATGATATAACATGATACAAACTATAAGTCTGTGGAATTACGAGTGTTATTTTTATAATTATAACTATCTTATTATAATGATAATAGCATATCAAACTGCTTATGTCTACAAGGTCGTGAATGTTTTGCTGCGCAAGCGATATTGGAAGCTCATAACGCTTGGGCAGGTTGTTAGCGTTTTGTTTGTTCATTGTACAGTTGATAGGGACTTAGTACAGTCGGATATAAAATATTTAGTTTACTAAAGAGTATTGCATTATTTTTATCATCGATGTCAAAGGATAAGGACATGATTATGCTTTCGACAGAGGTTGGCATGGCATTGAGGTGAGTTTTGATATCCAATTTGTCATTTGAATTTCTTAATTGTTCGGAAGCTTTTTCGACTACCTCTAAGTTTTGATAAGCCGGGCTTCATTTTCATTAACCTTTGACATTGTGTTATTCAAATTTAGAATGGTCGATTTAATAACATGAATATTATCTTTCATGACGTGAGCTAATTTTTTTCTCATCTGACTGTACTTGATGAATTGCATCGGTGAACTTTATTTCCGTAGAATGTTTTTAATATTGAGCCACCAACATCGCTGAGGCCTCGTTTTACACGTGCGGGACTTTGAACTAAGTACGATATAGAGGAAAAAAAAATTTTTTTTTTTTTTTTTTTTAATGTTATTAGACTTATTAGCATGTTGACTTTGTAGAACATTTAGTGAATTTAGGCACTCGTCTTGTACTTTTGATGAAGAATGAGATTTGCAAATCATTGATATCTTTTCATACAGAAATTCTACATTATCTAAATGAGGCTGTACATGACTTATATCTATGTAAGTGACAACATTCCATGTGTCATTTGTCATTTTAACATCTCGCATTTGATCGAAGAAGAGGCCTGAACTTTTTATGATTGGCGTGACAAAACTTCCGAGGCATAAAGCAAGCGCCGAGGCAGACCACGATGCTTAAGATTGAGGTGCAAGTTTGATTTCGTCGTAGTGATGACGTACGTGTTTACGATTAATAAGCACTGTGACGGTATGATTTCCATTTAACTTTATAACTTTGTATGGCCCTTTCCAAACGGGTGACAGTGCTTTGTTTTGTTTATGGTGACATCTTACATATACCATATCACCGATTTTATAGCTTAAGGGTTTGGCATGCGCATCATAGTAAGTTTTCGACCTCTCTTTGGATTTCTGTATGTTTTCTAAAGCCTTCTGCCTACTATAGTACAATCTATGATTCAATGCACGTATATAGTCCGTATAAGTATTTGATTCTAGTGAATCTATGCTTTGTGGTAGATAAGGTTTATGACCAAACATCAGCTCCATTGGAGAAAACCCTGTAGTAGTGTGGACATTTGAGTTATAAGCAAACATGGCGGTGTTGACGTATAAGTCCCAGGTATGTTGATTTTCATCTATATATGACCTTAAATATGCTTTAAGGGAGGAATGACTACGCTCCAGGGAGCCGCAAGTCTGGGGATGATAGGGCGATGCGAAGATATGCTTTATGCCGAGTAATCGTTCTAACTGTTTAAACAGTTCGGAGCAGAAATTAGTGCCTTGGTCGGTTACTATCGTTTTGGGTATGCCTATGTGTGAGATGAAATGCACAAGACGCTGTGCGGACTCTTCGGCTGAGCACGAGATCATGGGATACGCTTGGGAGTACTTAGTGAGATCATCTTGGAGCGTTAAGATAAACTTGTACTTATTATAATGAGTCTCGGGCAGTGGTCCGACCAAGTCGAGGAACAGTTTTTCATTAGGTTTAGTAGCAGTAGAGGTAATAATCATTGGAGCTCGATTTGGTTGACGTAGTGGTTTATTTATTTGACACGTCTTACAATTCCTGACATATGTTTCTATATCTTGACGCATGGTTTTCCACCAGTACATTGATTTGAGTCTTTCTAGCATTCGAGATATACCAGGGTGACCTGCTGAGGGCGAGTCATGATTATCCTTTAGGATTTTCAAAACTTCATTCGGCGTTGGGAACTGAATATTATTATGGTAAATGTTAATTTTTATACCTGTTCCGTTAAATAAATAGGCAAGCATATTATATATTCTCGTGAATGATATTTTATTAAATGGATCTTTGAAATCTGATATTGCGAATTCTTTTTCTTCGCTATGACATAATTTGATCATGTTTCTGTAGTCACGGAGAAGGTTGTATATATTTTTATAGGATATTTCATCGTAATGATGAACTCGTAAGAAAAGGTGAGTGAATACATGTTTTTCGTTTGAGGTCGAATAGTAGGTATGTAACTCTCGTTCTACGTTCTGGATATTTTGAGTGGACATTTTAAGTACTTCATCGCAATAAGGAATGGAATCATCTAAATCAATAGCGGAGGGAAAGGTAATAAGCTTGCATTTTGCTTTAAGTAATGACTCATTGTGTTCTTGGATAACGGTATCGTATGACACAGTGTGTTGACGGCCGGCTTGTAAATATTGTTCGTAAGTGTTAGAAGTGTCCGGGGCATTATCGACAGAGTTTATAGGATTTCGGGATAACGAATCGGCATTACAATTCATTTTACCCTTCTTATATTGAATTTCGTAATCATAGTCCTCTAATTTCAACCTCCATCGAACTAATCGTGAGCTGGGGTCTTTGCAGTTGAATAGCCACTGCAAGGGTTTGTGGTCTGTGACTATTGTGAATTTGTGTCCGTAAAGATAAGGTCTAAAAGTTTTGGTACCAAAGAGAATGGCGAGGCATTCTTTTTCGGTGGTGGAGTAATTACCTTCTGCTTTGTTAAGCGTGCGAGAAGCAAATGCGATAGGCAGATCTTTTCCTATTTCACCTTGTGAGAGAATTGCCGAGACAGCGTAATTTGAAGCGTCACTCGTGAGTACAAAGGGTTTTGAAAAGTCTGGATATTGTAGAATAGGTGCTGAGGTTATTTTAGCTTTTAGAATTTCGAAAGCTTCTTGTTGTTCCGGAGACCATTCGAATTTTCTGTCCTTTTTTAAAAGACTGGTTAGAGGTTTAGATAAATGTGAAAAGTTATCAATAAAGCGACGGTAATAGCCTACGAGACCAAGGAATGATTTTATGTCTTTAGGGGATGCTGGGATGGGAAAATTTATAACGCAGTCTACTTTTTTAGGATCTGGTTTTACACCCTGATCAGAGATTATGTGACCAAGATACTGAACTTCTTTATGTAAGAACTCGCATTTATCGGGTTGCAATTTTAAATCATGTTCACGTAGTTTATCGAAAATGAGCCTTAATTTCTCAATGTGAGATTGTAAATCGTGACTGAAGGCCACAATATCATCCATGTAGGTAAAGCAATGGATACCTTGAAGGCCGGCTAATACAACGTTTATTAACCTTTGGAAAGTAGAAGGTGAATTTTTTAGACCAAATGGCATTCTAGTGAACTCGTAATGACCTGATGGGACACTGAATGCCGTTTTCTCAGCATCGGCTTCAGTTTTCATCGGAACTTGGTGGAATGAAGACGCAAGGTCTAAGGTGGAAAAATATTTACAATGGCCTAACTGATCGAGAATATCTGTTATGACAGGAATAGGGTAAGCGTCACCAATTGTAATTTCGTTTAATTTTCGATAGTCGATTACTATACGCCATTTTGGCTTACCAGAAGCGTCAGGTTTTTTGGGAACTACCCATATGGGAGCAGACCACGGTGACCTGGAAGGCTTGATGATTTTTTGGTCCAGCATGGTTTTAATTTGTTTGTCGACTTCTGCTTTGTGGCATTCGGGGAATCGGTAACTTTTGACATGAACTGGGTTATTGGAGGTAGTGCGTATCTCGTGAGATAATGTTTTTGTTGTTGAGAGACGGTCACCCTCTAAGTGGAAAATGTCCTGGAACTGGGAGCAGAGATTTCGAAGCAGCTGTTCTTCTTCTAAGCTAAGATGACCACATCTTATGGCATTTTGGACTTCTGTTTCACGACTGAATTTAGTGCATGAGGTATGGATATTGCAATTAACTGTCTCAGTGGTTGTTAACTGATTGTCAAGGATGTGGGAGACCGGCTCTACGGTAAATTTAAGGTCTTTTAAAATTACCTCTTTCTCAGAGGTATTAAGAACTGACATGATGACCTTATTGTTTGAATTTACACGAACGAGACATCGCGAAAAGTAAAGTTTAGGGTATTCCTTAAGCCTAGATTCCAAAATGAGGCCTTCTTTTATTTCAGGATTCGTTACTGGACACTCGATAACCATTTCACACCTTGGAGGGATTACAGTACCTGTTTTCAAATCGAAATATTGATTTGAGTCATTGTTTATTATTAATTTCGAACTTGAATATTGAATAGTAGCTTGGTATGCATTGAGAAAATCTGAGCCTAGTATTCCATCATAATTGAGATGAACGTTATCTACAACATGGAAATAGTAGGAAAGATTGTTTTGACCATATTTTGACTCGAGATGGAGGATAAACTTGCCTTTCGTTACTGCATGAGAATCTATATCATTAATACCTTTGAACTTGACAATGTGATTTTCCAGTTTAGGAACTTCTATGAGACAAGAACGTTTTATAATGCAAATGGAGCTTCCGGTATCAACTAAGAAACGAGCGGGATTTATTGTATGAGAAGTTTTAGTCTCGATATACGGTAGTAATGCTTTATTATCTTGAGACACATCGAATATAGTCTCTGGTGTCATTAAGAAATGATCAGACAATTCCGACCTTTTATTTGACTCTTTGTTCAGAGCCGAACTAGTAGAAATGGAAGTAGGTTTAATGCATGAAGTACAATTTGAAGTGTCTGGGCTGGTGGACTTAAAGTTCTCGTGAAGCTTATGGGATTCAGTGGACTTAGTAGAAACAGTGGGTTTAGTAGAAACAGTGGATTTAGTAGAAACAGTGGATTTAGTAGAAACAGTGGATTTAGTATGACTGCAGTGATTATGCACAACAGTGTTAGATTTAGGAAAAATGGACGTAGTACTATGTAAATTTTGACCACTCATAGTAGTATGCATAGTGGGGATAGTAAAAGTGCCTAGAGTCACAGGTTTCAGTTGGCACGTGTCTGAAGCCCGATTGTCTAGTTTAAATGACTGGCGTTTTCATTATTGCAATATGCTTCATTTTGTTGTGACTCTGAGTCAAACGTAAGCGGAGTGCAGTCTACGCAGTTTTCATTCGCGTGTCGTTGACCGGTGTTATTCGCGAACCTAGCGTTATTGAATTGGCGTTTTCTGCATTGTGAAATATCATGACCAATATTTTTACAATACCTACATGTAATAGGTAATGATTTCGGAATAAAATTACGAGGAGCTTGATTAGCTTGACGTTGGTATGATGGCATATGTGGAGATGAATTTTGTTTATTGTAACAGTCGGCTTCTATATGGCCTTCTCTACGGCAGATTTTACAGAATTTTGCAGGTTTACCTGATCTGAATGACCAATTCTGGATTTTCTCCTCTTCTATAGCAATATTAATTGCTGAATTTAGGTTCTTGGGACTTTTACATCTTACCATATTGCTAAGAATGGGTCTGAGCCCCAAGGAAAACGTATATAAGGCGAGATCTTCCGTCATTGCAATGCGACCAGGTATTTCTTTTTTATACGAGTCGGAGTTGTGTATTTCTGATTGTAGCTGGGTTAAACAGGTTTCCACACGAAGGGCGTATTGAGCCACAGTTTCATTAGTTTGTTGTTTACAAGCTTGTAGGTCTAGTAGAAGATGGTTATAATGTTTGGTCTCGCCAAAGTTTTGTTTGAGGAAGGATTTTAAATCTTCAAATTTCTCAAAAATTTTATTCGAGCAGGCTATTTGAGCCTTGCTTTCTAATTTAGAAATTATAAATTTTAGTAACACAACCTTTTGGCTCTCGGATGCTAAGTCCAACGCATTTTGGCAATTTGTTAAAAATGCAGGTAAAGTTTCACGATCTCCCTTATACACATTCACAAAACTACAAAGAACTTGAATAGGAGTCTGCTCCATGGAAACTGATGTTTTAGCGAGGTCCTCTAAACCCATATTAATGACTGTTATGACTAATTTCTGTAAAGTATATATGTATAATTTTTTTAACACTGACAGCAACAGATTATTATTTGGATTCCAAAACCGCATACTTTCAAAACCGACTTTAGGTTGACAAATTGATAGCAACTCAGAAACAGAATACTTTACTCACATGAGCACGTAGAAATTCAGCATGGTAACGGCGACACGAACACAGGACTTTGCAGCAGGAACTCAGTGAGTATCTAGTAGATTAGCAGAAAAACAACCTTCCGATGTTGCCACTTCAAATATTATTATTACACGTGGACGACAGCCAGGAATGACCTCCACCAGATTTGCCAACACACGGTTATGCAACAGGAACTGAGCGGCTTCTTCTTGAATGGTTCAGGATACGGCGTGAGCGGTGGATCACAGCGGAGGCAGAGATGGCAGCTACACTTTTCACTCATATAATCCTTTTTAGTTGTTTGAGTCTTTGACTTCACGAAGCGTATTTTGGTGGATTGAGTCTAAGAATTTCATGAAACGGCGCGAATAGGGTCTAGGGCGGACATACTTTTACGACACTTTAGAATGACACAGTAGACTGATTGTCAGTTTTCGGATAATACTTTCACTTAAGGTTGAACTGTAAAGTCAAATCCCGAATAGTTATGAAACATCCCACTTCTGACACCACTGTTATGGGGTGGGTTTTTGAAAAGACTTTTTAAGTGCGGAAATGGAGTTTATTCAAGTGAATTACAAGTTAAGGAAAGTCGGGTGTCCGCCACAAGGTTCAAATTTTGACTAACTGTCAAAATCATGTTAATTTAGGGAAAACATTATGATTGCTACATATGCAAAAACTCAATTATAAGCATTGGTGTTAATCACCCACGCGTTGCACAATTTGGATGCATCAGCGTTTACCTAGATACATTGTTCGATCATATGCATAATTATAACAGAACCCTAGAAATGGCAGATTAATGGATTGTCAACATGACATTTGCAATGAAAAGGGCCTGGTACATGATTCGTTTTATTTGACTGTACATTCCCTCGTCCCTCACACCTCATCCAATCGTCATTAAACCCGAACTGCCTGAAGAGCTTACTTTTCCAAAACTTCGAATAAATTGACATCGACGTGCCGTGAAGGTTGATAAATGAGTCCGCTAACCGAATTATAGCACCTTCACATCAGGGTTGCCCTGTTATTATTTTGATAAGAGCGCGCGCACACAGAGAGCGGTCTGGAGTTCCGCGTTCTTTCAAATGTACTGAGTCGCTTACGATTGCTGTGTGCGTTATCGTAAGGGACTCAGTACATTTGAAAGATGATGATGATGATCCGACCGATTTCGGCCATGGCGACCACTTCGACTCCTAGTTATTTATTTGGCGCTCATGCGCTCTAAGATGGCTTACATAGCCTATCCTAGCTGTGAACGTACGTCCGCACTGCTGGCACGTAAACACACCGTCCACGTAATTATAATAAATGGCAGCAGGTGACCGAGATTTACGCTCGTCGCGCGCGTTGCGTATTTGAAAGAACGCGGAACTCCAGACCGCTCTCTGTGTGCGCGCGCTCTAAACGGTAATACACCGTGTTCTGTTTGATAGTTATCCGTTTAGAGATAAACTACGATAACATAGCCCGCCCCTCCAAAATCCAAGAAGACTTCAATGTATTTGTGAAAGTGTTTATAAAGCACCACCAAAACTTTCAACGCATTTGTGCGTACTGAGACAGCTGTCAAACGAAAGCAGACTACTACATACACGATCTTTCGTAAGGATGTGGGATAACACATTGAAATAGTAATTTGGAGGGGCGGGCCATGTTGTCGTAGTTTATCTCTACTTCGACTGTTCATCACTGCACTGTTCAGCACTGTTCCATCATTCCATCATTTCAGCCGAAAGACGTCCACTGCTGAACATAGGCCTCCCCCAAGGCTCGCCAAATAGATCAGCCGCGCCATCCGCATCCAATGCGGTCCTGCCACCTTAACCAGGTCGTCGCTCCATCGTGTTAGACGCCTACCTACACTGTGTCTTCTGGTCCGCGGACGCCATTTGAGAACCTTTCGGCCTTTCGGCCGCCAGTCACGGACACGGCTCGAAGAATCGCTAGACTTAAGGGCAGTGGGCAGGGCACATCACTTCTAAAGTCACTGTCAATTGAAATTGCGAACAATGTAAATAAACCATTTAATCATCATCATCATCATCATTTCAGCCGAAAGACGTCCACTGCTGAACATAGGCCTCCCCCAAGGCTCGCCAAACAGATCGGCCCTGCGCTATCCGCATCCAATGCCAAACCATTTAATGAAATATCCATATTCTAGCACTGGTTTATTGTTTTAATGATTTAGGATAATGTTGTGGTTAATGATTAAATAACACACGGATTTATCAGTATTTGATGAGGGAAAATGGAAATTAAAGACATTTGAAATACAAGGTTTGCTTACATTGTTTGCAATTTGCCTAGTAGTTTGATCTATTACCTCTCAAGCAGAGGGTCGTGGGTTCGAATCTGGTCTCGTACCTTTGAGTTTTTCGGAATTTATGTGCGAAATTATATTTGAAATTTACTATGAGCTTTATCGTGCACACAGCTGAGAAAAAATTCAATGGTGTGTGTGAAGTTCCTAATGCGCACTGGGCCCGCGTGGGGATTACGGCCCAAGCCCTTTAATTCTGAGAGGAGGCCTGTGCCCTGCAGTGTCATCAGGGTATATAGGCTGAGATGATGATGATGATGATGTTATAGCGGCAACAGAAATACATCATCATTTCAGATTCTATGAAAATTTCAACTGTCTAGCTATCACGGTGCGCGACATACAGCCTGGTGACAGGACAGACGGACAGACGGACAGCGGAGCCTCAGTAATAGGGTCCCGTTTTTACCCTTTGGGTACGGAACCCTAAAAAAACGCATTTTCAATACGAAAAGATTTCGACCATCATACGTAAGCGAATCTTTACATTATCAGTTTACACATCGCAATAACCTTCGAAAGCATTGTCTATCGTGTTTTTTCCTCATAAATTCATAAGTTTTATGAGTTAGTCCGAAGCCCCCCAAACCCCCTGCAGCCTCGAAACCCCATGGGGTCGATTACGCTTAGGGGCAGGTGATGTAATGGGATTTGAACGATGTGTGACAATTGTGGTGCAGATATTTGATAGGTTGTTGAAGCTTTGAGTTATAAGGTATAGTTTAACTACATGTTTGTGTTAAAATCATCCATCCACACTAATCCTCCTTCTTCTTCTGTATTTACACTGAATTATGAAGAATCTGAGGCGCTGTTACCGTAGACTTGTTGTTGTAACACACACACACACGCACATCATACACACACCACACACACACATACACACACATTCACACGTACGCACGCATCTTTTATCTAATACCTTTAAACGAGCAATTCTTGTATATATATATATATATATATATAAATATATGTATATATATATATATATATATATATGTGTATATATATAATCAGGATCTCGGAAACGGCTCCAACGATTTCGATGAAATTTGGTATGTAGGGGTTTTCGGGGATGAAAAACTGATCTAGCTATGTTTCATTTTCAGAAAATCGCTTTTACTCGTGTTTTCCGGCTATTTTTGTTTGCATTAGAATATAAAGCTAAATTTTACATTTTTACATTTTAAATTTTACATTTACATTTTAAACATTAGAAATCGGGTGGTCGCGGATCCAGCCGACCTCGGTTCGACCCACGTTTTTTTTCAAAATTTTTAGTTTTTTTTTTAAGTTTATTTTTCATGAGAAAACGTCAAGTTTCTTCTTTTGTGAGAAAAAGTTACTTTTTTGTGAGAAAAAGTTACTTTTTTGTTAGAAAAAGTATTATAGGGAACGTGCAGTAACTATAGGCGGCAGCACTAATGCGACAGAAGAGACACTATGCGGACAGTAAAACAAACTTATCAAGGTAAAACATTCAAATTGATGGCACCCTTATGGCACCAGTTGGCAGCACCGTCTATGTGCACGTTCCCTATTGGGAGCACAGAACAGGAAAAGCCGGTTGTCTGTAAAGTCGGTTTACGGACGATAGTTTAACGTGACTCACCCCCCCCCCCCTCACCCCCTCCGGTGTTTTTGTCAAATATCATGAAAACGGTGCATCCTACGGCAAAATCAATGAAATTTTCATCCCCCCTTTAATACCTCCGCGCTCCCTCCCCCGCATCCCCCCCCCTCTCACCCCCCCCCCCCCCCACCCCACCGGTGTTTTGATCTCGGAAACGGCTCCAACGATTTCGATGAAATTTGGTATTTGGGGGTTTTCGGGGATGAAAAATTGATCTAGCTTGGTCTTATCTCTGGGAAAACGCTTGGTACCGAGTTTCTGCCCGAGCAGAGCTCGGTCGCCCAGGTACTTATTATTTAAGGCTAAATGTATCGCATGAATGGGAGAGGACACTGACTTCTGTAACACAGGTTTCAACCTAGCTTGGAGGTCAGGGTACTTCTATTGTATTTGTAATTAATTGTCAATAAAACATTATTATTATTATTTCTTTTTGTTAACAACATCTCTCCTGCTCAGGAGGTACAATAGTGCACGGGCCTAAGCCAAGTGCTTTTTTTTTTAATGTTAGCTATGGAATGGATAAAAATTTACGTACTATGCGGCATGTGTTGAGGATGACTGCTTTCTGTAGGAGTGTGTATGTGGATGGGTGTATGTCCAAGGTCCGGATTATTATTATTATTGTATTGAAGAAGAAGAATAAGAAGAAAAACATTTATTTTATAACAACAATAACACTTACACAGGCAAAAATAAGAGTACAAACATAGACATAGACATAGGAATGTACATATTAGTGCTGCTACAAAAAGGGACCCGGCTCAGCATGTCGCTAGTTAAAAACCAGCACTGGTCTTCCTCCGGGCCACAGTACAGCGACATCACATACACATAAAAACATACATATGGTTTTGTATACATATAAAAGGCAACAGTTACTGACTGATCTATCAACGCACAGCTTAAGCCACTGAACGGATTGTGCTGAAATTTGCCTCACAGATAGCTATAGTAACGTGGTAAGAAGGGATTTTCCGAAATTCTCACGAGATAGGAAATAAATGCCCATGTTGTACCAACTCCCGTCGTAATCGGAGATACTTTGCTCGAAGTTGTTGACGACTATATCTATCTGGGACATACAATCCAATAGGGTAGGTGCAACTTCGAGAAAGAGGTCAATCGACGAATTAGACTCGGCTGGGCAGCGTTCGGGAAGCTCCGCAATATCTTGTCATCCGATATACCGCAGTGTCTCAAGTCAAAAGTCTTTGACCAGTGTGTGTTGCCAGTGATGTCTTATGGCACTGAGACGTGGCCGCTAACGATGGGTCTTTAAGGAAGCTCAAGGTCACTCAGAGGGCGATGGAGAGGGCTATGCTTGGAGTTTCTCTGCGGGATCGCATTAGAAATGATGAAATCCGCGCAAGAACTAAAGTCACGGACATAGCTCGAAGAATCACTAGACTTAAGTGGCAGTGGGCAGGGCACATCGCCCGTAGAACTGACGGCCGATGGGGCCGAAAGGTTCTCGAGTGGCGTCCGCGGACCGGAAGACGCGGTGTAGGTAGGCCTCCAACAAGATGGAGCGACGACCTGGTTAAGGTAGCGGGAACGCATTGGATGCGGATGGCGCAGGGCCGATCTGTTTGGCGAGCCTTGGGGGAGGCCTATGTTCAGCAGTGGACGTCTTTCGGCTGAAATGATGAGGAAATAAATGGGATTTATATTTTCGCTTCTCCGTAAGCCAAGTGCAAGTACAAGTGCGGTTTTCAATAGTGTTTGTTTTCTTATTTTTTTGTACAATAAAGAGTTTATATACAATTATTAGAGACTTCAAATCTGGCATGCAAGTAGGTTCTGATAAGCGTAATTTTAATAATAATATATTACGTAGTAATATTAGTACGATAAGATTTGATAAACGTTTTAGAGACGTATACTCTCTACTCGTACTGGAAAATGTACGCTCTATATCCTCTAAGATACCAACGATCCGCCGCGCTACGTGTAAGGGCCGTGGCTCACTGATGGCATGACACGGCATGGCATTTTATTACTATCAATTTATTTTGAATCTTATATTATTCTTTGCGTCATCTCTCGGCACGTCGCGGCATCGTGGTATCGAAATAAAGTAACATGAATTCTAAACTCATTGAAATAAGATTCAAAATAACTTGATAGTAATAAAATGCCAACAACACAATGTCAATCTATGTCAATGTACAATGTCTTCTCATCCGATGTACCGCAGTGTCTCAAGTCAAAAGTCTTTGACCAGTGTGTGTTGCCAGTGATGACTTATGGCACTGAGACGTGGCCGCTAACGATGGGTCTTATAAGGAAGCTCAAGGTCACTCAGAGGGCGATGGAGAGGGCTATGCTTGGAGTTTCTCTGCGGGATCGCATTAGAAATGATGAAATCCGCGCAAGAACTAAAGTCACGGACATAGCTCGAAGAATCGCTAGACTTAAGTGGCAGTGGGCAGGGCACATCGCCCGTAGAACTGACGGCCGATGGGGCCGAAAGGTTCTCGAGTGGCGTCCGCGGACCGGAAGACGCAGTGTAGGTAGGCCTCCAACAAGATGGAGCGACGACCTGGTTAAGGTAGCGGGAACGCATTGGATGCGGATGGCGCGGGGCCGATCTGTTTGGCGAGCCTTGGGGGAGGCCTATGTTCAGCAGTGGACGTCTTTCGGCTGAAATGATGATGATGATGATGAATAAAATGCCATGCCGTGCCATGCCGTCAGTGAGCGCCGGCCCTTACATGTCCAACCTCCACATGATAGTTTAATCCTCCCGAGACACTTTTTGCACGACCAGGTGTGTCTTATTAGACTGGAACTCGGTAAAAACTACCCGGCCGAAGTTGGGTCTTGTCCCGACGTGTTATGACATGTTTTTATGGAAGGTGGGAGTTTCTGATTTGGACTTTTTACTGGGAAAGTTTGGGTTAGCAGGGGGGAGTTTGAGACTTGTTTTGCAATGTTTACTGGATACTAGAGTTGCGGTAGAAGAGTAAAAAAGCTTGTGAAAAATGCAAACGGATCGGTTTTCAAACTATTTTTAGGGTTCAGTACCCAAAAGGTGTCTACCGGACCCTATTACTGAGACTCCACTGTCTGTCCGTCTGTCACCAGGCTCTATATTATGAACCGAAATTACAGTTGATCATATCAACAAATCGGAAATTTTACTTAAGCTGTAGTTTTGAATAACTGATTGATTGAAGCACTACTCTGCGGAGGTTCATACAAACACAAATATAATCACGCCTCCTTCCCAGAAAAGGGGTAGGCGGCAGATACTATTTGTTTCGATCTGCTACGATCCTAACATACATAGGTATTTCGCTTCCACAACAATCCATCAAGCCTTTCCATAAAAGCTCGCCGGTTTCGGGTACTCTTCAAGACAACCCCAATCTGATCATGGAATGTCCTTTTGTTTTCAATTTTTCTTTTTGAAATGTGTCTTGAAAAGGTTTTGAATAATAAGTCTCTTCCCATGATACTTAATTCAAAAGTTATCCGTTGTTTGAACGCACGTCACCAGTTCTATCATCCACGCAACAAACCATTAGACCACGCGGTTCCTCCAACACAGATGCAAAAACAGCAATCACTTCGCACCATGATCAAAGGGCCGGTACGTGACTCGTTCAAAGCGCTCCGTACGCGTAATGGTGCTCTTTTAGTTAACAAATAATAGCAACTGTCAAATGACTAAATGACACGTAGCATTTGCTTCTGGGAAACAAAAGACAAGAAAATTCGCTCTTACTTATCTCCCAATCTAAAAATTCGTGGTTCAATAAAAAAGTCGTGGTAGCATAGTGGTTTGATCTGTAGCCTCTCATGCAGAGGGTTGTGGGTTCGAGCGTGGATTCGCACCTCTTGAGTTTTTCGGAATATATATGCGAAATTACATTTGAAACCACGGAAAAGGAAAACATCGTAAGGAAACCTAACAAGTATGTCAGTTGATTTAGGATGTCTTATAAGCCTATTCGCTCGTTCGAACATAAACTGTCGTTGACTTAGTCTGTACCACTACCATGAGTTCACAGTGACCGCACTCGATAGCGACTGCGTAAGTGATTTGTATGGAGAATCCATAGAAATCATTTACGCAGTCGCTATCGAGCACGGTCACTGCAAACTCATGGTAATGGTACTGATGTTTCTGAAAATTCGGAGAGTCCGTATGGAACCGTAATTGACAGAAGTAAAATGAAAACCCCATTTCCCTCGTTTGGTTCGACACTTAATACTAAAAGATGTCTAATTAATTAAGAAAAACTTTCTCACCTCAGACCATTTCACTTCTCCGTCGTTTGAAAGAAAGAGCATCGAGTGTGAAAAATAAAATAAATCAGTCTCGAACCTTCGCTGGTCAAGAGTCCGGCCGGAAGCGGCGGGCGACAGGTGGGGGAAATGGCGGCGGTTCCGGTGCACGAGACGCTCTGGCTTCCGGTGTGCGCAAGAGTGGAAGGCGTGGGCCACGAAACGCAAGGATGATGTTTTAAAAAGTTGACACATTTTTTCTTAGTTACAATTTGTCATTCTTGTTTGATTGACAATGACAAAATACGTATCCAATGAGACAAGATGGACTAATTATATATGTGGGATACTGTGGTGGGATAGGTTTAAGTTGTTATTATATCTCTCATTAAAAACAAAAACAAGAAGTCACTGTCAGCTAGCGAAAAGACTACGCTGTAACGACTGTGCAAGTCTTGTTTGTAATAAAGAAAATACATTATTAATTCGCGCGTGTTCTAGTTATTTATCCCACATACATATTTTTTTTACCAAGAGACTAACTACCCAATGAAAAGATTTTATTTAGCTTGCAATGTTTTTTGTGCGTTAGTTTGTTTGTTTAAGTCGAATTTCATTTGCTTCGAGTTACTGGACTGACATGACAGGTTCGTATAATGTAATTTAGATGACAATGCATGGTGTCAATTGTCAAGGATTATCATTTTGATAACATCTTAAAAAGCACCCCACGCTTTTTTTACAATAAAATATTTTAAACTATTATTATTTATTTTATCAATATTTAGAATTGTTTACAAATTTTGATCTGGATATAACAATATAATAATTGCTTATTAATATTTTTTACTGCACTATAAGAATAGTGAATTGAAATTTATTAAAATTTATTTTTTATTTTTTAGTTGTTTTTTTTTAAGTGTGTTTTTTAGTTTTTTTAAACTATTATTTATTTTCTATTTTTTAGTTGCATTTTTTTCACAGTGAGAGTTTCCATGTGCTAAAAAGAGACACAAAACGTTTTTTTTGCTCGTCTTAAATAGAATCAGTCTATCTTATACTTGGTCTTTGGTGCGCGCGCACTGCTCTACACTACTAAACGTAAACCTCTTTCTTTCTAACTTTACCCCCCTCACCTACAACCCCCCAACCCCCTAAACCCAACCCTCCAACATCCCCCAACCCATTTCCCCAACCCCCCCAAACCCCTAACCCCAACCCCCACACCCTTACCCCCAACCCCCTAAACCTCCCTTACCCCCTCCTCATTTTCCAAACCCCCCAACCACCTAAACCCAACCCCCCTAACCCCGGACCCCCACCCCATTTCCCCAAACTTCCCCCAAACCCCTAACCCCAACCCCCTATAACCCCAACCCCCCTTACCCCCTCCCTGTTTCCCACAACCCCCCAACCTCCCTAACACCCAAACCCCCCCAACACCCCACACCCTTAACCCCAACCCCCTAGACCCCTTCCCCTCCCATTTCCCCCAACCCTCCCCCCCACCCCCCCACCTCTCCACCTACGCCCCCCTTCCAGCTCCATCATCAAACCCTTGTTACCATCTAGGCCTCTTACCCCCTCCCCATTTCCCACAACCCCCCAAAATCCCTAACCCCCGAACCCCCAACACCCCCACCCTATTTCCCCCAAACCCCCCCCACCCCCTAACCCCAACCGCCACACCCTTACCCCGAACCCTCTTAACCCCCGACCCCCTTACCCCCACCCTCATCCCCCCCCACCCCACCACCTACCCCCCTTCCAGCTCAATCATCAGACCCTTGTTACCATCTAGGACCAAAGTACTCGTCAAAACGAATCAAACGAGCCCAAACTCGATGGGGTTGTGTCGTTTTATTGTGGAGTGCCTTTGGCCATCTTCCAGCTCCATCATCAGAGCCTGGTTACCATCTGGGATCAAATTACTCGACAAGACGAATCAAAAGAGCCCAAACTCGACGGGGTTGTGTCGTTTTATTACAGAGTTCCTATGGCCACCATCCAGCTCCATCATCAGATCAACTCCATGTTACCGGGTGTATTTTCAGAGCGACTTTTTTGGACGTCCCAAGTCAATTAAAAAAAAACCACTCAAAAAATTAAAACCACACAATTTTATATACATTGTACACAATATAATACAATGAGTTTTAACATTACAAACATTGTTGACTTCAATTAAGACTGCATAAAAAATATCCAAATCTTAGAAACACTAACTGCAGTAAGTCTGTGAGGCCTGTCCCACACGCGGTTTTGTTGAATCAATTGAGCATAACTTTGTGTCTATGTGTCACTTTTCGACTTAATATATATCAAAATGAAGCTAATTACATAACGCATTCGATTATAACTTTTGTATACTAAATACAATTTTATTTAAAAATAGGTTGGCCATAATGTGTTTGTCCCACCTCTAGCTACCAATATTACCTTGCGCAAATACCTGCTAATATCTCATCGGTGAAGGATCATATCGCCATTTTCACATTTTTGTGGAAGAGTACGTTAGTTGTGCTCCAGTTGTCACGTGGAGTGGACGTCCTACTACTGAGTTTTGTGTGCCTACCAAGGTGAGTCTTTCGCGCGATGTATTTTGGTTCGCTTAAAAGTAAATTCCGTGGATTCCTGTTGTACGATATATAATGGTTTTAATTAAATAGTTAAATTTTTATTTACTAGTTGACTTAGTCCTTATTTCACAGTAAAGAGCTTATATTAATCATGTATATAGTTTAGCAGTAATCGCAAAAATACCTAATTGTCGTAACCCTCCGTGGCGTAATTTCGATGGCATTTTTGTCCATCGAAATTACAGATATGGCAGCGTAATTACACAACATGACTTATCTCGCAAAACACACGAGTACACCTCGACGTTTCGACCACATTACAGTGGCCGTGGTCACGAGTAGACCTCTAGTCTGTATTTACGTGACCACGGCCACTGTAATGTAGTCTAAACGTCGAGGTTTCATTTACCAACTGTTTATTTTTTCTGAAACTGTAAACTTTTCAGGATTGTTATAAAACAAACCTTACATAACCTAACCTACAGGATAGTCCTAAAATATATCCTAAATAGTTTACAGTTTCAGAAAAAATTAACAGCTGGAAAATGAAACATTTGCCAAATTAATCATTTGGGAAAAACATAGTTGCGAAACGGCAGTACCCGGTTACATTAATAATAAGTTTGTAACCATGTTGATTGTGATATTTTATATTAATAATGACACATTCGAAATTATATAATATTTCTCACGTATTGTTCCTAAGAAAAACTTAAATAAATAGTTTTCCACTTTAATTTAATGTTTTATTAATCTAACTATACACGAATATGTACACGTACATAAATTTAATTATAGTTACATACATAAATCATAGTAATGGTTTATAATTTTGCTTATTTCCTATGTAATTAATAAAGTCGTAATTTCGCTGTCACTATAGTAATTTCGACGGTGCTTTTTTTTTCAATGTCGAATAACTACTAAATTATTGACTTTAAATTGGGGCCTTTTATAGCATTGAAATCCTAATCCGAAGGAGTATCTCAACGAGTGATCAATTTCACCAAAAGTAAAAAAAAAATTTTGCCCACGGAAATTACGTAAAAAAATTATTTCAAAAATCCACCCCCATAATATTGCATTGTCATCCAATTTACACATACGTGCAAAATTTCAGCTCAATCGAAAACCGGGAAGTGAGTCAAAATCGCGCCCTAAGGAGTCGGCTACAAACATACATACAAACAAACAAACATACAGGTGGAGCTAATATAAAGCGTGTAATTTTTCCTAAAACTTATTTCTTGCAACTTCCTGGCCACACAGTCCTCGTGCTTAAGGCGAGAGGATCGGAAATCGCTCCACAACCGTTTGGGACAAAGCAGAGGTGCGCTCTTAATGCGGCACTTTCTTAGTCATTTGAAGCATTCCGTTTTCCGCTACAAGTCATACAGTATCTGACTTTGAATGTGTTTTATTTTATCACGCGCACATTTTTTTACGTTGAGAAACAATACTTCGGGATTATAAGTACTACAATAACCACAAAAATAAGTATCATAATTGTGATATTATTGGCATCGATTACTCTACCTCCGAACTAAGCTTGTACTATGAGAACTTAGGCAACGGATAACCATACTTAAATATCTAAATAACATCCAAAACTATGTACATATTAAGTAGATATCCAAGACTCGAAAACAAAGTGTCTTGTAGTGGTAGATCCATGTTGTAGCTAGCCGCTGCATCACGAATGGGCCGGCTCGTCCGGGGCAGTACCACCCTCTCACAGAACACTAAGAGCAAGTAAGAGCAAGTAAGAGCGCCGGGGGCCCCATACCTCTCCCCCTCCCCTATTCCCTCTCCTTTTTCCTTAGGGCTGACAACGCACTGGCATCGCGTAAAGCGCTGCGGGTGTCTATGGACTGTGGTGATCATTTAACATCAGGTGACCCACTAGTTCGTTTGTCTGCCCTCTCTAACATAAATATATATTCTTTTGACTCACCTCCACAAAACAAACGAAGTGACGTGCTATGTATGTATATACGCCACAGAAAAACCAACGACAAATCAACTTGAGTTTTAATTCTATTGCAGAAGGAATAATTTCGAATTGAATGTTGGTCATGTATAGATGACCGTGGTGTGTGTGGCATTCCATGGCTGTCACGACTAGATGACTGGGACGGTGAAGAGGTTAAAAAAATGAATAATTTTTTAGTTCGTAACACGCTTGGCGCGTTTAGCCAAGAGCTAAGGGTTCAAGTCCAGCGCACCCTAAAATAAATAATAAATAAAACATTTTTATACCACAACTAGGGATCTAACCCGAGACTTCAAGTTTCACCGTCAAGTTTTTATCCCTCTGTTATTAATATAGCGCAGACACGTCGCAGTTAACAACTTCACCAAAGTATATATAAAAACAAATCTCTATAAACCTTGGTCACGCAATAACTTGAGAAGTTAGCGATCGCAAATTGCATAGAAAATTATAAAGTTTCGAAAACTTAACAACTACTTAAATGGTACCGATGTTGATGATGGATGTTTAAATGTTGCCGTTGCCGGATTTTAGTTTTATACAATGAAAGAGACGACGAAGCTTTACTACAAATTTTAATTCGGTACAGATTCGCGGGCAAAAACTAGTGTTCAATAAATTATCCCAAACGAGCAATAAACAGACAAAATACCATTAAAGGTCTACAATAATGGCGTCGTGACTCGACGCGGACTCTGACCGGACGGTCTAAGAACGGCAAAGGGCGCGGATTACTCATCTTCATTCAAAGGACAATACAATCCCATAAGCTTAAGTTATGCATTTAAAACAATCATGTATGTAAGAAAAAATACTTATATGTGATTGTTACTAACATCAAAAAGCCACACAAGAAACACAGGGAAGCTTAAAGTTTCATGTTACAGATTGGCTAAAACCAGAAAGTAGTTTCTGTAAAATTACATACGTATTTATAACAAAATTCAAAAAAACATCCCTGAAAAACAGACACGTTGTCAAAAAGACACTAATATCTAAGGCGTATTATAAAATTAATGGTTTGTATATAATATTCTTGATGATTATAATAGGGATGTTGACACCACTAATCAACTGACATACTTTTTATGAGCTGTCAAAACACAATCCTCCCATAGAGTAGGAATGGCGATAGGGTTTTAATTGTCACCTTTCGAGTACGGAACTCTAAAAAACAGTAACAATATTATATAATAAAAATTTACTTAGTTCTCCTTTCACCCCCTCTTCGGACTCCACTGCATCTGAACTCGTATTTCATTCTTTCACATGTAATTCCTCAAGCAATAAATTTCCAAATTGCTGCGATACAATCACCAATAAATCTTGACTGGAGTCCTTATTGTCTTACCTCTTAGGTCAAAGAGGCAAGACCTAGGGCATGAGTCAGGTATCTAAATTAACCGTCTAGACTCTAGCAATCGTGTAGATTTAGTGCGTGCATGTACACATGTTTTCAATTTGGACTTGGCCGTTTTTTGCAGTGCACTCTGGGATATATCGTTTCACCGGAGATAGGTGATAAATTTTTGGAGGTGCTTTTTCGTGTAAAATTGTTAGTGTAGTGTTTAAAGTGAGATTTATTGTTGTAGTGGCCACGGCTTGGCGACTAAGGGCAAGCGGCACAGTGAACGTTTTCTCTGTTCATAGCATTTGTTGCCAAGTAACCACTTTACATAAATTCTGTAAAACTCAGAGGTGCCTTGACTCGACTCCCTAAACTTGAGAGGCCATAGGTCAAACCACTGGGCCACTACGGTAAATTTGCATTTGAAATTTACCATGAGCTTTGCCGTGAAGGGAAACCTTCATACACCTGAGAATAAATTCAATGGTGTGTATGTAAAGTTTTTAATCTACGGACCAAGCTCACTCATTCTGAGAGGAGGCCTGTGCCCTGCAGTGGGACATACATAGGCTGGAATGATGAACCACTGTACAATGAAGATAATTTTTGGCCAAGCACAGAACTCAGGGTCGTCTTGAGCCATACGGGGGGCTGAAGCACACAAGAACTTGGGGCGCTTTTAGAAATTAAAGAAAATTAATGATAAAAAATTTCCACGGATTCGCCGGTCCCGCAAATCATGAACCAAAAGACGTGGGAATATTGGGAGAAAAAGAACCTATGTGTTATTCCAGTCCCTTTCTGCCATCCTATCTACATACCGAAATTCAAGCTACTGAAATCACGCTACAATTTTGTTCGTTGGTATAGGCAAAATAGTCGCCACTCGCTTTTTTCAAACCCATACTTGTTTTTACTACTCATTGGCAAATATTTTGCCACATTTGAAGAGCTTATTTTCAAGTGTTATAATTTTTTTATTGTCCTGAAAATACTCTCACCAGCCTAGTTATTAATATTCTCTTTTTATGCCCATTTTGCTCACGTTTAGCGTAGTTTTCCGTGCGATGCCCGTGACAGGGTTAAAAATTCAACTCTAAACGACCTTTCACACCTGACTGCGGATTGCGGGGCGCGCTAAGTTAACGTGGCGAATGTGGAAGTGGCAAAGATGGCTGAACGTGGCAAGTGTCTGGGAGACACGGTACGGTGCCAAATGGTGTCCCGCTTCCGGCACAGACTACCTAGCGTTTGGGTTTTTTAATGTGGCTTGAGATAGCGAGGTAGAGATTGGAATTTTGTAGGTAGGCCCTTTTGTGTCGCTTATTTTACAAATACCATTTAGGTATAACAGAAAAAGTTCAACATGAATGCGAAGAATTTCAATGGTATATGTGAAGTTGCCATTCTCATTTTAAGAGGAGGTCTGTGCCCTGCAGTGGGACGCATATGGGATGGGATGATGATAATTTTGATATACCTGATTTACACTCTCGCCTCGTCACCTCGCCTCGCGCCTCGCCTCGTCTCGCTCCGGACGCGAGCGTCAAAATCAAGGCAAATCACGAGACGAGGCGCGAGGCGCGCCTGTTCACACTCTCGTCTCGTGGCTAAACCCGCAGTTCGTCTCGCCACTCGTACGCGAGTGTAAACCAGGTATTAACGACCGCTTAGCCTAGTTGGTAGTGACCCTGCCTACGAAGCAAGAAGTCCTGGGTTCAAATCCCGGTAAGGGCATTTATTTGTGTGATGAGCACGAATATTTGTTCCTGAGTTATGGATGTTTTCTATGTATTTAAGTATTTATTTATCTATATAAGTATGTTTATCGTCGTCTAGTACCCATAGTACAAGCTTTGCTTAGTTTGGGACTAGATCGATTTGTGTAAGATTGTCCCCTAATATTTACTTATTGAAGTTTTCTAGTAGCTGCCACTTAGGTACTAAACAGTGCAATTATTTCGAAGAACTAAATAAAGACCATACTAACTCAACCGAAGCAATTTACTGCCGTTCAAAGAAACAAGACGTGGGAAGAGAAATTAAAAGAAAAACAGGTAAGGTGTATGCGAGAGGTCGCCAGCGTTGGCGGTGTGCCAGGGGCATAAAGCCATCCCCTAACTTGATGCGACAAATGTATTTTTGTTGAAGCTTACTTAAATCTTACTAATATTACAAGCTGAAATCATAAACGTGATACAAAATGCTCGGTTGATGCTGGACAATGAGAAGGCTTCGGCCGTGGCTCTCACTCGGGCCCAGTGCGGATTAGGAACTTCACACACACTATGTGCGAAATTACATTTGAAATTTACCATGAGCTTTACGGTGAAAGAAAACATCGTTAGAAATCGGTCATTATTTAAATTGCTCGTAAATAAAACATATTATTCGATAAATGAATACTTGACTGTATTTAAATTTGATATTGAAATTGTAATTCTTTGTTTTGTAACTTTGACATTGTATTTATTGTGATAAGTGAGCATACTGCAAGCTATACCTAATGCACGCTATTTGTATGCCGCTAGGCAAAGCATAGTGAAACAAATTAATGTAAACCTAAAACCTGTATAAACCTATGTTTTGACAAATAAAATTCTGATTCTGATTCTAAAACCTGCATACACCTGTGAAGAAATTCAATGGTGTGTGTGAAGTTCCCAATCCGCACTGGGCCCGCGTGGGAACTACGGGCCAAGCCCTTCCAATCTGAGAGGCCTGTGCGCAGTGGGACGTATGTAGGCTGGGATGATGATGATGATGATGTAACTGAACCATAACTTTAAAATAAAACAGAATTTTACTTAAAAGAAAACAAATTTAAATAAAAAAAAAAAAAAAAAAAAAACAGAAGCTCTACAGTAACGTCTCAATTACTTAACACAGTGGTCTGGAGAATGAAAAAACGCCGTCTAGACCAAGTTAATTCCAGGATACCTGAACACAATGGAAAAGTCCGCATTTACCGCACTTTCCCGCACCTCAGTTCACAATGACCATTGAATGGTATTTAAGTTATTGGTTCAGAGCAAACAGGTGGAAGAATGTGGGTGGACTTGTGCGACCTTTTTTCAAAAGGAGCCCTTTATTCTTCGGAATCTGAAGATTTCAATGTATTTTTGTGGATCGTCTGAACTTTGGTGAAAAGAGTGTTTGTACTTTTATACGAACAATACTCAGACAAGTGAATTAGTAAAGCACACACAATTTAATTTAGTAGCGAATTCACTACCTACTCGCAATAATTTTAAGAAGCATCATTTTACAGAAGTTATTTTTTGATGGCGTAGTCCACCCTCCCTCTCAAGCAGAGGGTCGTGAGTTCGAGGCTCGCACCTCTAAGTTTTTCGCAATGTACGTGCGAAATTACATTTGAAATTTACCATTAACTTTGTGGTGAAGGAAAACATCGTAAAGAATCCTGGACAAACCTGCGAAGAATTTCAATGGTGTGTGTTAAGTTCCCAATCCGCACTGGGATGGCGTGAGGATTATCCCTACTCTCTGAAAGGAGGCTCGTGCCCTGCATTGGGTATACCCTTAAAATTTTTGTCGTACAGTCCAAAAACGCTTAAATAACCTAATATTTCCGTGCTCTTACGTCTTCATCCCGTAAATGCCTCTTCTCCGCAAAAAAGCCGCTATTCTCCGCAAACATAGTATCTTCCGCAGTCGGCCGCCGGCTCCCACCTCCAATTGAAGGTGGATTTAATTGTCCGAGTCAGGGTAATGGCGTCTTAAGTTTGCTGCCATTCTGCCCGAAGACCGCGGCTCGTTGTCCAATGGAGACGATACGTTTATAAAGTGTCGGAAATTTATCGGCTAGTAAGCTGAACATTGTTGCAGTTTGTACGTAACATTGTTACTACGTATTCAGGAGTTGGAGTGTTGATTTCACACATGTGATTTCAAAAATCGGCCCATAATATCACGTTACAAAAGTAGAGGTACCTACCTATCTATATCGGTATGTTACCTAGTCACGCTGACTACATCTGATCTCACTGATTTAGATACAATAAAGTATGAAATTTGAGACCCTAGACAGAATATTGGCTTCATTTTATTTTGGAAAGTCGCATAGTTTTCGCGGGATAGCGATAAATACCTATGTTTTTCGCAAACGGATTCATGAGTAACAGCTACTTTCATAATAAAGAAAAACGTCATTAATTTTATACTTTTACTTTATTATGTTTGTTTGCTTTCATACTCTGCAATGGATTTTGTATACAATGGTTAGATTAAATGAATATTAGACACCCTGTATCGAGCTCCGATGACAGCGTATTAATCAAGTATAAGTATTTTTTTTAATTACGAATACACAAGTGTAAAAACATTTATTTGGGTTAAAACTACACACCTCGATGTCACCATCTCGATGAATGGCAGTCTACCACTGTACGTTTTCTTCGGTATTTCCTGCCACGTACGGTGAAACTGTGGAACCAGCTTCCGGCAGAAGTGTTTCGAGACAACTATGACATCGGGGCTTTCAATAAAAGGGTTTATAGGTACTTACTTTAAAGGCCGGCAACAGATTGGTGACTCTCTTTGATTGTGGTGATAATTTTCCATCAGATGACCCGCTTGCTCGATTTCCCGCCCTCTCATAATAAAAAAAAACACCTAGATACTCAGCTTACGCATCATCCAGCGAGTCGGCAGCGTTGGAAAACCGCGCGTCTTCCCAGATCGGCCGTAAGTGGCGCGCGCTAATAAAGTCGTCTCGTTACTCGCGGCTAATCTCCCCTCCGCCGTGTGGATACACCTTAATGGCCGGCGCAAGTTTATACCGGCTTTATAACAGGACTTTACAATGTTGCCTTTCTATTACGTTAAGCTTAAAGGTGCTCGAGATTTGTTCTAAAATCTTAGATCAAAATGAGTCTACTCTTTTCTCAAAGGGCCAGTAGCGTATCCGTACCTAATTCTAAGCATGTTATGAATGTCTGTGGGCAACGGTTATTAGTTTGCATCGGGTCTGACTAGACCGTCATATAAAATCAAAATTAAATTTGATAATTAAAACAGCCTACTTACTTTTTACTAGAGGTACACGACACAGTTTTCCTTTCAAGTAAAAAAAAAACTGGAGCAAAACTACGAAGAGCTCAGTACATTAAGAGGCTGACAACACCTAATTTTGTTGAAATTGATGTAATTTAAACAGTTTTTTAAGAAAAACTGTTTGTTCTAGCACATCAAAAAAATTATATGTTAATATTCATCATATTTCAAAGACCGTGGACGGACTCGATACATAATTGGACGAAATCGGCTCGATAGAAAATAATTGCAAAGATAGGTCTTAAAATCATCATTAAACGGTTCTATGTCTTTATTTTTTTGGCGTATGCGTCTGCAATTAAAAACATGAAGTCAACATATTCATACCTAAACCGCTAACGAGTCATATTTCACAAATAATCCACAGTTTTTTTTTAATTCCATATTTGCCCGATAAATTTCAATATGCCCGGCTGCCCAGTAATAGCGGCATCTCGTTTACTCCGATACAAATAGACAGTGTGCGCCGACGTTGGTGTTGACAGCGTCTTAAACAGTATTTTCAACGGGAAGTAGACCACGATTATCTTAAATGAGCTCGATGCATCCACTGCAATATGGGAATATGACTAACTATAATTTATCTAATTTAATTAACCCATCATTATCATCCCAGCCTATATACGTCCCACTGCGGCACAGGCCTCGTCTCAGAATTGAGGACTTGGGCCGTAGTTCCTAGGCGGGCCCAGTGCGGATTGGGAACTTCACATACACTATTGAATTTCTTCTAAGTTGTATACAGGTTTCCTTACGATGATTTCCTTCACCGTAAAGCTCATGGTAAATTACAAATTGGCAATTAACTCATTCACGAACTATTGAGAACGATTGTTATTCTTTTATAATATCTGAAACTTTCGCATATTTCAATCCTAACTAATATTTCTCGTGACTTAATCGCGAACTGCTGCTGAAATTATCTCGACGTTTCGATCAGACTGCAGCAGCCGTAGTCATAATAATTTATTTTGTTATTTTTTTATTTAATAAAAACTATACTTACCACTCGTCTGGGGCAGTACCACCCTCTCACAGAACACCGGCGTGAAGCAGTAGTGCTCCTGCTGCGTTTCGTACGGCCAGTGTGAGCGCCGGGGGCACAATACCTCTCCGCCTCCCCTATTCCCTCTCCTTTTTCCTAGGGCCGACAACGCACTGGCATCGCGTAAAGCGCTACGGGTGTCTATGGACAGTGGTGATCATTTAACATCAGGTGATCCACTAGTTCGTTTGTCTGGCCTCTTTACTCGTAACATAAAAAAAAATACTTACCATAAATCAGGTAGAAACCACGGAATTCATTCCAAACAACTTTATCATACTCTTAATCCAACAGTTCAATCCGGTCCTCTTCCCTCGCACTCTAAAGGTCACGCGAGACGGAAGGCTTTAGCTAATCTTATTATGCTCAAGAGCGTTTAAAGGATCATTGTGGACAATCTGCGGTCCGTATCATCTGTGACGCCTTATACCTTGAAACAATGGAGCTGACCTCAACATGCGAATGGAGTTGTAAGCTCAAGTACCTAATGGTCATAGCATGGGTATGGTCACGAAAAGGATCTTCTGTATTTCCTGGGCCCTGACGTTTTTAGGGTTCGGCACCCAAAGGGTAAAAACGGGACCCTATTAGTGAGGCTCCGCTGTCCACCTGTCTGTCTGTCTGTCCGTCTGTCACCAGGCTGTATCTCATGAAAATTTCAGCTGCCTAGCTATCACGGTTCTTGAGATACAGCCTGGTGACGGACGGACAGACGGACAGACAGCGAAGCCTCAGTAATAGGGTCCCGTTTTCACCCTTTGGGTACGAAGCCCTAAAAAGAACATCTCCAAACCTAATGGTTCACACGTGCAAAACCACGGGGAAACACTGGATAATTATAACACTATTGAAATTCTTTGTTACGTCTTTAACCTTTTTAACAATAGGCATTATGCTGTTGACGATGCGATGATAATAACCTTTACATCCTAAATACCTAGCGGTATTCTAACATAACATAGGTGCAGACATGACCTAGACTTACAGTCGACCTTGCTTTCAAATAGAGCATCGAACTTATAAGCACTTAGATGTCTACGTATGCTACACATTTTTTCTAACAGGAAAATATTTTTTTTGTCCGTGATTACCTTTGATAAATTCACGACAGACAGATACAAAACTCAAATCCATCTGCAAGAAGACACTTAACTAATAAAAAATTATAATATCTACGAGTAACTCCGTTATCAAGAGGCCAGTTTAGTGGGTACCTGGCATTAGTGATGTGCAATACAAACTATCCAACTCTCAACGTTGTCTAGATGTATGAGAGCTCCAAAATTTCCTGAAAACTCAATTTAAAAAGTTTTTTATTGACATTGCCAATCTCTAATGTTAGGTAACAACCAAACTGTCCGCTTGATAACGGAGTATACTTACTAATATAAATATTTCATTAATTTTAATACTTGTCTAATTAAGTAAACACTTTTATAACCTCAAAATGTACTTTTTTTAGCTAAAAAAGCTAGTTTGTTTCACAAATAAAACAATTCCATACAGGAAGTTAGCATGGTATCCAAAATGTTGACTCTGGTAGCTTTATTTACGAGAAAACAGCTGGTTTAGCTAAAAATGGTGCATTTTGAGGTTAGGTAGTTGTTTACTGAATAAGACTATGGATTAATGCAATATAAGGCGTAATGTATAATTAATAGGGATGTTGACACTACCAATCAACTGACATACTTTTTATGAGCTGCCAAAACACAATTCCTCCATAAAGTTTGAATGGCAATAGCAACTTATGACGTCACCTTGGTCGCCAACTCAATCAAAAACTATTTATTTGTTTTAAAGCAACAAAAAATCTAATTTTGCAGTTAATCGAAAATTAATCTGGTTTTCAGGGCTAAAATATAACTGAAGTTTGACTGTTTTTTACTGAAGTCCCTATTGATTGTTTACCTTATTTCTAATGCTAAAAAAAACGAAGTATAGCTTCAAATAATTATTAAACTGTGTGCAATTAGCCAATTACCCAGGGCCGACTTTTTAATTTTAGTCTATAAGACTAAGTTTTCCTGTGCTTTTAGTATCCCCTGACTTATCGACGTTAGTGGGGCAAACACGTTAATAAAGAATGATATCATAAACTAAACAATATCTTAAATTAGTGCAGGTAATTGAGCGTTTACAAAAACTAACAGCAATTAGATTAATTAAAATGCTGACTAGTTTTTCGCTTGTTTTGGACAACCGTCTTTGAACAGGTCATTCTAGTTTTGCGTAGTTTATTGAGGATGCTCCAGTAATTGTTTTTATTACTTTGAATGCTAAAATATTTATATTAGTCTATAATTGAGTAGATGTCATCATCATCATCCCAGCTTAAACGAGTATATGTCTCACTGCAAGACACAGGCTTCCTTGCAGAATAAAAGAGTTTGGGCTGTAGTTGGGAGCTTCACAAACACCATAACTAATTACACTAAACGGGACTTATCGCACAAACAATAACAAAACAATATAACGCATTGAATTTCCTCGCGATGTTTTCCTTCACCATAAAGCTCATGGTAAATTTTAAATGTAATTTCACACGTAAATTCCGAATTACCCAGAGACGCGAGAACGGGCTCGAACCCACGACCCTCTGCTTGAGAGACCGTACTTAGGCTAACACGACTTTTTCTACTGTTGTTTTTAGGGTTCCGTATCCAAAGGGTAAATCGGAAACCCTAATTACTGAGGCTCCGAAGTCCGTCTGTCCGTCCGTCTGTCTGTCCGTCTGTCACCAGGCTGTATTTCGGGAACCGTGATAGCTAGAGAGTTGAAATTTTCACAGATGATGTATTTTGGTTGCCGCTATAACAACAAATACTAAAAATGGAATAAAATAAATATTTAAGGGGGCTCCCATACAACAAACGTGATTTTTTTCCTCGTTTTTGCTCGATATTGATAACGGCAACAGGTAGGTAGACGCTTGAAATATTCACAGAATATTTAATTATTTATTGACTTTAAAAATAAATCATTAAATTAAAATAAAAATATATTTAAGGTATGAGTATTGGGAATACAACAAACGTGATTTTTATAGATAATTGTACGGAACCCTTCGTGCGCGAGTCCGACTCGCACTTGGCCGGTTATTTCTTTAGGCTAACTTTGAATACATCGATAAGCGGTTTAAATGACGATGCAAATACTGTCAAAAAAAGTACAGTAAGCTAAAAGCTTGTATTGAAGATGATTTTTAAGGAAAACTTTTTCACAATCTATTAAAACATGTAAACTCAGATAACGTAAGACTTATTTTTAATTGCTAACCTTGCAGAATACGTTACATCCTTCCAACCTGTGCAGTATGTTAGCAAATAGCGCCCCGTGGGCTTATTGCCCTTTGTCCTCGTGGAACTTTGTTAATACGGTCCCTCTCCTTGTAATTGATTCCTCAGAGAGACCCATCCGTCAAGATTATAGGCATTATGAAGCACCTTTTGAGATGAGAGTGATCGCAGGAAGGTTTCGAGATGCTTTTTTATAAAACAGGGGCCATCTGTAGGTGATTTTTGTATGATGTTGGTTAAAACCTTAGGACCTTCGTGTATACACGTAGGCAGAGGCATAAAATAGTTTTCGGGTGTATGTATATAAACCTAACTTAACTTACCTTTTTTTTAAAAAAAAATATTGATATTTTTGAATTAAAGGCCTTGACCCTTTCAACGCCACGCCTCGACAAAACGTAAACCTGCTTTGAATCTTATGCCATTACTTATGTCTTATGTTACTATGTGACACCTATATGTGTCGTTGGCGTTGAAAAGGTTAAAACGAGCTGGGCACGAACCTGGGACCTCAAGCTTCGTAGTCAGGTTCTCTAAGCACTGGGTTATCGGCCTTGTGTGTACAGAACTGATATGGAACTTAAGTAATTTTTAGTATGTGGAACGTCATCTTGTTTGTATCATTAGCGAATTACTATCTGAACGAGTGTTGATTTGTCTGACGTCTGTCTTGTTCCGCGTCAGAACAGTATCAGTTTTCTACAGACATACCCTAAACTAAACTAACTAAAGTATGTTCTGTTTTTGCTGTATGTACAGTAAATTTTAATTATCTACACTTTTGCTTATTTATAGGTAAATGCAAAATAACAATGTTTTCATTTATTTTATGAGTATTTTTAGTTTAATTTGTGGTTAATTGGGGCAAATATAAATTGCAATTTGTTTTTAGAGGAAAACATACATTTTAGCGGCGCATTCTTCCTGGAATTAACGATCAACCTAAAAGCGCTAGTAAACTTAAAAAAGACATGAAAAAAACCCTGTGCGGAAAAATAAACTATGATTTTGACTCATTTATTATGGTGAGATTGTTAAGTGTCGCGATAGTCTTTTATATCATTCTCCCTCCCATATTAAAACACAGATTCTCTACGTCAAATTCCAACAAATAACTTAGTTATTGAGCATATTTCAATTTTTATTACACTGCAGCAAGGCAATTGCCGTAGTACTAAGATACGGAGCTGCCACTGACACGCATAATGTCGGCAATAATCCGCAGGGGAAGTTTGCACAAAATATTTGTATGTAAAGCAGAAAAGCAATCCACTTATACCGTCTCGTCTGTTACCTGCGTCGTTACATCCTTGCTTGCGGAAGTTACGGGAGGCGTGGAGAGGAACGAGATAAAAATATTTGAGAAAATTTTACCCGTTAAACTAGGGGTTAAGGAATCTGATTATGAAGCTAGACATAGGTTCAAATTTCGGTGGGGATAGACGCTTATTTTTTATTAATAGAGGGAGGAAAATGAGCGACCAAATTCGGGGATCACGGCAACGGTTTTAATTATTTCTATGAGTTTGCTATATCGGGGTTTTCGGGGCTAGCTTGATTTTATTTCTGGAGAATGTGCGAAGCTCAGTCGCCCAGGTACTGAAAGCGAATACCACGTACAGGAAGCAGTGGACGTCTTTCGGCTAAAATGATGACGATTATGACAATAGGTGTTACTAACGCACAGCGGAAGCGTGGCGGTGCGCTGGCGGTGACAGTTGTAATATTCTAACTTGTATGAACGAGTTCGCGGTACGGTACCGCACAACCGTTCATACAAGTCAGGATGTGCGTTTGGAGCTTCATACTAAAAAAAGCCTTTCTAAAAATGAGTTTGAAATAAATCGAACCTTACAAAATTATGTCTAAAAAAAATAAACAGTCGTCTCCACAGCTTTCCCCACAGACAATTTGCCAAGGACTTACCTCTTCATAAAGAGGGTAGGAATTTTTCTTTATTGTCCGGATTATTCGGCTCTCGAGTTTACGTCCCAAGATGGCCTCTTTACGACATTATCAAAGTTCACCTTCAGATATTAAGTTATTGGGGATTTCGCAGCTTAGCGCAGCTCCGGGAAAAGGTTAAAGGGTTTTTGAAACTTAAGTTTTAAAAGGCGGTGCTTGCCGTTAAAAAAATGCTTTGCGAATTCTCAGGCTACGGGTAAATAAAAGGCTCCGCTATGTCTTGTCAACCAATATACCGCAGTGTCGCAAGTGAAAAGTCTTTGACCAGTGTGTGTTGCCAGTGATGAATTATGCCACTAACGATGGGCCTCATAAATAAATAAATAAAATAAATAAATATTAGGGGACAATCTTACACAAATCGACCTAGTCCCAAACTAAGCAAAGCTTGTACTATGGGTACTAGACGATGATAAACATACTTATATAGATAAATAAATACTTAAATACAAAGAAAACATCCATAACTAACGAACAAATATTCGTGCTCATCTCATCACACAAATAAATGCCCTTACCGGGATTTGAACCCAGGACCTCTTGCTTCGTAGGCAGGGTCACTACCAACTAGGCTAAAGCGGTCGTTAACAAAACGGTATAAGAAAACTCAAAGATTCATAGGGCAATGGAGAGGTCTATTCTTGGAGTTTCTCCGCAATCCGCGCAAGATCTAAAGTCACGGACATAGCTCGAAGAATCGCCAGACTTAAATGGCAGTGGGTACGGCACATCGCTCGTAGAATTGAGTTCTCGAGTGCCATCCGCGGACCGGAAGACGCAGTGTAGGTAGGCCTCCGACAAGATGGAGCAACGACCTGGTTAAGGTTGCTGGGACGCGTTGGATGTGTATGGCGCAGGACCGATCTGTTTGGCGAGCCTTGGGGGAGGCCTTTGTTCAGCAGTGGACGTCTTTCGGCTGAAATGATGATGACGATGATGATGAATGTATTATAATGTGTAATGTAAAGTAAGTTTGAGATTAATTCCTAATTAAATAAATCTGTTAATATTATAAGAAAGTTTCCTAAATATAATTTCTATCAAAGAACCCTAAAAAGCGTCGTTTTTACCTTGCCGTTTCATATCCACCCCTCTTGTGATTCACATATCGCGTGCCATATCAATCGCGCAGTGCTTCGTATAAACATGCACAGATTCATCTTATTATTGACGATTCACGGGCGATAAGTCCCCCTCTAACAGGGTTAGCACACGAAAAATGTATTTTTTAAGCTAGTAGCGTAGGACCGCCTATATTAAAAAGTTATTATAATAATAAAAATATATTGTTTGAAACAATGTGACCCATTCGATTCCGGAAATTTGCCGTGAGTATTACGGTGAAGGAAAACATCGTTAGGACACATGCACACACCTGAGAAGAAATTCAATGGTGTGTGTGAAGTTCCCAATTCACACTGTGGGTCCGCGTGGAAATTACGGCCCGTACCCTTTCATTTGGAGAGGAGGCCTGTGCCTTGCAGTGGGACGTATATAGGCGGGGATGATGATGACATATTATGCAAGTACAATTAAACCTACGATTTGTATGAATATTTATGGTTGCTTCTCGACGATTGGGTTTTTTGGTAAAAAAAACGCCTAACAAGGAAAAAAAAATATTAAGTACCAACCAATTGTTTCCTAATTCACTTAACATGTCAGATTAGTTTACAGTAGAAGAGGCGTATCAGAGTGGAAAATATTCGTTGCAAATGTCATGTTGACAGCTGCCAAAAAAATAAACAGGTAAAAATATAAAATATCCAGTTTCATCGACTTTACAATGTGAAATGTTAAAATATTTAATTAACAAAATATATATGGATTAAAAATAAGTGACAACCCTATCAGATCCCCAGACTACGTGCGTATGCCAGATACTCCCTTTATTAGCCAGTACCGGGGTTCGATCCCGCCATTGCAAATGAATTTGTCAATTGCCGTTTTAGATTCGCGTAAAAATGACATTTTTATTTTTGCTTTCCTTGAAAAGAGGGTGATAGATTTGGGAAATAAATTTACACTTTTCCAGGTAGGTAAAACGCAAACAAAATATACGTACCTGTAAATATGAACTGCTTTTTATTTGTGTGTTGTGGTTTAGCTGACCTCCCATGTGTTTATGTTATTTACTGGCTGCTGCCCACGACTCCCTCCCGCGGGAACTGTGCCATTTTCTGGGATCAAATCTTGTCCTTCTCAGGATCTTAAACTATCTCCATACCAAATTTCATTTAATTCGGTTCAGCGGACTTCAGCGGTTTGAGCACGAGGAGGTAACAGACAGAACTACAGACAATAATACACACAGAAATAGGTACTTTCGCATCCATACTAATATACTGATCCATACTCCATACTTGAATATTATATTATATCACTTGCTTGGGCTTTAATACTCTTATTATAAATGCGAAAGTGCGTCTGTCTCTCTATCTGTCTGTCCCTTTGTCTGTTACCTCTTCACACTTAAACCGCTGGTAAATAGACTAACAAAATAAAATATTAGTGTCTAATAATTGGTAGCACAGTGAACGGTTGCGGTACTCTGAAGATGTAGTTTGGTGGTGGTGATAGCTGGGCTTGTGTGATTTGTGTGTGTTCGTACAGTAAGGAGGTGGAGGAACTGCTTGAACACGCATTTTTTACATAAACGTAGTTATCGTAAGGTCGCGGGTGAGCAAAGTATTTGTTTCAGTCTTTGTGGACTTTCACAAAGTAAAGCCTGATTCAATAAATTATTTAAAGTTCTTTTTGTTTGAAAAGATTAAATTTAGTTATGTAAGTTTTTATAAAAGTTATTTGATTTATTGAATCAGGCGTTACTTTGCGGAGGTCCATATTAATGAACTAAAACAATTACTTTGCTCACCCGCGACCAAATCGCGGGTGAGCAAAGTAATTGTTTTGGTTCATTAAAAGTTATTTGCACTTGAAACAAGTCACCAGGTGCCTATGCCTTTTATTTCACAAAAGATGAATGGTTACCTACTTAAAAGTAGAATGTGGCACCTATCTACATCGCCCCACAGAAAGCAAGCTCTTCCAAGCATAGAGACACTACGAATTGAAACGAAATTCACGTAATATTTGAAATCCTTTGTTCTCGCAAAATGTCCCACTTGTAAATTTTAAATAAGCGTATATATTTCGCTTGTTCCAGTCCACGGGGTCGGACAGACGGACCGACAGGCAGATATATTATCATTAGTACTGCACTTTGCGACGATTCCACGATATTTATATTAAAAGCTTTACGTGGAGTAGGTACATGGATAGTTTGTTTCACTAGTTCGGTATTATTTTGTTATGGTATTTTAGATATTTATGATGTTTGTGAATCCTGCTTAAGTTTTTTTTTTTTATTTGTATGAAAGATGAAAAAGGAGAGAGAAAGATGTAAGTCGCTTTGGTTTACATAGTTCTTCCACGTACTTATAGTGTTACATTTAGTTATAATTTTTACAAGCTTTTACTCAATTTGCCCTGTTAGTTTGGGTCAAATTTGGGACGTCGAATTTAACCCCACTTCCAATTGTCGGATTGACCTGAAATTTGGTAATTATACATAATTATTTAATTATTGTACGTTGGAATTACAGGCAACAAAAGGTACAGTCGGAAAAAAAGTTTGCATTAAAATTAGTAAATAATTTAAAAAGGAAATAGACAAAAACGATTGTATAAACTCTCCATAAGATTTTTAAGTTTCAAATACTCGTCTCGAATCCAATTACGAACTTCATTCCAAAAACATTGTAACATTCAATCCGCCCCATTGTAAAACGCCGTAACCCCGTTTTTTGTAAACCGGTGTCCATTATTCAGGCGTCACCTCGAGCCAAGTTTCAGGTGCTTTTTATACGCAAAAGTGAAGTAATCGACAGAAAGAAATTAATGTGGCGTCACTAACCGGCGCGATGGCTGACACTTTAAAAATCTCTTTCTTAATTTTTACATCTTTGCAAGGTGTTTGAAGGGCAGTGCTGGGCGCGAGGTATATCGATAGACGATAAAAATTTACAGAATAAAGGTGTACGAAGATGAACGATGATGATGATGATGATGTATGTATTACACATTCAACGGTGTTTACTTCATTGTTTAGTATACTACGCTCATACGTACAGTCGACAAAAGCGAGGCCTGCCCAGTTTCAAAACAAATTTGCTTGCAGCCGTTGAAGTTCATTGGTATGGATTGGTATGGACAGATGTCTAGCCACTGCAAGCAAAATAGACATTTAAGGTGTCAAGGCGACCTTTTTGTCGATGGTATATTGTGCAGTCAAAGTAAAATAAACGGACATGACTTTAACGCTTTCCATAGTATTTATTGATGCTTTCTTATCTGCTATCTTCATCAAGTCATACGTCGCACTGGTGAGCACAAGCCTCCTCTCAGATTGAGAAGGCATTTGGATAAGTAGGTACTTTGTTTGTACGTAGGGGGTAATCTCTGGGACTACGGAACCAATATCAAAAATTGTTTCACAGATAGAAAGCCATGCTTTCTTATATTATCATAGACTACTTTTTATACCGGAGAAGTTCTAAGTTACTACGGGGTGCAGACGAAGTGGCGAATAAAGCTATTCTTAAATAAATAAAATATGATATATTTCCAACTGATTTTACATTTTGTGGTGGAAAAAAAAAACTCTTTTGTTGTCACTATCACTTAAGTAATTATTTTTAAGGTAAGCACAATCTTATTATAGGTAGAAAAGTATTCTTATAGAATCGATAACTTGTGCTAAAATTACAGTAATCAACCACATCCCTCAAGGTCTACGTAGTAACCTATTAATAATTCGCGGGTGGCAAACTTTTTTAAAGTGTTCCCTCCTTCCCCCGAGCTTCCCCGACGCGCCCCGATGTTCCCCGAGCCGGCAACAGTCATTAATTACTGACCTCTTGTTGATGATATTGTTGAATTTTTTATGAGCACAGATTTGGGGGAAACTGCGAAAACATTATTATGAGGTTACCGCACTTTACCGCGCGGGCTAACTTTATGAATTTGCTTGTAATTTTTTTGAATGTTGCTATTTATTTTTCATCCGTTTAGGGAAATAGAAATGTTTGTGTTGGTTGAGGGGTGTGATTATTTAATTTTTTATTTATTTCAAATTTTTCTTCCTTCGCGATTTTTTTTCTTGAAATCATACGGCAATACAATTATTAGGTACTAACTTCTATCCGTGACTGCGCTCGCGTGACCAATACTATGTACGTCTTTTATAATACTGGAATTTTTCTAAATTCCCATGGGAATTCCCAAGTGGTATATAACGCCTAGTGGTGTAGTGGTATATAGCAAAGTAACGCCTGATTCAATAAAGTAATTCTGTCTGTTTGTCTGTTACCTCTTCACGCTTAAACCTCTGAACCGATTTAGATAAACTTTGTTATTGAGATAGTTTGAGATTCTGCGAAGGACATAGGATAGTTTGAGATCCTGCGAAGGACATAGAATAGTGTTAGACCCTGCGAAGGGCATAGGATAGTTTTTATAACATAAGCAGCTAGCGCTTTTTCCTCTTTTTACATCTGTGGCGAGACCCGAGTTAAAAAAATAAATTGCTTCTTAACAAAAAACGCTAAGGAAATTACAAAGGTGCCAAGATGTCACAGGTACCCTCCCCCCTAACGTCAAAAGCATCCGCTAATTCGCGGGAAGCAAAAATTAAATGCACTTACATAATAAAAACCGAGCCGCACCAGAGCGAAATCACCCTTGTGAGTTCCACTTTACGAGTTATATCAAACGCAAGGATATCTTTGCAAGTTGACAATAGCATTTGCTCTTGCGTTAAAGAAAAACTGGCTTTAAGTGTAAGTTTATAGAAGTTATAGTGAGTGTAAAGATAGATTTGTAAGTTGAGAATAGTGGTGTGAATATGACAGCGAGAAGTGACTTAAGGTGGACTCATTTAAATTCTGTAAGCAATTTTGCTGGCGAGGTGGAAATTGGTTTGTGAGAACAGTTGAATGGCTGTGGAATAGATTGTTTTCAATTTAACAACCACTGTTGGATAAAGCGCGGAAAGTTATGCTCCATGAAATTAAGTGTCGTACTGCCGTGATGGCCTAGTGGTTTGACCTATGGCCTCTCAAACAAAGGGTCGTGGGTTCGCCCCGGGCTCGCACCTCTTAGTTTTTCGGAATGTACCTACGTGAAAATTTTTGAAAACTTACCATGAGCTTTGCGGTGCAGGAAAAAGAACTAGAGGAAACCAGCACACACTTGCAAAGAAATTCAATGGAGTGTGTGAAGTTCCTGATCTCCTTTGTAAGCTTGTCTTACGTCGGGGCGTTTTCTATGGCATTCACTATTTTTTACGGTATATGTAAGATGGAGACCTACGTACACTGCGTCTTCCGGTCCGTGGACGCCACTCGAGAACCTTTTGGCCCCATCGGCCATCAGTTCTACGAGCGATGTGCCCTGCCCACTGCCACTTGAGTCTGGCGATTCTTCGAGCTATGTCGGTGACTTTAGTTCTTGCGCGGATTTTATCATTTCTAATGCGAAACTACGAGCATAGGCCTCTCCATCGCCCTCTGAATGACTTTGAGCTTTCTTACGAATATCAAGATGGAACGACGACCTGGTTAAGGTTGCGAAAACGAGTTGGATGCGGATGGCACGGGACCGATTTGTTTGGCGAGCCTTGGGGGAGACCTATGTTTAGCAGTGATCGTCTTTCGGCTGAAATGATGATGATGTTGGTATTGATGATGGTATAAGAGTGTGTCAGAAAGATACGATGAATGCAATTACGAACGGCCGTACGTTAGACAATAATCCCAATGGTTTAGCCGGTTATTACGGTACCCAAGAAAAGGAAAAAGGACCAAGGAACCCCTCCCCGCTGGCAAAGCAATAAAACTTCGCTACAATCTTAGCACTCCATAACTTCGGCACCTGAAGGTAAAAAATTACTTAAAACTTTTTATCCTGCCGTCACCGGGAGACGAGACGGTCATTTTTCACGGAACCCGGGCGAGGTGCGTCTAACTTGGACATCTATGGGGTGCTCGAATAATATGGAGGTTTATGATCATGACTGGTACAGTCAAGGACTTTAATTCATGAGCCACCATGGAACCTTTTCAAAATTCAAATCCATTGTGAAGAAGACATTAATATCTAAGGCGTACTATAAAATTAATGACTATATCATGGACAGGGATGTTTGGAAATAATTCCGATCCGCATTGGCGATCCCTAGTCTCAAATAGCGTATCTACTGTGTTAAAAAATTTTAATTGTATTAAATACTTTAGATGTATGTAATTTAATAACAATGTAGATCTGATTGAAAAAAATATACCTTGTTGAGTTTCTTGCCGGTTTCTTCTCAACAGGGTTTTTCCGAACCGGTGGTAGATTCTTCGACGTTCATAGGAGCATCAATTGATGCCTAAATTGAATAAAGAGTTTTGACTTTGACTTTGAAAAGTCATTACGATTTTCCTTGTTAATTAATGCGATGTCACTATGCTGCTTACTGTGAAATGGTTCCATGGTGGCTCATGAATTAAAGTCCTTGACCGTACAGTTAAAGTTTAGTATCTTTACTCAATTTAATGCTATGACGAAGCTTGTTGCGGATAACATAATGTTTACCTTCGAAGCCTGCGCCGCGGATCTGATTTTACTGTATCATTTTCTTTCATTTTCACCCGACTGTCGAAGGAGGGTTATGTTTTTCGAGCGTATGTATTTATGTATCATTCTTTGGCACGCCCTGCAGCCTAAACGGCTCAATAGATTTTGAATTGTGAGGTGTCATTAGATTTGTCTCAGTTCCGCGAGTGACATAGGATATATATTTTCCTGGAATTCCCATCGGAACGGGAATTATACAGGCGGGTTTAAATTAAAGTTATTCATACCATAAATTACTTATTTTACTATGTATTTAATCTATAACAAGGACTTAAACACCTTTTTATAAAAGAAACTGTGGGAATTAAAATCTATAGCTACTTGTAACAAGGACTTATAAATGTCGAAGAATCTATCCCTGGTTTGAAACCACCATTGACAAAAATCCGGCAAGAAACCCAATTTAATTACTAACATTGTATCGTAAGTACATTATCCCAGCCTATATACGTCCCACTACAGGTAACAGGCTTCCTCTCAGAATGAGAGAGACAGTGCGAATTGGGAACTTCACACACACCATTGGGCTGGTCTGATACCTACAGCACGTGGCTGACACGCTCAGTGATGAAATGAATAACTTTTTGTTTATTTATTTACATTTTTGTTCAATTAATACAGTAGCAACTCTTCTTACGTCATTATTCATCGAATACTTGCCCAAAGGTAATCCACCTAAAAAGAAGTAAAAACATTAACACTCGCCAACTCCTGAAGAAAGCTGTTTTTTCACGTCCGTCAAAACAGGAAGTTGCCCAAAGCGCTTCCGGCCGATAACAACATCCGCCCAAGTTTCCAGAAACTTTGAGAAGCTCAAAGTTTCGGAACAGGTGCCGTTTCGGATAAAAATTTCCACCTCTCGTTGCCAGTTGGAGATCTTTTTATGACGATAAGTTTGGGATACATGAGGGCTGTACATTTTTGGATCTTGGTTTGTGTAGTTTCAAATGTTTAGAATTAGGCTGCGTTTCCACGAGAGATGTGCGAGGATGCGTTGCGAGGGATGTGTTTGTCATGAACCAATAGAAACACTTCATCCACTTAGGACCTTTTAAATGAAGTGTTTCTATTGGTTCATGACAAACACATCCCTCGCAACGCATCATCGCACAGCTCCGGTGGATACGCAGCCTTAGACTTCGAATATTTTGGCTGAATAGATTTAAAGCCGTTTTTTGAGCCGGTAATATTTAAAAGACGACTATGTCGATGTTGGGATCACAAATGACAGTAAGTACAGTAAGATTAATTCCACTTTGACACTCGGGAGGTCTCAGTTTTAAACGTAAAGGTTTGTGTTTTCTCATAGAGTACTTATACAAAATCCTACAATTTAATCACATAAAATATCCAAACCTATTTAATGTAATTAATAACAAAACCTCAGCCTAAGTAGGTATTGCACTTCCGGTCTCTCTCGATGTATGTCGAGAATTGCCGAGTGCCAAAGTGAAAATAATCTTACTGTATGTTAGTTTTTTTTTTAGATTTGGTGTTTTTTTATAATCGCTGATCAGGAGTTGAAAAATATTAATCCCTAGTCATGATGGAATTTAATGGATAAGGTCTTAAACAATTAAGTATCTCTTTAATTAAACAGTAAAAATATTGTTAAAATTTCCTCCATCCAACAAATGCATGGTCATCCTACATTATTTGTTGAAGTACCTACTTTCGTCAAGTGTCATAGCTTTGGCGGGGAATTTGACAGGTCTCACGTCAGTTTCTTTAAGAAATTGACTTGTCAAAGAGGTTTTGGGCTCATAGACTAAAACATGTGTAGGGTGACAATGATTTTAATTGAAAACTGATATTCCAAATAATCTTTATTTACAAAACAGTGGTTGTTTCATGTAAATGCGACATAAACGTGGTCGCCAACGAATGCTGATCTAGAAAAAATGGTTCCTGAACACTGATTAAAATCATTCTGTATAATAGTAGACAACAATGTCAATATTATTACGGACACTCAGTTATAATTGATCAAAGCGGACACTTGAGAAAAACTTCAACGGAATCGTGTCTCAAAGCCATTTGCATTAGAGAAATATCTATCAGTAGGTATGTAAAGCTCCAAAATCGCCCCCCGATCAATCGCCAGTAGTCCGTGGCACCTAATCTAATAACTCCCCATTAAACAACAATTTAAACCGGCCAGGTATAACAATAAATCTTCAGGATTGCCCCCTGCTTTAACCCACTCGATACTCCACGTACCAACTTACGCGTGCCACTTAAACAGACAACTGTTAACTCTATGTTTATAACAATAAGGTGGTTATAAGATGTTGATGTAATGGTGTTATTAAGTCCAAAATGGCGATGGATTAGACACTGTAGATAGCGATATTAATCCGACAGATCGAGATTATATTCCGTGGCACGGAGCTAGGTAATATATTCGCTAAGGTGTCAGGAGTAAGGATGGGGAGTTGTCGATAGATTCTGGAGATGGATGTCGATGTTAGTGGGACGGCAGTCAAAATTATGTCACTCACACACACAACTATCACAAACACCATGCAACGATGAGTTTGAAACGCTTTATCTAAGTAATGAACTAAAACAATTACTTTGCTCACCCGCGACCTTACAATAGTTACGTTTATGCAAGAAATGTGTGTTCATGCAGTTCCTCCACCTCCACACTGTACGAACACACACAAATCACATAAACACAACTATCACCACCACCAAGCTACACTGACGCGTTTCGAACTCAACCAGAGCTCATCCTCGGAGTTACCACAACCGTATGCTATGCTACCAAATGTTAAACTCTAATGTTAAGAGGATGAGCTCTGGTTGAGTTCGAAACGCGTCAGTGTAGCTTGGTGGTGGTGATAGTTGTGTTTATGTGATTTGTGTGTGTTCGTACAGTGTGGAGGTGGAGGAACTGCATGAACACACATTTCTTGCATAAACGTAACTATTGTAAGGTCGCGGGTGAGCAAAGTAATTGTTTTAGTTCATTAATATGGACCTCCGCAAAGTAACGCCTGATTCAATAAATTATAAATTTATCTAAGTACTTGATTTACCATGGGTACTAGGTAGCGAAGCATCGTAGTCAGGTTCTCAAACCACTGGGCTATCCAGTCGTCAAATGAATTTGGAGTGTTTGCTTTAAGTATGCCTATTCAGAAGTACGCTTAAAGCTAACATCATTTAATTTCACTATCACACTATAAAACATACTCATTAACATTAAGCATACTTTTTAGTGTGCTATTATTATAGTAACGTCTATCTGTAGCTTAACTTATGTCCTGCCCACAGGAAAGACACGAACAAAAGTCTGTGTCGGAAGTTTTTACTTTTTACATTTTTTACATATTCATATTCATATTCATTTATTGATAAAATTAAAAATTTTACATGTCATATTATTATAGGTACATATTATTATACATTATTATTATTATTATTATTATTATTATATTCTGACATGTCATAAAAAGCATTTTTTGTTAGCCACTTCTTTAGTCGGTTGGAGAATGTCAGGTCGTTTTGAATATTTTTAATGCTGTCAGGTAGTCTATTGTAGATTCCTGGCCCCGCAATATCCACAGTTTTCCTGGATTTCGCAAGTCGACAACATGCTGAGTCCAACATATTTTTGTTCCTTTGCATAATACGTGCACTTTTAAATGTTTTTGTTGGAAATAATTGTGTTACAGTTTTTACTTTTTAGATATGTACTTATCGTTGAAGTACAATTCTGAAGTATTGACGGATAACTATATTTTATAGAAGTTATTATGTATGTTACTAAAATATACACAGACTGGCCTTATTTAACCTAGCTAGTCTAATTACAGCACATCGTGAACTTACTTATACGTCGAATATGTGCCTACTATGAAAACGTATCTATTAACTGAAACTATTTTTATTTAAACATCTAGGTAGCTCCAGTCGTTCAGGTTAAAAAGAGCTATACATTCCTGTAATTTGATAACTTTATTCCTTGAGGATCACAAAAGTAAACTAGGAAAGGATATTTCGCATTCCCACAAGATACAGAGCGAGCCAATTTTTATTCTACCACGGGAACAAAACAGCGAGAAAATATTGATAGTACCTATAAACGCTTCACTTTCCAACATTATTATTATTATGCATTGTAATTCGGCAACCACATCACCATTTTTGTAAAACTATCGATATCGTAAACCCACGTTTCTACAAGCAAAGAACACACTGCGTCGTGTCGATACGGCGCGCGTGCCGCGGCAAGCGCCGCCCGTCTTAGCAGAGGTGCGCACCTCCGATATCGATAACTTAGGTGCAGCTCTATTTTCTTACGGGACAATAGCCAATAACCATTGGGCGCTTTGAAATGTGAGCTGCAAGGCTCGCTGGGTTATACAGGGTCTCCGGAAACTCAACGATAATCTGGTGCCAGGCGAGAGGCCAAGTTATAACAGTGTGTGGAAAAAATAAGAAAAAAGTCCATGACAATTGACTTAGTTTTTTTGCATTAGAAATAAGGTAAACAATCTTGTAGAGTAGAGGCCTCTCAGAATAATCTTTTTAGGGTTCCGTAGCCAAATGACAAAAAACGGAACCCTTATGGATTCGTCATGTCTGTCTGTCCGTCCGTATGTCACAGCCAGTTTTTTCCGAAACAATAAGAACTATGCTGATGAAACTTGGTAAGTAGATGTATTCTGTGAACCGCATTAAGATTTTCACACAAAAATAGAAAAAAAAAAACAATTATATTTTGGGGGTTCCCCATACTTAAACTAAAACTCAATTTTTTTTTTCCATCAAACCCATACGTGTCAAGTATCTATGGATAGGTCTTCAAAAATGATATTGAGGTTTCTAATATCATTTTTTTTCTTAACTGAATAAGTAGTTTGCGCGAGAGACACTTCCAAAGTGGTAAAATGTGTGTCCCCCCCTGTAACTTCTAAAATAAGAGAATGATAAAACTGAAAAAAATATATGATGTAGGTACTATCGCCCCAAGCGCCAGATAACCACCTTAAAGGCCCAGTTTGCGTGCAGTGGCTAGACATCTGTCCATAACAATCCATAGCAATAAACATCAACGGCTGCAAGCAAATTTGTTTTGAAAATGGGTATCTGGCGTCTGGGGCGATGGTACATTACCATGTAAACTTCCACCGAAAATTGGTTTGAACGAGATCTAGTTAGTACCTAGTGTTTTTTAATACGTCATCATAAATCGTAAACCGCAATTTTTTATAGATAATGGTACTAAGCCCTTCGTGCGCGAGTCCGACTCGCACTTGGCCGGTTTTTATAAAATTATAGGGGAAACCCAAAGGAACGAAGTTAGATAGTTTAATAACGATTCCGGAAAAAAACTGTTGCAGAAACAAAATACTTCTTATGTCATATAACAATTATGGGAAACGATACGCTCGGAACTTTAATTTTATAGCAGAACAAACCAAGCATCAAAGGTCAATATCACAAAACCCTACGAACGCGCCAATTTTCAATTTACAAAAGACGGCTAATACAGAATGGGCGCAAATCACAAGGTGTCCACAATGAGCGAATCAGGGCCCTGTCATCAACCTTCCACTCATCGTCGAGGTAATTATATTGTTTATCAGGGGTGAGATACCTACAGGATAATGACATGGTTACGAAAGGCAGCGGTTGCTAACCTTTTTGAAAAGCATCCCTAAATATTGTAGTTTCATTTATTATTTTAAAATTAAATAAGCAGCTATTTTTCCGTGGCGAATCTACCCATTATGACCAGTGGCATTTCTTTGTATGTTTGTATGTATGTATGTACACATTAATAAGAGTGTGTTCATACAGTATGGAGGTGGAGGAGCTGCATAAACACGTTTTTTTTTTACAAAGGTAAACGTAGCTATCGTAAGGTCATGGGCTCATGGGTGACCAAAGTACCAAATTGTTTCAGTTCATTAATATGGAACTCTGCAAAGTACTTAACGCCTGATTCAAAAAATGACCCAAAAAAAAAATAAAGGGTACATTTTTTTTAAACGCCCTAAATCTAAATGCAAACAGTTTCTGCCAATATATCTTCCTTGACGTCAAAAACTTGTACACATTGTGTATCCCTCCACAGTTGTGCTATGCTCTCTCTTCCGAACAGCCTACGCTCTCCAATTCCAACTTTCAAATACTCCTTTTCGGTATGGACAACTTTTCGTCAATTACGAAGTTGGCAATCCGCTTTAACTCTAAGCGGGCAAATTAGTTGAGAATTAAAATGCCGTCCACCTGTCTGCCCTGAGCCGATTACTGCCTTGTGGCGGATATTTTATTTCGGGAGGGCTTCGGAGTTCTGGTGCATAAGTAGCCGGGAGCTTTGGCTGTTCTATTTTATTTATTTATTTAATATGGTTTGCCAACAGGTAAAATACTATAAAAATGGAAGAGTATTCACCCAATAACAGGTAAACACAGCATGCATTAAACATAAACATACGCGTGTCGCCAAAGACAAATTACTACAAAACAACACTAGCTAGTAACCATAAAAATATGAAGAAAACAATATGTATAATATACTTAAGTGAGAACAAAAGTGGTCCTAGAAGTATAACTATACCTACAAACATATTTTGAATGTATGACATCGGTTACACAATAATTCTGACTTGAGTTCAGTCCATCATTTTGGTTTTCGGTCATTCACAACGGATTGATGAATACTATTTTAAATATTTAATTTTCATAAGTTCGGACCATTAGCCCCTTACTTTTTTAAAGATCTCCAAGCTATATCGCTCCGGTATTGCTGTCCTAGGAAGCTGGTTCCATAACTTCGTCGTGCGTAGCAAAAATAGTTCCGCTTATAGCGGACGGAGAGTAAACGGGCGGGAGTGTAAAGTTAAATCCATTTCATTCATACAAAAATCTTGCACCGTACAACCTGTGGTACAACCAAACCCCGCACCTCCATTAAACTCGAGAGCTCTCACCTATTTATATTGTTCCCGAAACAATAGCCCCTCTGTCCAGAGGCACGCAACCTTTCCCTCCAAACCCTTATAAAACTCATCGCAACGGCACTTCGGAGACTGCAGGTGCAGGTGTCGTAAACAGGCAATCAGGTTGACTACCCCTGCCCTGGGGGCGCTGAATAAACAATGAATGGAAAATGTTTATTACCTCTGGTGGCATTTTTTTGATAGACACGGAACTTTGTAAGAAATTTATACAGGGTGTTTTTTTGGTAGACAGCTTCCAAAACAGAAGATATACGAGTACCTATACACGATGATTTTTAATCGGTGACTAGGAACCTTTTTTTCTAGATCAGTATTCGGATGCGATCACGTTTAAGTCGGTATAAAGATTTTGAAAAAATCAGGATGGGAGGAAATATCTCAAATTAACAAGGAAAACTATAACGACCAAGTTTGCGTGAGATTATTAGTAGTTTAAGAGTACATAGCAGCCTGACCTATAAAATATTGCTTGTTTAATACGGACAGTATAATTAATAGTAAAATTAATAAGATTTGCAGGATTTTTTCGTAACAGCGGTTTTTTCAACGTTTTTAACTCGATCTTTATAAAAAAAATTCTGAACTATTTTTAAAACATTGTACCTACGGAGGTACAGAACACTTCATGTACGAGTCCGACTGGCATTTGTCCGTTTTTTTTACTCATTTCCATGGTAATTTTATGAAAGCGACCGAAAGGTGCTGGCTAAAAATCAGCGCTGAGCTGGGGTGCTATTAAACGCTTCAACGTTATGCTGAGAGATATCCGATTCGCAACCGCAATGACACACTGTATCTTTATCCTTCATCTTGTCTATTTGTAATAATAGTTAGGTAACATTGACGTCCACGGCGCCTACCAACCTCGGCAAGATGGCAACGTCGGAGTGGTTTTAGTAGGTATACTCCCCCCTCCCCTTCCCGTTAGGGGAAGAGGACGGGAGAGAGAGCCCCACATAACCATCTGGGTCTCCCTCGAACACTTCCAATTCGTTATAAAAAAAAAAATAACATTGGCGTGTCAATCTATTGTTGTAAACAATGTGTTATTCTTTCTGAATCTCTGAATTTCAAGACTTGACGTGACATAATTTCTACAAAATATCTTGCCAGTAGGTATTTAATTAAAACAACACAAACACGGCTTGTACTCGTAATCATAAAATTTTATTACAAACACGACTTGACTGTATATACCTACTCGTAATCATGAAATTCGATCGCGTAGCTTTGGTAATGAGCTTAGATAGTAATAACTTTAATTTCAATACTAGATAGAATTTAAAAAAAACCGCCTGTATACCTAATTCCCGTTCCCTTGGGAACTCCTGGAAAATCTATCTATCTAATCTATCTATCTATCTATCTAATCTATCTATCTAATCTAATCTAATCTATCTAATACCTTTAAACGAGCAATTCTTGTATATATATAATCAGGATCTCGGAAACGGCTCCAACGATTTCGATGAAATTCGGTATGTGGGGGTTTTCGGGGGTGAAAAACTGATCTAGCTATGTTTCATTTTCAGAAAATCGCTTTTACTCGTGTTTTCCGGCTATTTTTGTTTGCATTAGAATACAAAGCTAAATTTCGCCAGCTTCAAGCAGATCATAATAGCACAGTAGAAATCGGGTGGTCACGCATCCCGCCGACCTCGGTTCGATTCCACGTTTTTTTTTTAAGGTTTTTAGTTTTTTTTTAAGTTTATTTTTCATGAGAAAACGTCAAGTTTCTTCTTTTGTGAGAAAAAGTTACTTTTGTGAGAAAAAGTATTATAGGGAACGTGCAGTAACTATAGGCGGCAGCACTAATGCGACCGAAGAGACACTATGCGGACATTAAAACAAACTTATCAAGGTAAAACATTCAAATTGATGGCACCCTTATGGCACCAGTTGGCAGCACCGTCTATGTGCACGTTCCCTATTGGGAGCACAGCAGAACAGGAAAAACCGGTTGTCTGTAAAGTCGGTTTACGGACGATAGTTTAACGTGACTCACCCCTCCACCCCCTCCGGTGTTTTTGTCAAATATCTTGAAAACGGTGCATCCTACGGCAAAATCATGAAATTTTCATCCCTCCTTTGGAACCCCCTCCCCCGCCCCCCCCCTCCCTCGCACATATACATATAATCAGGATCTCGGAAACGGCTCTAACGATTTCGATGAAATTTGGTATGTGGGGGTTTTCGGGGATGAAAAATTGATCTAGCTTGGTCTTATCTCTGGGAAACCGGAAAACGCTTGGTACCGAGTTTCAGCCCGAGCAGAGCTCGGTCGCCCAGGTACTATATATTCTATGTCACTCGCGGAACTGAGACGAATCTAATGACACCCCACACTTCAAAATCCATTGAGCTGTTTAGGCCGCAGGGCGTGCCAAATAATGATATACATACATACATAAACCTCGAAAAAACATAACCCTCCTTAGACAGTCGGGTGAAAATAGCCTAAAGTTTAGGTTAACCGTCCTACCAAGGTTGTAAAAGCGCTAGGCACCTGCTCCAGTGACCTAGAGTGGCGAAGCGTGCTCGATGACTGATGTGTCGACGTTTTAGGTCGAATGGACTCTCAGGAGAAACAATGGGCTAGAGGTGCGGTAGAAGTCGATGTTATATTTATCGATGTTTCACGTCATAAGTATTTGACGTCTACCGAAACGCCTTATCTCCTCAGGACTACCGCTAGACTTAATAAGTACCTAATCAGCAATTAGTCATTTCGTTGCTCAAATATGCTGCCGTGCTATTGTTAGTGACGCTACACTTTAGCCAGTATGTACTATCGCCCCAAGCGCCAGATAACCACCTTAAAGGCCCAGTTTGCGTGCAGTGGCTAGACATCTGTCCATAACAATCCATAGCAATAAACATCAATGGCTGCAAGCAAATTTGTTTTGAAAATGGGTATCTGACGTCTGGGGCGATGGTACATGACCCATACTGCAAGGATTCATGTACTGACAGAACGGCAATGATTCATGTACTGACAGAACAGCAATGATTTATGTACTGGCGAGAATGCAATTAGGATGAGCAGTAAATGCAGTAAAAAAAGTCTTATAGGTAAGTACTGTATATTAGTATGAAAAATAAAGAATACTTTAAATGATTTGCAGCATAAAATATTCTTACCGCATTTTAATCTGCATCTCCATCAATAATCTGCATCTTTTCGCGTGCAGTGATAAGTATAAAAAGTAGGGTACCTATCAAGGCGTCATATAGTCAGTTTCTGACTTATGCGGTATTGTTAGCTAAGCGACAATTTATTTTATCGATAAAAACCCCGTCCATCGACAGCCCGCCCCTATGTATCGCACTCGCCCCCAAGAGCCATAGTGTCAGCGTTTCGAAAACGGGTTAAGTGTACAGGTGCTTGCTGCCAACGACTTAACTGCGGGCTTTTAGCTCGCCGTCGCCGCATGAGGTCAAGGTCGAGGGCTTTTATGATAAACTAGCTGTTTCCCGCGACTCTGTCTGCGTAGAATTCGTTTATCGCTCCCGCGGGAATTGTGCAATTCTTAGGGATAAAACTAACCTATGTCCTATCCAGGGTCTAAAACTATCTCCTTCCAAATTACACCTAAATCAGTTTCGCGGTTAAGCGTGATGAGATCTGCAACTGACTCTACACTTTTAAACTTAAAATGCCCCAGGCGCGGTACGCCCTGAAGAAATAAAACAACAAACATCCGTGGAGACTTTATTGTGAATAAAGTATTAAAATAAAAACTCTACCAAACTCTACGTGATAGTCTAGGCGCCTGTGGCATTAAGGCACGACACCTCGTGACGACTCGGGGAAACACCTTTACTAAACTGTGTGGAGTTCCCAATCCGCACTGGACCCAAGTGGGAACTACAGCACAAGCTCTCTCATTCTGAGATATGTGCCCTGCAGTGGGACGTATGAGGATGACACAATAGGTAAGGTTAGATATTAGGCCCATTGGTAAAATATTACCCCTGATTTTAGGGGATTTTAAGGACCAAACTTTGGGAACTAAATCGTATTTTCATCAAGGAACAGGTACCACTGTCTTAACTGTATTATGTTTTTATTAGTATTCATTATTACTTTGACTTGTCTTTTGACAGATTATGTTTTTTCACGACACTGCTCGAAAATGTGGCCATAGATAACCTAAATCCAGTACACAAAACTGCCTATATATGTACATTTAACAGCTGATTCATTTATGGCGCGCAAACACGACAACAATGTTACACTAATCGAAAACAGGTCGTATCAGTATATGTATTTCATAATACGATACGACTTTTTCAAAGATAATTTCTGAATTTCATTTCCGGCGTGCTGAAACGACCAATCAAAAGTAATCGTCTGCTGCATGTGAAATTCAATTGACCAATGAGAATGCGTCATTCATGACTTTAATGAGGTGTTTTTTTTCCTTAAACGCATAATATGCACAAAATACTTTAATTTTTTTAAGTATGAAAAACGCCACAGCATTAAACTTTTTAAGCGCTGCAAGGTTAAGGTTTTTATCTTTTAATTATGTGGTTTTTGATACTGGCCACTAGGCCGGTAAGGCGACCGGCGACGCGTCGTGACGGCGACTAAATCAAACATAGTTCGAGTTATGTGAGCGGCCGTAGCGGCCGCAACGGCCGCTCACATTAACTCTAACTATGTTTGATTAAGTTCCCGACCGACTGAAATGACGCAGAACACTAAAATCAGCTTTCCAGGGAAAAACATCGCAATGAGTTTTAACAACTGCCCCCATGCAAACATTAACATAAACTTTAATTAAATATTTATTTTTATTATAAGAAACGTTTTTTATTTCCTCGCATTAGTCGTGAAAAGCACAATGTTTAGTCTCGGCCAAAAGTGCAATAGATGGACTCGTACTTTCGAGGGCCTCCGCTACGCGTCGGCCCTCAAACAAACTCGTCCATCTATTGCTTACTTTCCAGCCTCTACAACAATGTACTATAGCTAAATAACAGAAAAAGATTAGGAACCAATTTACTTGTCGTAATTTACGTCAAACGGATTAGAGACGTTTAAATTTTAAAGTCGAATTTATGCTATTGTGTATGGTATGGTATTTGTGGTATGGTATAAAGGTGTCCCCTCGAGCCTGCTCTATAATGATATACAAAATGTATGATACATGATACAAAAACTTTGCTTACAGTAGAAAAAAATAAGTTTATTTTTAAGGTACATACATACATTGCTTGCAATTCTGATAGTTACTTCGCTTGAACTACAGTAAAATAAATTCACAGCTAGTCTAAATAAATCGAATGTTTCACTCATAATTATAATTAATACAAAAATTAATTCATTAACACATTTGAATGACGGCGAACAAAATCACACGAAATCAAAATAATTTTTGGACGGAAAACAATAAAAAAATAATCCTAAGCTAAATACAAACTCTACATGTACATATTGAAATATAAAAAAAAAAACTAATATTACAGAGATTTCAGATACAACTTAAGCTACTAGACCTTACGTACTAATTTGTATTTTTGTCACATTGTCAGATCATCATATAAATGGAGTGGTTACATTTTCTTAGAAAGTACTGTCATTCCCTAGATTCTGACTCCATTGTATGTTTCGTCATTAGCATTACATTATCAAATGATATTCTAGGATGAAGCTGATTTATCAAGAAAGAAGCAAAGGCGAGATATGAAAAAGCCGAATGGCACAATGGGAGAGAATGTTGAGAAAAGAATTTGACTCACGGCGATCATAAAAACCAGTGAGGTAACTTACAGGGCGAATGCGCGGTGCGGTGCGGAGCGGGGTGGGGACGTTACCCCCTCCCCCTTCCGCTCGACCTTCAGTGCGCGCAGGGACTCACAAAGTACGCTCACTATACGTACATTACGCTATGCCAAAGTCGGCTAAAGTGAGGTACGGTCAGCCAAAAAGTGGTCTACCAAAAGCAAAAGCAAGTTTCTGCCAGAACTAAATATCGCTAAGGTTGACTTTTCGAACTGAGTAAGTCGTTAGTCATTGTCATCATTATAATGGCAAGGGAAAATCGACCTCCTTGTATCATGACGTGCAATTGATCTTCAACCGTAGCGTGGTAGACCATATTTTTGGCCGACTGTACGAGATTACAGGTTAGAGTAAACACTTCTCACTCTGAAGTATAACAGTTGATGGTATTTCCGACTTGTTTTTATTACAGGCAAAATTTCTTGTAGGCACAAAAGCCTAGTGGCCGCCAATGACGAAGAATAATAATTGTAATTTCGATTTGGGTTGCCATAAATATACGCAAGGCATTAGAAGAGAAAGCGATTTAATAATCTTACAAGTGGGATAGTTTTGTTGTCAGTATGCAGCAATGAACAAACACACTGTTTTTATTTTCATTAATATGTAATATTAACCTATGACACGGTACATTTTCGTACCCATTACGGGTTTTATTATCTAAAATAATATCAAAATGTATAAAATAATATCTGCTTACAATATGAAAGCTATACCCGGAGTAGACCTTCTCTAAATCATTATAAAAATCCTTTCGTAAATTTAAAGAGCTGCACTACTTACCTCATGAATTCATCACCATATCAGCAGAGTCTTCACTGAACGAACTGCCGCGCGAGGCAGCCATTTTCGGCGCGATTTTGAACCTTGTGTCGAACAAAATTATGCCTCATGCGCTATAGCTCGCTCAGTGAGGACCCAGCTGTCCACATACTAATGGTTTCTCCCTTTACCAGATCGTCGGTCCATCTTGTTGAGGGCTTCCTACGACACGTCTTTGGGCTGTCATGAGTCCATGACGTATAAAAAATGCGAGGTCTACAAAAAGTAGGCCTTATATCCTAATACAGGTAATTTCAAACATATATACGCTTAAACTTGGCTAAAGCTAGTGAAAATGTGAATCTATAAAAGGTAAACTTGATGTCAACGTTTTTAACCCATTGAGTGCCGAAGGTAAGTCTAATTGAAATTAGTGGCCACCACATTATGGTATTGTTGTATTGTACGCATTATTGCGTAACTGGCACCAATTAGAAAAACTACCCCATGGATGCCAGTCTACGCAATGCTACGTATACGTAATATTGCGTAGCTGGCCTCTGCCATTTTCAACCACTACGCAATATTACGTAGTTGGCACTCAATGTGTTAAAAAAATTACTTCGCATTTTATGTTCTTCGGTTCCTAACGGAAGACGACATTGTCTTACTTAATGCAGGCACCATTAAGCGCCATAATCATAACATCGTATAGAGTAGAGAGACACCGGTACTATTAAAATCATTAAACGAATAGTAAAAAATCATTAATCAGTTTCGTGTACATGTAACTTGACTAAGAAATACAAATCTCATTCAATTTCCACTTTTTCTGACTGGTATACCTATTACCGTGATGTATAGAACCCACTGGGTTAGGTTAACTTTATAACAATCATAAAAAGTTCACGGTTTCAAAAAAAAACCTTTCGGTCTTTTGATCCATTCAATGTTTCAATACATTCGGTCTTTCGTACACTTGACCAATTTGATTCCTAGGCCACTATAGAGCCATTTCATAATGAATAGAATAGAATAGAAAAACGTTTATTCAGACAACACATAACAACAAAAAATAATTTACAAAATGAGAAAGAATACAAAAACAAACAAATAAGGATGTGAAGCCGACATGGTCTCCACTCAGCAATGCCGTTGGCACGACTAGCGTTGTCAACGGCGCTGGTTTTCTGCAGAGCCAGCGAGGAATAATGGATCAATTTGTTTATCTTCTACGACAGTGATTATTACGTGATGTATGTCATGATGACATCTCGATCTTTACGAGCATGTGTCTTCGATAATGAATAGGGAAGGAGTTTGTTTGTGTATTAATAACTTGAATTGTCCCTCTGTCAAAACTTCGTATTCGTCTTTTTTTTACATAAAACTAACCCGTGATTGACCACTATCTCACCTGATGTAAAGTGAAGATGAGGCCAAATATGTACCTCACTGGTTCAGTAACAGCCTATTCTCTCTAGCCTTGAAGAGACCTAGGTTGTATTTATCTGGAAATACAGACAAAGGGAGAGCATTCCATCCATTCCTTAGCAGTTCGCATTAGGAAGGATGACGCGAAGCGCTTCGTACGGGCCACTGGAATATTAACCACAAAAGGATGACGACGCTCCCCTCGTGAAAGTCTCATGTCATGAAGCGAAAAAGGTTATAAACTCTACGTTTATTGCATGTTACGATCGGAAAGTTGATAATTGTTTGACCTAACTACACAAATCTAATACCTTTAAACGAGCAATTCTTGTATATATGTATATATGTATATATATAATCAGGATCTCGGAAACGGCTCCAACGATTTCGATGAAATTTGGTATGTGGGGCTTTTCGGGGATGAAAAACTGATCTAGCTATGTTTCATTTTCAGAAAATCGCTTTTACTCGTGTTTTCCGGCTATTTTTGTTTGCATTAGAATATAAAGCTAAATTTCGCCGACTTCGAGCAGATCATAATGGCACATTAGAAATCGGGTGGTCGCGGATCCAGCCGACCTCGGTTCGATTCCACGTTTTTTTTCAAGATTTTTAGTTTTTTTTTAAGTTTATTTTTCATGAGAAAACGTCAAGTTTCTTCTTTTGTGAGAAAAAGTTACTTTTTGTGAGAAAAAGTAACTTTTTTGTGAGAAAAAGTATTATAGGGAACGTGCAATAACTATAGGCGGCAGCACTAATGCGACAGAAGAGACACTATGCGGACAGTAAAACAAACTTATCAAGGTAAAACATTCAAATTGATGGCACCCTTATGGCACCAGTTGGCAGCACCGTCTATGTGCACGTTCCCTATTGGGAGCACAGAACCGGAAAAGCCGGTTGTCTGTAAAGTCGGTTTAAGGACGATAGTTTAACGTGACTCATCCCCCCCCCACCCCCTCCGGTGTTTTTGTCAAATATCTTGAAAACGGTGCATCCTACGGCAAAATCAATGAAATTTTCATCCCCCCTTTGAAACCCCCTGAACCCTCTCCCCCGCCCCCCTCCCCCGCAGGATCTCGGAAACGGCTCCAACGATTTCGATGAAATTTGGTATTTGGGGGTTTTCGGGGATGAAAAATTGATCTAGCTTGGTCTTATCTCTGGGAAAACGCTTGGTACCGAGTTTCTGCCCGAGCAGTGCTCGGTCGCCCAGGTACTTTAGTAGTTAATGCGACAAGGTTCCATAGTGGCCTAGAAATCAAATTGGTTGATTGCATTAACAGATCACACAAGTGAAACGACGCGAGTTTTCTCGACCCCTGTTCAGAGTCGAGTTCATCTAGTGATAAGATACATGTATTAGTTTAAGGGGTTGTAACGGTCAGTCCTCCCGCACCCTGAGCTGGCTGTTGAGTACGGCGGCCAGCTGCGTGAAGGAGACGAACCTGTGCGGGTATTAGATGAAGAACTCGCGGCGCTTGGTGACGCGCGGCCCCGTGGCGGCGGCTAAGGCAGCCGAGTCCGGGTCAGCGGCCCCGTCCGCGCCTCGCTCCTCCTGCGATGCCATATCCATCATTATCATCATGCAAGACATCAACTGCTGAACATAAGCTTCCCCCAAGATTCGCCTAACAGACTGGTCTTGCGCCGCATCCAACGCGATCCCGCAACCTTAACCAGGGCCCAATTGCATAACAAAGTTGCGAGTTGACGACCAGATGGCGTAGTGGTTAGAGAACCTGACTACGAAGCTTGAGGTCGCGGGTTCGATTCCCGTGTCGGGGCAGATATTTGTATGAAAATACGAATGTTTGTTCTCGGATCTTGGGTGTTTAATATGTATTTATGTATGTATCTATCTATATAAGTATGTTTATCCGTTGCTTAGTATCCATAACACAATATTTGCTTAGCTTACTTTGGGACTACTTAGGTCAATTGGTGTGAATTGTCCCGTGATATTTATTTATTTTAAAGTACAACTTGTATTACAAGCGGAACTCCCTTTCTAGTTAATATAACTGAAGCGAGAGTTCCGCTTGTAATATTAGTTGTACTTTGTTATGCAATTGGGTCCAGGTCGTCGAACTATCTTGTTGGAAGCCTAGCTACACTAGCTTCCGGTCCTTGGACGCCTTTCGAGAGCCTTTTGGTCCCATCGGCCATCAGTTCTATTCTATAGCTAAACCTTTTAAATGAGTCTTCGCTCGCGCGGTACAGGGACTGGGGGGTATGACGACAAAGGGGGGCGGGAGAGCTGCGGGCGGCACGCCCCCAGTCCCCCCCCCCCCACCTCACAGGCTGTCGTCATACCCCCAGCCCCTGTACCGCACGGTCGAGGACTCATTTAACCCGTCGAGCGTACCGCTTTTTTTTTGTACTAACATTTCTAAACTGTTGTGCGCACACGTGTGCGCACAGGACGCTCGACGGGTTAACCTTTTCAACGCATATATGTGTCACAAAATACAATGTCAAAGTGATCTTCACACAATGACATAAGATTCAAAGCAGGTTTACATTTTGCCGAGGCGTGGCGTTGAAAAGGTTAAACGGTTTAGCTACATGAGCGACGTGCCCTACACACTGCCACTTGAGCAGTACTCAGTATTTATTCAATTTGTATAAAAATTATGCCTTGCTCGTCATTCTCGATCATCATCATCATCCCAGTCTTTAAACGTCTCACTGAGCACATGCTTCCTTTTAGAATGAAGGAATTTGAGCCACAATTCAAGAACTTCACACACACCATTCAATTTCTTCGCAGATGTTGGAGTCACGATAAAATGATGTAATTTTGCAGGTAAATTCCTAAGAACTCAGAGGTTCGAACCCAAGACCCTCTGCTTGAGAGGCCATAAGTCAAACCACTAGGCTACCACAGCTGATAATAAGTTACCTGTACAAATAATAAGTTACCTGTGTGAGGTATTCTCCCTTGTGCCGCGAGAGCGCGCGCACCAAAATCACGGCCACGATAATAAGCAGCAAGAAGATGAACGCTAATACGGCTGAAAAAACACAATTCAAACATTAAAAAAGCAAACAACAATATCATCACTAACAACGGATTACACAATAAAGGGTATTGGTGTTTTCCACCCGGAGTCACACAAAAAGGAAGCTTTTGGGAAGCGGTGGTAAAAAGTGAAAAGATTTGTATCATATTAAGGGGCTGTTCCACCACTTTTTTTAAAGTTCGGATTAGCTTGATCATAACCTTATTTGTCACATGGAATAAAAATTTCTGTTTCACCAGTCTTGATTAGCGCTAAGTGACGGACAAACTATTTCTTAATTTGACCATCAGATCAGGTGGCATTTAGCATTTTTATCCGTCACATATCTTTTTAATTAGTTAGTTTATTTTTTTGTGGCCATGGTTGGAGAGCCCTTCAGCCGGTTTCAGAAAAATAAATCAAAGTATTTTTTATTTTTTAAAGAAAGAAGTCATGCTAAATAGCAAACGAGAATTTAAATATCAAGATTTGAATAAAAAATATAGGTACGCTTTTAGTATTTAAAAATAAATCCAAAATTTCGTAATATTTTATAATTACAGACTTTTTTTTCAGTGGCACAATCGTTTGTTCTACCTGAACTTGTACATCGCCATTAAAAAAAAAGTTAATCTGTCAAAGGGTTTGGCGCCACTTTTCGATTCGTTTTACGTGATTTTATTTTTCTTTGTTATTGTTAACCAAAGTATCGTAAATAAATACCGTTTTTGGATTAATTATAATGTTACACATTTGTTGTACTTAGTTTATTCATTGGTTACGTAACTAGTAGTTTGACAATAAGGTGGTGAAACAGCCCCTAAGTGGTAATACGAGCCAATGTAATAACGATATGGACAGAAATAAAACATGCTAAGAAACAGAACAAAAAAAGACAAGTGTATCAAATTGTATCAAACTGTACGTTTTCTTCGGCACCTTTTCCTGCCATGTACGGTGAAACTGTGGAACCAGCTTCCGGCAGCAGTGTTTCCAGACAACTATGACATCGGCGCTTTCAAGAAAAGGGTTTATACTTACTTTAAAGGCCGGCAACAGATTGGCGACTCTCTTTGAGTTGTTGATATTTATGGGCGGTGGTGATCATTTTCCATCAGATGACCCGCTTGCTCGTTTGCCTCCCTCTCACAATAAAAAAAAAAAAAAATTCAAGATATCTTTATTAAATTTAGGCACTAATGCACTAATGAAAGTCGACGAATCTACCACCGGTTAGAAAAAACTCTGTTGAGAAGAATCCGGCAAGAAACTCAACGAGGTATATTAATTCTTGTGATGTGATGGGAACGTATTTTAGTATCTGAGCGTTGAGACAAAAAAAGAGCCTTTAAGATCCAAACGCACAGACAGCGGAGGCCTGGCGGTGCGATGGCGGTGACGGTTGTAATATTCTAACTTGTATGAACGGTTGTGCGGTGCCGTACTGCGAACTCGTTCATACAAGTTACAATATTATAACCGTTACCACCACCGCACTGTGCGTTTGGAGCTTTAGGAAGTATTTATGCAAAATATAGTTTGAGCGTCTATTTTAATAAAAGATGATAAAAACTTCCACCAGATGTGCCATCGAACGGCGGCCTTTGGGAAGCAGCAGTAGAAACTCTTAAAAAACCGAAGTGTTAGTGCAGTACTTACTTCCTAGGATAGCTTCATCGGTAGAGTGCATATCGGCGTCGGCGGGGTTCCTTGGCGGCGGCGGGCGCGTCTCTATGGGTTCCGGCGGGTGCGTCACCGGCTCTACGCCGCAGAAGTCTTCGTGCAATACGCCACCTGATGAACAACCAGTTCGTAAAGGCTCGGAAACAACACGGAATTCAAGAATAAAATACGGTACGGTAATACAAAAATTAACCTACCCGCGTCCGGATAAGAATCAGTTTCGTTCGTAACAAAAGCGGTGTGTTGCGTTCAAAAGGTGAAGAAAAGAAGAGTTTGCGCTGCAGTAGTGCAAAAGGGCCATGGCTCGATGGTCAACATTGCTCATAGGAACAAAACACTGATATTCTTTCACAACCCAAAGGACAGAGAATAAAATATTACTTACTGCTTAAAAATAAATATACAACAAAAACAAATCAAACAGTTCTAAGCATTATCACAATCAGTCTTGTTTTAAAGCCGGCGCAGACCAGATGCGTGCCCGTGTCACGCATCATTACAACCGAATGAAACAGTAAGAAAGATGGCACACTATGTGCACGCATCTAGTGCGCCATCTTTCTTACAGTTTCATTTATTACAACTGGTTTGTGTGCGTGACGTGACACGTCTTTTTTATCTGTCTACGTAACCGCCCGGCCACGACTTCGCGCGTTTGGCGGCGCGGCAAGCGTTTTCTGTGTTCATCGCGCGGCCGAGACGCTCGCCGTACAGTGGTTACCTGGCGGCACACGCAATGAACTGATAAAACGCTTGCCGCGCCGCCAAACGCGCGAAGTCGTGGCCGGGCGGTAAGTGTAAGGTGTAGTGCCTCCACGCTACTCACCAATACTGCGGACGTTGGGCGGCGGGTCCTGTTGGAACATCAGTTTGAGCGGGTATATGTCGTCAAACTCGACGCGGCTGACGCATCCCACGAACCCCTCGTGCATGCTCTCGTTGCGGCCGATGTACATGTACTGTATGTTGTTGAACTGCGCGTCCGCAGACTGCTTTATGTTGAAGTGGTACTCTTGCGTTTCGTAGTTGTCCACCTGTGGAATGGGAATGTTGCAGCTTGGATACTAGTCCTTTTTAATATGAAAAATACCGGATGTAGACTCGGTATTTAGTGAACAATTCTTTAGCGTCGTCGACTGAGACCATACAAAATCTATAAAGAAATTGCGTTTTGATAGCTCATAAAAAGTAATAAATAAATATCAAGAGACAATTGTCACCCAGTTCCAAATTAAGCAAAGTTTGTGGTATGGATACTAGGCATCGGATAAACATACATAATTATACAGGATGTCCCAGAAGTCGACGTCAAGCCGAAAGTAGATTATAGGCCAACTTATATTGGTTATCAGAAAAAAAATCTAACTAAATAATATATAAATTTAAAAAAATTATAGGCATTTTAAAAAAATCGCGAATAATCATCAGCCTGTGACAATTTTTTCGTTCCTCGTCATCATCATCATCCCAGCCTACATAAAAACGTCCCACTACAGGGCACAGGCCTCCTCTCAGAACGAAAAGGCTTGGGCCGTAGTTCCCACGCGGGCCCAATGCAGATTAGAAACTTCACACACACCATTGAAGTCCTGTCCTGTCAAGTCTTTGCTCCTATTACTACAAATCTCATAGTCAGGCTAACCACTCGTCTACCCGGTCCTCACTGGAGCTGTCCTCACAACAAGTTAGCTATGAAGTATCTATTTGTATTTATGTATTTATTTTTTGCACGGAATGCTGAGGACCTGGGTTCGATTCCCAGCATTGGTCTTTTTTCTGGGGGTTTTTCTGTGCATCTATATTTCAGTTTGTATTTAGTATGAAATATCTGTCCTCACCTGCAGGACCATGGTGGCGCCGCCGTCCTTCCTCGACAGCCTCACGTCGTGGTACTGGCCCAGGCCGAAGTGCTTCCCCTGGAAGATGATCTCCTGCCGCTCGAAACCGAAGTCGAACACCACTCGCAAATGACCTGCAGGTTAATAACGTGTTTAGCGTTCCGCAGTCCACGGAACCCTTTAAGTTTCGCTATGTCTGTCCGTCCGCGGATTACTTAAAGACTGTTTTCATCATCATCATCCGGGAACTTCACACACACCTTAGAATTTCTTCTTAGGTGTGTCAAGGTTTCCTCACGATGTTTTCCTCCCAATATATGTTTGTAATTCCGTACGTAAATTTCGAAAGAGTATTAGACTCTAAGCATTTCGCATTTCACATAGTTATTTGACCTGGAGATACTATACATCTCTCGGTGAATGAAATTGTGCCAGTGGAGTGATGTTCTAGTTTTGCTTTGCTATTTACACTTTCTTGTTCGTAAAAAGTTGTCTTGTAACTACCTACTTAGTGAGTTTTTTTTGTATAATGCATTTGTGGTTGTGTATTTTAAAAGAAATTTTAATCTGTTTTTAGAAAAAAAATACTTAGTGCCAAGTTTCTTGCGGCGTATTCTTGGTAATCATGGACTTTCCGAAAGTGCTGGTAGACTCAAAGAGACAAAGAAAAAAAAAAAGAAAAAGAGCCCTTACCTTTTGAACACCATCCGCATCCGCATAAGAATCAATTTTGTTCGTTACAAAAACGACGTGTGGCGTTCAAAAGGTTAACGGCCTACAGCAATAAATTTTCGATTTTGATCCAATGTTAGACAGTAAGACGTAGGGCCTACGCTAGCTGACGCAGACGCCCGCCGCGTGCGCCCGCTCGCGGATCTAAAATGTACCGAAAATCCGTCGCACGCGCCCGCGCCACTTAGCGCTGTTCATACAATTTCTTATTAGACGCGCGCACGACGGGCGTCCGTTCCGGGTAATCCGCGTCAGCTAGCGTAGGCCCTCAGGGGTTCCAGCCTACCAGAGTTGGAGACCATGAGCGTGAGGTATTCCGAAGTGATGTTGGAGCTGAACCCGAGCAGGAACCCCTTGGGGTTGGTGGTGGTGAAGCCCACGCGGATGCGCTCCGCGATGGTGGAGCGCCACGACCCGAAGAAGTCGTACTTCACCATCGAGTTGGGCCGGAGGTTCACGCCGATTTCTGGGGACACAAAACTGAACTCAGAAGACTGGGGTGATAAGTCTGTCGGTCGGGAGCAGGCTACAGACAGAGCCTCGAACACAGTCTTAAAGTTGCTTGTTTGTCTGTTAATTTTATATCCAGAGCTTGTAAAACATATAATAACTCATTTTTTGAACTAGATATTTTTAATCTTTCACTTAGTAGGTTTAAAGGTGCTCTGTCAAAACTTTAGATTTATACATACTTAGATATATTATTTATTTAACGCCCGTTTCACTTTTTCTCATTTTTGGCTGTTTGTAGTTTTACGTGTTATTTCATTAGCATAAATTAACTGTGGCATATTTGCTGGCCTATGTATTACTTAAGTTTTTCTTTAAGTTCACTCATTATATTGTGCCGTTTTTTGCCCAAATAAACATTAAACATTAAACATTAAACATTATTGGATATATTTTGGTGCGTGTGCGCACGAATAGGGATGTTGACACCACCAATCAACTGACGTACTTTTTATGAGCTTTCAAAACACAATTCTTCCCTTTGATCAATTATAACTGTAGATCCACAGTCGCGCGCCCGAAAATGTCCGAGCCAAATGAGCGCCACTTTGTTAAAAGTGGCCTTCTTTTTTCTCAGAACGTTGCGTGAAATTGTCAAGTTTAGCTGTCAAATGGAGTTTTGCCGCTACCGAAATTCGACTGTAATGAAGTAAAGACTAGGTTCAAATTTCTGTGTATGTGATGATTTTATTTGTTACGCAACCAAATAAAAAAGTTCGGACATTCTTTGAAGGGAATTTTGTTCGGCAATGTGTATCTTCAGTTATAATTGATCAAAGATTCTTCCATAGTTTGAATGGCAATAGCAACTTATGACGCCACTTGTTCGCCAACTCAATCAACTATTTATTTGTTTTAAAGCAACAAAAAAACAAATTTTGCAGTTAATCGAAAATTAATCTGGTTTTCAGGGCTAAAATAAAGCGTTTTTTTATTGGAGTCGTGTCGTGAAATTATTTTTTAATGGCGTCAACATCCCTATTAAATGATTTAATTCCTCCATCTCCATTTTACCAATGGACGTCCAGGCAGGGGGAGCGTCTTCATCTATAAGTGGTTACGTGTAGTATTCCATTGGCCTGCAAGAAGCGTTTCCTAATATGAACTGCTTAGGAATGGAATTCGCACCCGTTGTCTGTATTTCCAGATAGATACAACCTAGGGCTCTTTAAGGCTAGAGTGAATAGGCTGTTACAGAACCAGTGAGATACACCTTTGGCCTCATCTGCACTTTTCATCAGGTGAGATACAAGTCAATCACAAGTCAGTTTTATGTATGAGAATACAAGTTATTTTACTGAAAATACGTTATTTTACCATACGTCCTTGCACAGGTCGACCAGAAGTAGGCGGGGTCTCCACCCTTACGTTGTCAGTATGCCCAAAATGCGCACAAAGCGTTTTCGCTCTTCCTTCATCAATCGCACAGCTAAGGAGTGGAATACCCTGCCTGCGACTGTGTTCCCTGAACACTACAATTTGGCCGCTTTCAAGTCTAGGGTGAATGAGCATCACTAGGCAAGCGTGCTCCATCGTAGACCTCATCTTCGCTTTTCATCAGGCGTGATTGTGGTCAAACGTATAAAAAAGGTCGTCGCATAGTAGAGCAATCCCCCAAAAACGGGACATTAAATTTCAGGCCAAAAAATCGTGACGTCCCGCGAAACCTGTCTGGCAACGCTGGTACTACGGTATGTATGTTTTTGAATAGCCGCGTACTGACTGGCGAGTAGCCTCGGGCGTTTGCCTCAAAGCAAATGCTCGGGCAGTCAGGACGTGCCTCGCCCGAGGCAAACGCATGCTCGGCCTCGGGCGAACGTGCCTCGGCCCAAGCCGAGCGTTGTCGGTTTTTGTCCATGCTCAAAGACGCCTCGGTACGTTTGCCTCGTTCACTCAAGACGGTTGTGTTTTGCCTCGTTGTTCGTCGCGTGTCAGCGTTAAATTAATATAAAATTATAACAGTTTTATTCAAAACGTTTAGGTTTCTATTTTCTTTTTTTTACCATAATTATTAGAAAGGCAGTGATGGCGACATCTTTCCGAACTTGCGGCCTCATGACGATCTTGAGCAAAACTGGCTCGGCCTTTCCTCGCGCGGCAAATGTTATACGTCTTTTTACTACCCGAGGCTGCCTCGCTGAGGCAAGCGGGGTGAGGCAAACGCCCGAGGCTGCCTCGGCGAGGCTGCTCGCCAGTCAGTACGCGGCTAATGAGCGTAGACAATGTGACGTAGCACTCACCGTCGGCGCAGATCGGCCCTTTGAAGGCGGTCCAGCGGCAGTCGCACGAGTACGTGTCGTAGCCCTCGAGGCACGTGCCGTTGTTGAGGCAGGGCGACGACTGGCACTTGCCCACGCAGCCCTCCGCCACGCCGTACAGACCTGGTAAACACCAACCAAATACCACACGGTTACGGAACCTTGTTTAATTTGTAGTGAAAATAAACGAATCATTCACGTCTTAAAACGAGTTTAACTCTACATGTTTCTGGCTAATCCGTATTATGGTGTACTTTCGTTTGGCAAATTACGTTTCCCAAACTGATTCATTTGGCAAATGTTTCATTTCCCTAATGTTTATTTTTTCTGAAACTGTAAACTATTCAGGATATATTTCAGGACTATTCTGTAGGTTAGGTTAGGTTTGTTTTATAACAATCCTGAAAAATTTACAGTTTCAGAAAAAATAAACATTTGGGAAATGAAACATTTGCCAAATGAATCAGTTTGGGAAACGTAATTTGCGAAACATTAGTAAACCCCGTATTATTATTATTATTTATTTAAAATATGGCTTCTGTCCTATTTAAGGACAATTTCGCCAATGTCAAAGTAAGCTCTCTTTGGGAGCGACGTTGTACGGTGATTGTAGTTTCTACAACTTGATAGTAAAATTCCAGAAACCACGTGGAGACAACTTGCGCATTAAAAAATGTCAGACACGAGGGCAATATAGAATTTTGTGATCACTGTTAATTAAGGTTAATCGCCGCATAAAACACTATCAAAATTATACTTCAACTAGCCAAAGAAACAGAAATACCAAAATTAGATACTGTCTACATCCGCCATGCTCGAATGCTACAAATCGAATCCCTGGCTAATCCGTAGCCCTTCCTCTCGGTGTCGCACTTCACGGCGGCTGCCAAACGCGCACTGCGCGCTACCGCCCTGGTCGCGCGGCCACTCGACGCAACTGACAGCGACACAACTACCCCCGTTTTCATCATCACTTTTATTGTCATTGTCAAATGTAGGGCGGTAGCACGCAGTGCGCGTTTGGCAGCCGCCGTGACGTGTGACTCCGAGAAGGGCTACGGATTAGCCCGAAACATATCGAGTTAAACTCGTTTTAAGACGTGAGTAATCCGTTTATTTTCACTATGAGTGAGTCCCACGGTAGTTTCATGTTTGTTTAACTTGGTTGCCAAGGTTACGGAAATTTGTTTAGTTTCTGAAGTTACCGGACGATGGCTAACGTAAAATCTAGGCAAGATTTTATAGACGACCGGATACTTAGAGAACCTGACTACGAAGCTTGAGGTCCCGGGCTCGATTCCCGGTCGGAGCAGATATTTGCGTGAAAAATGAGATGTTTAATATGTATTTAAGTACGTATTTATCAATATAAGTATGTTTATCCGTTGTCTAGTACCCATATTACAAGCTCTGCTTAGTTTGGGACTAGGTCAATTGGTGTGAATTGTCCCGTGATATTTATTATTTATTTTTTGAAGTGAAAACTTCTTTAGCGGCGTAGTACACTTTTTGGGATGGGTAAAAAATGATAAAGTCGCGTCAGGACACGTGACCCTGATCGAAAATTCGTAAGACGCGGGTGAGGGGGTGGGGTGAGTGGGGGGTGAGGGGGGTTCGTAAGACGGCACAACGTTAATGTTCAAGTTTTCACTTCTGCCGGCACTCCCGGAGTGCAACCCGTTGTTTTTTTTTTATTTTGGCTGTTAAGGTGCTACGAAGTTCACCGGGGCAGCTATTATTCAATTAAAACTCACCTAGCCTAGCATGCGACACCAAATCCACAGGTCTTCCGTTGAGCAGCAAAGCCCGCATGCATCCGACGAAGCCGTCTTTGCGGTCCAAAGCTGCGCCCAGGATCAACGGAGACGTCAGTTGCAACGCCCGCACTGGCTCCTTGGCTGTTCGTATCTCGTTCTTGAGAGCACCGTCTACCACTACCCTCGCTTCTTTCCTGTTGGATAACAATCATGTCAAGTAAAGGCACCAGAGGTCGGAATTTACACGGCGAAACAAAAGACTGTTGCAATCAGACTAGTCTTAGAAATGTTTTTTTATCGATATCGGTAGTTGTGTAATAGAAAAAAAAAGGTCCACGAAAAAAAATATCATACAAAATTTTACGTGAGGTATAGTATGTACATTGTGCATCTAGGGCCGTAAGTAGGGGATTACTAATGAGAGTCTATTTATGACTCGAGTTTGTAATCCCCTTACTGCCCGTGATACACACAATGATTTTCATCACATTGCGAGAAAAAAAAATCCAAAAATAAAATTAATTTGTTTCCAAACACTTAAATTGAATAAAATAATGGCTAACCGCCAATACAGATTGTCACTTTTTTCGAGTCACCTACCATAGATAATGTAAACTGTGTTTAGTTTAAATACGCAAGATTCTGCCAACATGTTTAAAAAAATATTTTTACTAAAATTATTGCAAAACCATTTGATATAAATTTAAAATATAAAAATAACGAATTTTCATGAAGCGTAGATAAGTTTTGTGTTGTAAAATTTGGGTTATAGCTAAGTTTTAAAGATAATAAATAAAACGTTGGCTGACTTGAAACCTCCTTAGTCTGAAATTACTTGTTTGCAAATTTTAAAATTAAAGTTAGAACTCCCTTGGGTAGAAAAACTGTACGTAAATCTATAACTCCCTTAAGAACAATTTAGGCCATTGTCATTTAGTATACAAGCATGGAATAACACCATTGACGAGCAAGTGTGATGAAAAAATAATAATAGAGACAGATGCGATTTCTTTTTCAAAATCTAAGTCAGAAGACACAGCAGCACATGACGTATTATTTGGTTTGTGATACTTAGTGACAGGAGTAGACAATCATTAATTAAATAATACACAGGTATACTAATTACAGTTTCATTGCTCGATAATTCGGTTGATATACAGCGTGCGGTGACTCCCCGCAGGTGGTATAACGACTAGTGAAACTGATTACATCGATAACTGTTCCCCGAATGCGGGTCATATGGCACGCGTTATGGGAGTCTTCCGTACCCTGCGTGCGGGCCCTATCGACCAATGAAAACGGTTCCCCGAATGCGTGCCCTATGGCATGCGTTATAGAAATCTACCGCATCCCGCATGCGGGCCCTATCGAACAATTAATTAAGCCGATCCCCCGAATGCGGGCCCTATCGACTATGAAACTCAGCCATAATAGCGGACGGTGCTAGACTGCCAACCATCAAGACGTGCCTAAAGGAAATTTTATATCAGTTTGATGCGTTATCACATTAGTATCACACATAAAACTGACCTGTTCCTCTCGATAGAGACGGAATGCCACTTGTTGTCGGCGAGCCGGTTGCTAGTCTCCACAGACACGCCTAAAGGAGTGTCTCCCACCTGGAACTGGAACTGGAGCTGGTCGCCGCCGATGATGGACAGCTTTATGTAGTCCTGGGGACCCTGGGGGCAAACAGTCCGGAATACACATGCATGCGTGATATTGTTCAAATTTTTTCTCAAAAAAACCGGTAGTCTGTCAAGTCGGTTTACGGACGATAGTTTAACGTGACAACGTCATAAAACATTCAAAAAACAAAAATGAAACCAGGCGGCCACCCATCCAAGTACTGACCGCGCCCGACGTTGCTTATCTCGGTGATCGGACGAGAAACGGTGTTTTGTCAAATATCTTGAAAACGGTGCATCCTACGGCTAAATCAATGAAATTTTCATCCCCCTTTAATACTCTCCCCCCCCGCACCCCGCATTGTACAACCTGGCGCGCGCTGCTCTCTTGTACATCCTGGCGTTCACTGCTCTCTTGTACGGGACATGTACGTTACATTGCGTCATCCTTTTTCGTGCGTGCAGCCGGCATTCAACGATTTATTAGACGTTGTCACGTCAAAAGTCACCAGTAAGTTAATAATACCGGACAATAATCAAGTATCCGGTAAGTAGAAAGGTGGGAAGCTGTATTTAATAAATAAAGAATACTTTTCAATTGTTATTGTTGTAGTTACCTTGGAGTGCAGTAGTACCGCGTTCTCCCGGGTGGTGCGGAACTCGAAGTAGATGTCGCCACTGTGGCCCAGGTCGAAAGTGGGGAGCGCTATCACCGCGTCCGCGATGCGGAACGTTACTGCATTTCTGAAGAGATCTGTCAAATAACATAAATATGGGTAATACACAGCGTAGGAAACAAAAGAGTTATATACTGATCCATCTGAAAGGGTACGCTTCGTCTTACCATCTCCCTCGCACAGCAGCGGCCCGAGCGTGTAGCGGCCCTCTTTCTCGTCAAGATGGCTGCCGGTATCGCCAAAGTGTAGGGACTTCACCGGCAAATACTCCTTCTCGGTGATCTCGCCGCCGTCCGTTTGGAATTCTAAAATTTAAAAATTACAGATTGGGAAACTCCGCGATATCTTGTCATCCAATATACCGCAGTGTCTCAAGTCAAAACTCTTTGACCAGTGTGTGTTGCCAGCGATGACTTAGGGCACTGAGACGTGGCCGCTTATGATGGGCCTTATAAGAAGGCTCATTGTCGCTCAGAGGGCGTTGGAGAGGGCTATGCTCGGAGTTCCTCTGCGGGATCGCATTAGGAATGATGAAATCCGCGCAAGAACTAAAGTCACTGACTCAAGTGGCAGTGGGCAGGGCACATCGCTCGTAGAACTGATGCCCGATGGGGAAAAAAGGTTCTAGAGTGGCGTCCACGGACCGCAAGGCGCAATGTAGGTAGGCCTCTAACAAGATAGAGCGACGACCTGGTTAAGGTTGCATCGCGTTGGATGCGGATGGCACGGGACCGATCTGTTTGGCGAGCTTTGGATGAGACCTATGTTCAGCAGTGGACGTCTTTCGGCTGAAATGATGATGATGATAACATGGTTACCGTTAGCCTGGAGCTGCGTGTACTCGGCGTCGCAGTTGCACCACTTGGTGGGGTCGAGGCAGGCTGTAGTAGTGTACCATGGTTACCGTTAGCCTGGAGCTGCGTGTACTCGGCGTCGCAGTTGCACCACTTGGTGGGGTCGAGGCAGACTGTAGTAGTGTACCATGGTTACCGTTAGCCTGGAGCTGCGTGTACTCGGCGTCGCAGTTGCACCACTTGGTGGGGTCGAGGCAGGCTGTAGTAGTGTACCATGGTTACCGTTAGCCTGGAGCTGCGTGTACTCGGCGTCGCAGTTGCACCACTTGGTGGGGTCGAGGCAGGCTGTAGTAGTGTACCATGGTTACCGTTAGCCTGGAGCTGCGTGTACTCGGCGTCGCAGTTGCACCACTTGGTGGGGTCGAGGCAGGCTGTAGTAGTGTACCATGGTTACCGTTAGCCTGGAGCTGCGTGTACTCGGCGTCGCAGTTGCACCACTTGGTGGGGTCGAGGCAGGCTGTAGTAGTGTACCATGGTTACCGTTAGCCTGGAGCTGCGTGTACTCGGCGTCGCAGTTGCACCACTTGGTGGGGTCGAGGCAGGCTGTAGTAGTGTACCATGGTTACCGTTAGCCTGGAGCTGCGTGTACTCGGCGTCGCAGTTGCACCACTTGGTGGGGTCGAGGCAGGCTGTAGTAGTGTACCATGGTTACCGTTAGCCTGGAGCTGCGTGTACTCGGCGTCGCAGTTGCACCACTTGGTGGGGTCGAGGCAGGCTGTAGTAGTGTACCATGGTTACCGTTAGCCTGGAGCTGCGTGTACTCGGCGTCGCAGTTGCACCACTTGGTGGGGTCGAGGCAGGCTGTAGTAGTGTACCATGGTTACCGTTAGCCTGGAGCTGCGTGTACTCGGCGTCGCAGTTGCACCACTTGGTGGGGTCGAGGCAGGCGCCCAGCACGCCGCACTGGCACATGCGGCTGCCGGGCTGCGCGCCCGCCCAGTAGTCCATGCGCTGGCCGGAGCGCGACACCCACCACGCGAACGGGTGGAAGTTCGACTCCTCGCCTGGGAACAAAACTCTTGATTGGCGAACGAGTGACGTCATAAGTTGCTATTGCCATTCAAACTCTATGGGAGAATAGGGATGACGACTGGGTTATATGTATATACGTCATTCTATTTAGTCCGTCAGTTAGATTAGATTATGGAAAAATATAGGACACGTTTTTTTTGGTTTATCAAATTATTAAAAATCGCCAAAGGTATGGATCATCAAACTTCCGGGGTGGGGGCTTGCGACGTCACTCTTAGGTAAAAATTGTACCATATAGTGACGTCACTCGAAACTTCTAAGTACTGTATCCTCGTCATTTTTTGTTTGTCAAACAAAAGAAAAAATACGTGTACGATATTTTTTAATAATCTAACTGACGGACTAAACAGTTTTTTTTTAGTCGTCTACTAGCCTATTGTGTTTTGACAGCTCATAAAAAGTACGTCAGTTGATTGGTGGTGTCAACATCCCTATTGGGCTTTCTTAAATTAGCAACCCTACAGTGTGAAATCCGCATGCACGTTTGAAACATTTCAATGGTCCCTTGTTGAGGCCGTCTGGCAACTCGCCCTCTATCCAATAAATAAAAGCCATCAGATGCTAACAACAACAGTCCGTTTCAAAAAAAAGTCACAAGTCTCACAGAACACCGGCGTGAAGCAGCGGTACTCCTGCTGCGTTTCGTTCGGTCAGTGAGAGCGCCGGGGGGCCAATACCTCTCCCCCTCCCCTATTACCTCTCCTTATTCCTAGGGCCGACAACGCACTGGCATCGCGTATTCGTTTGTCTGGCCTCCAAAACATAAAAAAAAAAACAGTTGATATGTGTAAAATTCCCAACCCACATTGTCCCGCGTGGAAACCACAGGCCCCAAAGCCCGTCTTAAGAAACCCATGCCCAACAGTGTGACATAGGCTGATGATGATGATTTCTTACTGGGTGAGTTGAGGAGCCGCGAGTGCCGACACATGTACTCGAGCCGCTGCATGCACGAGCTGGATCTGTTGAGGAGTGCCTCTAACTGCGCCCGCGACGCGTCGTACGTTATATCCTGAACAAACAACTTTTATGTTTATTTCTAAATTATTCACATTGACCCTAGAAAAACACAGTGACCCCGGAATCACAACGTCTCTAAAATAGTAATGATCCCAGAATCACACATAACTCAGCATCACAATGGCACCAGCACCACCCTAACTCTTGAATCACAGTGACTACAGAATCACACTGACCCCAGAATCATCTTGATCCTAAAACACACTGACCCCACAATCACACCGGTCCCAAACAAAAATTAGCCCAGCGCAGTGGACTCAAATCATAATGACCCCAGAAAGACGCTAATCCTAGAATCACACTGACCCAAAAATCACAGTTAACCTAGAACACTGATACACTGACCTCAGCGTCGCACTACTCGAAGACTCATCCTAGCCCGTGAATCCGAAAGAAAAGCAGAGTAAATCCTACTAATATTACTTATTATTATTATCTAGCTTGGATTGATGTCCCATTGCTGGGCAAAGGCCTCCCCCCATGTCCTCCATTTCTCCCGATACAAAGCAGCCTGAGGCCAGTCGTCGAGAAATATGTCCAGGTCGTCCCGCCACCGCCGTCTGGGGCTACCCCGTCGTCGCCATCCATCCTGTGGCGCCCACTCAGTGGCATTTTTAGCCCAACGCAGTGGATGCATTCGGCTGACGTGGCCGGCCCAATAACAATGACTAATATTATAATGAGAAAATTTGTGTGTGCGAGTGTATTAGAATGTGTTTTGTGTATTCATGAAATTTGATACATATATGCATGAACAGCTGGATCTCCGAAATAACAGTCTTCTTTTTCTATGCAATATAGGCTTTCGTTTGACCACAATCATGAGGTCTACGAAAGAGCACGCTTGCCTAGTAAATGCTCATTCATCCTTTATTTCAAAACGGCCAGTTTGCAATGCTCAGGGAACACGGCCGATATTTCTACGAAATCGGGATGTCCACATGTACAATCTAGCTAGAGACAGAAAATTTCACATTGCTCTCCTTATCCAACGTAAATAAAGGCCACGACGTTTTGGGGAATTTCAACGGGAATTTAGTGTTCACAGAATTTCAAATCAACTCTTGAGGCCTGGTGGTCGAGTGAAGCCGCTGGTACAAGCTAGAACTTTTTGAACCCCATCGTCGGCAATGGACGACAATACGGTAATAAAAAAATTAACCTACCCCCATACGCATATGAATCAATTTTGTTCGTAACAAACACGATGTGTGGCGTACAAAAGGTTATAAATAAACGTTTACCTGTCGGAAGCTGCCGGGTTCCTGGTATCCGTCAACGACTGTGCTCTGAGAGGCCGAAGCAGAATGCTGCACCGTGGTTATGACTCGTCCGTCAGCTGTGGAGCAGTTGTTAGTTTATTATGGTGGATTTATTGAAAACCTTTTTTTTGCGATGGCAACGTTGCTTGTCCGGATCAGAACGTCGCATACTGTGCTTTGCCTGTGACCGTGTCCTGAAGCTCGCTGTACGTATTTCAGTTTTTCCATAAATTCTATACCCAGTTTTCACGTACTGCATTATACTTCGTTATTTTAGCATAGAAAACCGGCCAAGAGCGTGTCGGACACGCCCAAGATAGGGTTCCGTAGCCATTACGAAAAATCAAGTAATATTTTTCTAAGGATTTCGTGTGTGTACGGAATTTTCCAAGTTAGGTCCTTAATAAGTTAGGTCCTTAGAAATAACTTAATTTTTTCGCAATGGCTACGGAACCCTATCTTGGGCATGTCCGACACGCTCTTGGCCGGTTTTCATAGTTTTTTATTACTTTTACGGTCATCCCGTGAAACCATATATTACCAGTACCCCTACACCAGTAATGGTGTAGGGGTAAGCACGCAGCACGGAATGCTGAGGACCTGGGTTCGATTCCCAGCATTGGTCTTTTTTCTGGGGTTTTTTCTGTGCATCTATATTTCAGTTTGTATTTAGTTTGAAATATATCAAAGTGAGACCGACAAGTTTAGACTCAAAACACAAATATGGTATTATGGTATAGTGTATAGTTACTGTAGAACTGGCACGTGACTGGGAAGGCGGGCAGCGGCCCGGAGCCGTCCACGTCGATGCGTATGTCGGCGGCGCGCGACACCGCCTGCACGTTCTTGTACGCCTGGCACGACAGCGGATGCACCGCTGCAACAACACGTCATGCTAACCGCTGACTATTCACTCTAATGCCGGGTGTAGACTCGCGAAGCGCCTCGTAATCAACCAAGGGAGCGAGCGCGAGAGTGGTTCATTCCCTCGCCTCACCCCCTCGCGTCCAAAACCGACACAAAGCGGAACGACAGCGAGGCGAGGCGAGGGAAGACGAGGCGACACGAGCGCACCGTCCTCACTCTCGTACTCGCGTCCCCTCGTGTAGCCTCGTGGAGAGTGTGGATGGGGCATAATAGCTTATTTATTTATTTATTTATTTATTTATTTATTTATTTATGTACATTATAATCAAGATATTATCAGTAAAATAAGTCAGTCCATGACGCCCTATAAGGGCACACAATACTTAACCAATAACATTAAAAAAAACAACTAAATATAATGTAAAAAATGCAATAAAATAATTAAAAAAGACGATGTCAATAAAATAAAAATTCGCATAAGTTAAAAATAAAATATGTAAAGCCAAAAATAATACAATAATAATTATAGAGTACAAATAATCGATTAAAATATCTCCAATTTATCATTTAAAATAATCAATTATAAGAAATAAAACAAAAAACAAATAAATGTAAAATTAAATTATAAACGCGAAAATAATTATTTGCACTCGCGTAAGAGTGGCGAGACGAACTGCGAGCCGAGCAACGAGACGGGAGTGTGAATAGACGCTCGCAGCTCGTCTCGTGATTCACAACGTTCGCGTTCGGAGCGAGACGCCGAGCAGAGACACGAGACGAAGCACAAGGCGAGGTACGAGGCGAGAGTGTAAATCTATTATGATTTAAATAAAATCAATAAAACATTCCGACTTCTTTGGAATCGGTACTACTGGTGCAACTCCTATTTTAATTTTCTGTCGGATATTTTTAATACAGGGTTATTTGTAATTCACTAGCATCCTTTTAACCCTAAAATCCTACCATTTAAACAAATGTTTTTTGTTTTACGTCTTTTGTCATAACTTAATATTTTTGGTGTAATAACGTTTTGAAAATTTTAAATTACCTCTTATTTTTACGATACTCTGTGTATTTGTATGGGAAAAAAGTGCTTCATTTTAAAAAGTCGTAGAACAAAAAACATTTGTTTGAGTGATAGGAATTCAGGGTTAAGAGGATGTCAGTGAATTAAAAATAACCCTGTATAAAATGTACCCGCTACTTTTTTTGTCCTGAATTAAGTAATAGAATTAATTGTCAGTTTGTGACGCGCCATATAAACTGTTATGAAAAAAAACTCGGAAAACTGACTCAAAAATAAACATTTTTTTCTTTATGAAAATGAAATAGTGCTCGTGACTTTGAATAAGAAATCCCCAAAATTTCAACATTTAAATCATAAACATGGTCAAAAATGTCTGAACACGCTCGTTTGCCATTGACAATACGGCCTTGTTCACTTTTGATCGCCGTGATCGCTCTATGTTTAAATAAATGATGGCGACTGTACTCTTTAAACTGAAAATGGCGTTACGGCGACACCTCACACGACGGATTTGCACTATTTTTTTTGCTTTTTGTGATTGTTTGATCGCGGAGCGCTATATATTTTCGTGGCGCTTACACAAGAGGCTGATTTATGACAGTGGCAGTTAAAATGCACTTACAGGTGTGGCAAACGGCGCCCGCGTAGCCGGTGGCCTGGCAGTTGCAGTTGAACTCCTCTGACGTCTGCGTACATTCGCCGCCATGCTCGCACGGGTTCGGGTTACATCTGTACAAAACAAATTGTTCAAATTATATCCTCCCAGCTTATATACGTCGCACTGTAGGGCCCAGCCTTCCTCACAAAATGAGAGGCCTTAAAGGTCGATTCATATCTACAGGTATCGAGCGTATGATATGATTGATGCAATGATAATAATATGAAGGGTTTGACTGAAAATCAGCGCTGTAGCAGGCACCTACTGCAGCTTAATGCTGAGTCAAATTCCTTTTCGACATCTCAATTATTATTATTTTTTGTTTTAATTATTATTAGTACCTGGGCGACCGAGCTCTGCTCGGGCTGAAACTCGGTACCAAGCGTTTTCCGGTTTCCCAGAGATAAGACCAAGCTAGATAAATTTTTCATCCCCGAAAACCCCCACATACCAAATTTCATCGAAATCGTTGGAGCCGTTTCCGAGATCCTGATTATATATGTGCGAAGGAGGGGGGGGGCAGGGGAGGGGGTTCGGGGGTTCCAAAGGGGGGATGAAAATTTCATTGATTTTGCCGTAGGATGCACCGTTTTCAAGATATTTGACAAAAACACCGGAGGGGGTGGAGGGGTGAGTCACGTTAAACTATCGTCCGTAAACCGGCTTTACCGATTGCACATAGACGGTGCTGCCAACTGGTGCCATCAATTTGAATGTTTTACCTTGATAAGTTTGTTTTACTGTCCGCATAGTCTCTTCTGGCGCATTAGTGCTGCCGCCTATAGTTAATGCACGTTCCCTATAATACTTTATCTCGCAAAATAGCAGTGGCGAAGGGTGCTAACAACCCGATTCCTTCCGGGTTGCCTAAAATTTTGAAGTAATCAAACGCTTCTATTAATAACCCGTTGTTTGTAATAAAGGCATAATCTTCCCTAATAAACTTAACTTTTTTTCAACACGATGCAGAATCAAAACGCAACGTAATACTCTCACAAAAACGATTCATTCACGATCTCTAATAGTAAATGCCGGTCGGAAATATTAGAAATTGTACACTCAGACATTTAAATAATTCATTGACAAACACCCACACCACTCCAGGAAACATCGCGTGTGTATGCTACTTAGATAACCCGGGATTAAGCGGCTTATTACATTTAAAAAAAGACTTTGTGCGTTGTGCGTAAGGCTCACTTTCACTTTGCCTGCCGAAGCCGCGAGCCGCGAGCCGTGAGCGGCTTCTTGGAACATTTTTGGCGCTACGATCGCCTACTTATACAAAATTACTGCAGCGAAATGGAACGTAAAATATCGATGATTTAGTGTAAAACAAAAACAATTATATTTTATCTGCTTTTATTATTAAGGTTTATAAACTGGCGAAATTAATATTAGATTAGAATTTTATAAAATAACACCGTCACTTATTGGAAATAATTGTAATGGCAACATTACGATTGATTTGTCATTGATTACAAACTTCATATATCGTTTCTTGTTTTGAAGTATTATTATTGTTTGTTAGGTAGTACATTATATTGTTTTAATTTAATAAAAAAATACATAGCCAGATAAGTGTTGATGCTCGAAACCAGTGAAATTTCGTAATATCGGATTGTGCAAACTTATAGTGTCAAGTGATCAGTTTAATTTATATTTTATCTTCGGCCGGACTCGCTAGATAAATTATTTTGTATTTACTAGGCTTAATAAAAGTAGAAAAGGCTCCTTTAATTAAAACTGATTGTGGATGCGAATTTGTTGAGTGACGATTTTAGAAGTTATGTCCTAATTTTCAAGAAGAGAATAAATAAAAAGGGTAAGATAAAGGTTAGTAGTTTTCGCCAGAGGCGGCGCTGGGTAAGGGCGACGTGGGCACCCGTCCTCGGCCTCGCGGTCTGAGGGTCCACGCGCCTCGAAAGTTTCCCGTTTTTTGCTCATTACATCCGCAATCTAATGTGTGGCGCGCCATCACAGGGCCTCACAAAATGTGTCTTGTCTTGCCTACACCAAATTTAGGTCGTGCGCCGCCACTGGTTTTCGCTACGGCTTTACCTGAAAAAAATTTCACGCTTCGCCACTGCAAAATAGTAACTTTTTCCCACAAAAGAAGAAACTTGACGTTTTCTCATGAAAAATAAACTTAAAAAAAAAGCTAAAAACCTTAAAAAAAAACGTGGAATCGAACCGAGGTCGGCTGGATGCGTGACCACCCGATTTCTACTGCGCTATTATGATCTGCTCGAAGCCGGCGAAATTTAGCTTTGTATTCTAATGCAAACAAAAATAGCCGGAAAACACGAGTAAAAGCGATTTTCTGAAAATGAAACATAGCTAGATCAGTTTTTCATCCCCGAAAACCCCCACATACCAAATTTCATCGAAATCGTTGGAGCCGTTTCCGAGATCCTGATTATATACAAGAATTGCTCGTTTAAAGGTATTAGATTGTTTTCTTTTTTATTATTATTTTTCTCCTGTATTAGTCAGTGTATTTTTCTTTTTTGATGTCGAATAAAGTTATGTCTATGTCTATGTTTATTCATAACTACAGACTTTCAACGCACCAGATATTGAGCGTGTCAGATATTGATAGACACCGTCGTCAAGAACAAAAGTCGTCTGCGCGGTGCCGGTCCCTATTCGCACTGACCGGCAGAGGCGGCAGATAGTCACAGACACGTACAGACGTGACCTGCGCATACTGGCCGGACACAGCCCGTGTCTCCGCGTCTGCGCGGTGCCGGTCCCTATTCACACTGACCGGCAGAGGCGGCAGATAGTCACAGACACGCACAGACGTGACCTGCGCATACTGGCCGGACACAGCCCGTGTCTCCGCGTCTGCGCGGTGCCGGTCCCTATTCACACTGACCGGCAGAGGCGGCAGATAGTCACAGACACGCACAGACGTGACCTGCGCATACTGGCCGGACACAGCCCGTGTCTCCGCGTCTGCGCGGTGCCGGTCCCTATTCACACTGACCGGCAGAGGCGGCAGATAGTCACAGACACGCACAGACGTGACCTGCGCATACTGGCCGGACACAGCCCGTGTCTCCGCGTCTGCGCGGTGCCGGTCCCTATTCACACTGACCGGCAGAGGCGGCAGATAGTCACAGACACGTACAGACGTGACCTGCGCATACTGGCCGGACACAGCCCGTGTCTCCGCGTCTGCGCGGTGCCGGTCCCTATTCACACTGACCGGCAGAGGCGGCAGATAGTCACAGACACGCACAGACGTGACCTGCGCATACTGGCCGGACACAGCCCGTGTCTCCGCGTCTGCGCGGTCTTGTTGCGGTAGATATGAATGCGTTAAGGCCATCACACCCAGCGCAGATGCGGTAAGATATCTGTCAATATCGCTCCCTATACAATTCAATGGAGGACCACACACAGCGCAGATGCGGTAAGATTTTTATCTGCGTATCTGTGAGCACCAACATATATCAACAGAATCCGACAGATGTGAAGATAATATCTGCAGATAAATACAGGTGGATGCGCAGAAGCACACTTTCATCATCATCATCATCATCCCAGTCTATATTACGTCCCACTGCAGGGCACAGGCTTCCTCTCAGAATAAGAGGGTTTGGGTCGTAGTTCCCACGCGGGCCCAGTGCGGATTGTGAACTTCAGTGTATAATAAAATAAATATAAAATTACGTACTACTTAAGCAAACAACAAGTCATCCTTGCGTAGAAATGCATTTTCGCATTTTTTTTACATTTTGTCGTGAAGAGAAATAAAGAAAGTGTAACGCGCTTTCATTGAAAATTCATTGTAGCCTATCTATCTCTCAAAGGGCCGGCAACGCACCTGTGACACCCCTAACGTTGCGGGTGTCCATGGGCGGCGGTGATTGCTCCCCATCAGGTGACCCGCATGCTCGTTTACCCCCTTTTATATAAAAAAAAAAAAAAAAAAAAACACCCTGTATGAGCCATCCGCACCACAAAACACGTCTACTCAGCTCCGAAATTTTAGAGTGAATGTAAAACCTCGCATCTGCGCTGTGTGTGATACCTGCAGACGCTTTGATCAATTATAACTGAAGATACACATTGCCGAACAAAATCCCCTTCAAAGAATGTCCGAACTTTTTTATTTGTTTGCATAACAATTAAAATCATCACCTACACAGAAATTTGAACCTAGTCTTTCTTCATTACAGTCGAATTTCGGTTGACCCTTGACAGCTAAACTTGACAATTTCACGCAACGTACTGAGAAAAAAGAAGGTCACTTTTATCAAAGTGGCGCTCATTTGGCTCGGACATTTTCGGGCGCGCGACTGTGGATCTACAGTTATAATTGATCAAAGTGCAGACGGATAAGTTTTTATACGCAGATGAAATCTTGCCGCATCTGCGCTGTGTGTGACAGGCTTTAATAGGAACTGAATAGAAGAATATTAACTTTGTCTGGCATTGCACGCGTCCGACACGCTCGGTGCCTGTAGATGCGAATCGACCTTAAGCCTTAGTACCCACGGGAGCCTAGTGCGGATTGGGAACTTCACCCACGCCATTATAATTTTACGGTAAAGTTCATGGTAAATTTCAAATGTAATTAAGCACGTAAATTCCGAAAAGTCAGAAATGCAAGCCTGGGTTCGAACTAACGACCCACTGCTTGAGAGACCATAGCTCAAACCACTAGTAGCACTAGAATAGACTAGTAGTAGAAAGGGAGAATTTTTAGGCGACACGAGTGCCCGTTGTTGTTACGTACAGACGTCTTCTCGTACATTAATATTTCTATGGGACTGAAAGGCTGATGCGTACCTGTCAATCATCTGGCAAGCATCGAACACGACGTCGTTGGGGCAGCAGTAGTCTCCCTCCCAGTCGGTGAGACGCTGGTAGTTGCCGTAACCCCAAAACCCCGAGGTGCTTTACCACCTGCCATTTTATATCTCTATGGGAAAGACGCTAATGTGTGTACCTGTCAATCATCTGGCAGGCATTGAACACGACGTCGTTGGGGCAGCAGTAGTCTCCCTCCCAGTCGGTGAGACGCTGGTAGTTGCCGTAACCCCGAAACCCCGAGGCGGTTTGCCACCTGCCATTTTATATCTCTATGGGAAAGACGCTAATGTGTGTACCTGTCAATCATCTGGCAGGCATTGAACACGACGTCGTTGGGGCAGCAGTAGTCTCCCTCCCAGTCGGTGAGACGCTGGTAGTTGCCGTAACCCCGAAACCCCGAGGCGGTTTGCCACCTGCCATTTTATATCTCTATGGGAAAGACGCTAATGTGTGTACCTGTCAATCATCTGGCAGGCATTGAACACGACGTCGTTGGGGCAGCAGTAGTCTCCCTCCCAGTCGGTGAGACGCTGGTAGTTGCCGTAACCCCAAAACCCCGAGATGGTTTACCACCTGCCATTTTATATCTCTATGGGAAAGACGCTAATGTGTGTACCTGTCAATCATCTGGCAGGCATTGAACACGACGTCGTTGGGGCAGCAGTAGTCTCCCTCCCAGTCGGTGAGACGCTGGTAGTTGCCGTAACCCCAAAACCCCGAGATGGTTTACCACCTGCCATTTTATATCTCTATGGGACTGACACAGGCTGATGCGTACCTGTCAATCATCTGGCAGGCGTCGAACACTACGTCGTTGGGGCAGCAGTAGTCTTCCTTCCTTTCAGTAGGACGCTGGTAAATGCCGTAACCTCAAAACCCCGAGGCGATTTTCCACTCTACCATTTTATCTATGGGACTGACACTGATGTATACCTGTCAATCATCTGGCAGGCGTCGAACACTACGTCGTTGGGGCAGCAATAGTCTTCCTTCTTCTAGTCTGTGGGGCGCTGGTAGTTACCGTCTACCACGATGCGGTGCATGAAGGCGCGAGGAGGCGCCTTGCCACCTGCCATTTTAAATCTCTATGGGATTGACGCTAATTTGTGTACCTGTCAATCATCTGGCAGGCGTCGAACACGACGTCGTTGGGGCAGCAGTAGTCTTCCTTCTTCCAGTCTGTGGGGCGCTGGTAGTTGCCGTCTACCGCGATGCGGCGCATACAGCCGATGAAGCCGCGCGGAGGCGCTTTGCCACCTGACATTTATAACAATGTATTGCATTTGTCTTAAACCTATGTGTTCAACAGTGGCGAAAACTAACAACTCGATTCCCCCCGGGTTGACTAAACTTTTAAAAATACTAAACGTTTTTCTTCCATTACTGCATTTTCAAGAAGAGGAAAAATGGGGTTCTTAGGTTTCTTTTTAGTTTACGCGCCATTAAGGGCGACGTGATAGCAGGCATGGTCGGCAGAATGAAATAATTTTGTTAAAAATCAATATATTAATCAAACGTTGAAGACCTGAAAGATCTGTCACAGTTAAAAATTACGTGCAGCTATCTTAAAGGTCAAGATAGCTTGGCACTGCAAGGAAAAATATAATAAATAAATATCATAGGACAATTGACACCAATTGACCTAGTCCCAGTAAGCAAAGCTTGTGTTGTTGGTACTAGGCAACGGATAAACATACTTAAACAGAAATTAAACATCCAAAACTCGAGCACAAACAATCGTATTTTTCACACTAATATCTGCCCCAATCGGGAATCAAACGGAACCCTTATTTGGTACAACCTGACGAGGTGCAGTGAAGATAGAAGGTTTGAGTCTTCGTCCCAAAGATGGGAGGATGTTGGAAACCTCTACAGTGCTGTGTGGTGACATCTAATTAAACTTTGTATTTTTTTACCGTTCTATATCACTCTAAAATAAATGGTGAATCGTAAACATTGGTTTTCCTCTATAATTAGGATTTTCTTGTGGTTTTTAACAAGTCAGGTCCTCTAACCACTAGGTAGGCTATCCGGTCGTCAAAGAAACGATGTATCTCACCAGCAATATAGTAAGTGCCGCCAGTCAAGAACCTCAGTTTCTTGGTGGTCTTCACAGGCCTGTGGTCAATGGACAGCACCAGGCTGTCGGTAGCCATGGTGAGCATCAGCGCGTGCCAGCGCCCGTTGTTGAACTCTTCCAGGTAGTTGTCCAGCCTCACCTTCGGAGAGCCTTCGGTGAACAGCTCCACTTTCACCTTGCCTTCGTCCAGGTATACCTGTTGAGGTTTCGAGTCTAATGTGGCGAAGTAATTGCTTTGATTATTTATACACTAGATAGAGTGTCAGTAGCAAACATTGCGATACAAAACGTCCAAAAATCCATTTGACAGCTTCATATTGCGGTCGCGTTACGTCATTCAAACTGAAGGGAGGCAAATGACATATAAGCCAACTGTTGGCTTATATTTTTTCGGGACGTTTTCATGCCGCCTAAGCTCTATTTAATGTATAAATAATCTAAGAGTAATTGATATTCTTCCTAATACGATACGGATTCAATATTTTCAAGCGCTAAATGCCCAAAACACGACATTTTTCAAAATACTACATTCTCGTTTAATCACATTACAAAATAAATAAATAAATAAATATTAGGGGACAACCTTACACAAATCGACCTAGTCCCAAACTAAGCAAAGCTTGTACTATGGGTACTAGACGACGATAAACATACTTATATAGATAAATAAATACTTAAATACATAGAAAACATCCATAACTCAGGAACAAATATTCGTGCTCATCACACAAATAAATGCCCTTACCGGGATTTGAACCCAGGACCTCTTGCTTCGTAGGCAGGGTCACTACCAACTAGGCTAAAGCGGTCGTTAAAAAAATCGAAGATTACTCGAAGGAGTGATTTTTTTGGTGGAATGTCTTATTTTGGACATCGGAACCATTGCATAATAAAATAAAATACAAGCAAATAGTATTATTCAATTTCAATACAACTATTTTCTTGTACTTTATTATTCAATTCGACCCTGGTATAGCTATTGCCATTCGCGAAGACGCGTGAATTTATCAAAATTAGACGTTAATGCCATTGTAATAAGAACCACGGCACGCGTCATCATGAATGACTCGATCTATATAACGGGAATGCAATGAATAGGTACGAGTAATGTAGTATTTTGTAAAATCTGGTATTTAGGGAACGTGGTATTTTAGGGCCCGAGCGATTTCATTCCCACAGAAATTTAACGGGTCTATAATGACTCCCATAAAATTTTTGTTCCGAATTTTCAAGACCATAACGTTTTTTGTCATAATTTTTCTTTGTCATATTATCGGAAGTCATAATATTAAACAACATAAATTGGAGCTACGATTTTCTTAAGTCATAATTATTGTAAGGACTAATAAGTAAACTCATATCATTCAGTGTCAAGAAGCATCACACTTCATAATATTAAAGGTACTAAAGTCACTCATAATAATTATTGCAAGGTCTTTTTTCGCAGGTCATAATTATTTTAAGGCACAATATTACTTTGTAATAACATTCAATGTCATGGTTGTATGACATTTCATAATATTAAAGGTAATAATCCTTTTCTGTGCTGTCATAAAAAAATACCTAACATCGAAGGCTAAGGCGGGAGCTACGCTTACGCTTCGCTCCCGCCTTAGCCTTCTGAACCTAACCTGTCCGAGTCGCTTCTGCCCTGAAAGTCTTGCTGGCTCGCTTCGCTCGCTCGCTGCCAGCGATATGTCTTACAATGTTTCTGAATAATTATCAATGTTCCTTTGGATGTTATAGATTTCAATGTAGATGGTTAGTGCATTTTAGGTAATGAAAAATTATGACTAAAAACAATTATTACTTTATGATATATGCCCTATAACGTTTCTGAATAATCAACGATATTCCCTTAAATATTATTGATATCAATATTATGACTTTTTAAAGTTATGATCAATGGGATTATGGCTCATTGCAGTTAGAACTATTAAGCGATATGCTTTACAAAAATTATGACCATCGATATTTATGAGCAAGAATATTATGGACATCAATTTATGACTTTCAAAATTCGGATAAAAAAGATTATGGGAGAAAAGGGGCACCCAAATTTAACATTTATAAGTAGATTGACGTAAGGTATTGGAAAAATCCCACCGCATTAGCACGCTGAAGTGACAATGGGCCGGTTATATAACCCGAAGAACCGATAACCGTTCTAATATCCTTTCTAATATTATGTCATATTTGACGGGCTAGGTAGTTGTTTTTAGTTTTTTATTTTTATATGTTTTAGTTTTATTAGTTTAACGATCTGGTGGCGTTGTGGTTGATGACTAGGTCAATTGGTTTCAATCGTCCTGTAATTTATTTTGTACTGTTATTATTTTTATTGATTAGAAATTGTAGTTAATTATTATTATTTTTTTTGTATGTATTTAATTGATTATTTTTATTATATGATTGTTTTCTTTGTCAATAATAGTTATTGTTCTGTAGTTAATTTTATTGTATTGTAGCATTATGGGCGCTTTGGTTCTTGCTGTAAGTCCGTAATTGTGTAATTAATAAATAAATAAATAAATAAACCGTTGGGGTAGACGAGTTCTTGAGTGGAGACCACGGATCGGAAAACAACGTAGGACGTCCTCAGACTCGGTGGAGCGATAATCTTCGCAAGGCGGCTGGCAAGAGCTGGATGAGAGTGGCCGAGGATCGTGCTCAGTGGCGCGCCATGGGAGAGGCCTATGTCCAGCAGTGGACGAGCATAGGCTGATGATGATTGAAAAATCAAATTTTCGTGGCACTTACTTTAACATATCCCTCAGTCTTGAACTTATGATATATGAGGAGACCATGGTTCTCATAAGTCCTGAAGTCCAGCGAGATATTAAGAGTGTTTCCACCAGAGTACCCGCGCAGTTTCGCGTAGGAGCCCTCCTTGAGGAACGTTATGGGGACCACTTCTGGCTCCTGAAAAAAAATTGTTATGACTCTAAATCTGAAAGGTTTGCAAGCAGAGGTCCGAAGATCACCATTCAGCATAACGCTTTATTTTGTAATGAAGTTCAATGTCTTTTGCTTTTGGCTGCATTATAAATGCTGTACATCTCCCTTATTTTAACCGACTTCAAAAAAAGGAGGAGGTTCGGTTGTATGTTCTTTTTTTTGTATTTGGAAAATAGGCCACTTTAATTATAGCTAGACCGTTTAAATGAGTCCTCGCCCGCGCTATATACAGGGGCTGGGGGGTATGACGACAAAGGGGGCCGGGAGAGGTGCGCTCGCCTTCCGCACATCTCCCGGCCAGTAGCGTACCTAGGGTATCAAGCTATGGCAAGCCGAGAGATCATGTTTTATTATTTTATTATAATTTAATGTAGGTAAATCCATCTTGTTGCCGCTTTACTCTTCTGTTTGGACAAGCTTACCAAAGCACACTTCAATCTATTTTTTTTTTAAGTTCACTCATTATATTGTGCCGTTTTTTGCCCAAATAAACATTAATCATTAAACATTCTATTACTAAAAAGAATTTTACAGACTCATTCTCACACGCACCGCACTGTACACCGCACCAAAACAAGAATATTTATTTTGTAATTGCATCAAATCACGCATTTAACGCCTTGCATGGCCCACGATTCGATATAAACAATCGTGAAATTATTCATCTCGCCCGCGCACTCGCGTTCCAAACCAAACGCAACAAACTTCACACCGTAAGCCAGATTCAAAATTGCAACGAAAGTGCTATATATGCAGCTATACATAGATATTTGCAAAACTAACGTTTTCCTATGTATGAAGAGAGCGCTTGGAAGCCCCGTAAAAGCCCGCAAGAGCGAGCGAGATGTCATGCTATTTATAACGTCGCTACTATCGCCGTTCAGCGCCGCCGGGCCGCGCAGCGGATTTGTTATGCAATTCTTGGTATTTTACGTAAAATAAAGCGCGTTATTATGAAAGTGATTTTATTAGAACTTTTTTCGTTTGGACGATGTTTGGTTTTTATTTTTAATCTTGATTTGAGATTTATAAGGCAAGCCCGGCTTTTGGGCTTCTATGTAAGGATCGCCACTGTCCCGGCCCCCTTTGTGGTCATACGCCCCGCTCCTGTACCGCGCAGGCGAGGACTCATTTAAACTGTTTAGCTATAATTAGCAGGACTCGACGCGCTCATTACTCATTATCGAGAATAGAGTAGATGACAATATCTATACATATAATAAATCTGTAACAAGTCGGTGTCTGTACATTGAAGATATTTGAGAAAAAACTGTCACTAGGGCTATTTACTAGCGCAATAGAACCCAAAACAATGTTTTTTAGAATTACTGTCTGTTTGTCTGTTTATCTGTTTGTCTGTTTGTCTGTGCGTTTGTGCGCGCTAATCTCAGAAACGGCTTAACCTAGAAGGATGCGGTTTTCACTGTTAGGTTGGTATTTTCTTGGATTAACATTTAGTGTTTGTTTCATTTGAATCGGTTCACAAATAAGAAAGATACGTCTATTTTAAGATTTATAGAACAGTTTTTAGAAGTAGTGACTTGGGAGTAGGTACGGTGGTGAATGTGAACGCGGGTGTGCGGGGGGGAGGGTGTTCGATGGGGGGCCGGTGAGGGGGGGGTTGCGGGGGGGGGGGGGTGCGGGTAATTTTTTTTTATATAGAGGAACTAAGGAGAGCCATAATTGATGAAAAAGCAAATTGGATAAAAAAAATAAGCTGCCCAAATTACTAATTCCACGCGGACGGAGTCGCGGGCAAAAGCTAGTATAAAATAATAATTTCAAGTCGCAACTCTAGTACAAAAACACACTGAAGCCCTTCAGCAATGTTCAATTAACTACAAAATACAATTTTTAGTTGATTTAAAACAAATAAACAGTTAGACGATTACGTTAACATGGAATTGACGTCATAACTAGCTATTCCTATACAAAATCTATGTGAGAATCGTGTTTTAGCCACTCATGAAAAGTACGTCGGTTGATTGGTGGTACTATCATCCCTTTTACATGGCAATTTTTTTATTATGAGAGGGAGACAAACGAGGAGTCGCGTCATCTGATGGGAAATGATCACCACCGCCCATTAATATCAACTACTCAAAGAGAGTCACTGATATATTACCGTTAAAATAAAGTATAAACCCTTTTCTTGAAAGCCCTAATGTCATAAATAAAATACTCACAGGACAATCGTAAAGGGTGTGGAATTTCTGATACTTGAACGCTTCTCCAGTCTCGTAGCCTTGCTTTAGCTCGTAGATGACGTTCGTGGCGTTGAGATACAAGTTCTCGATGCAACCAGTGAAGTTCTGGCTGACCACCAAGCCGTCTTGGAAGTTGGGCACACCCCCTATGTAGAACTGTAAAAGGTAAAAAAAAAATTGTAGTAAAAATTCTGCTTCATTGGAAACTAATACTACGCTTTAGTAAGACTCGTAGTTTTTGTTCTAGTTTACAACATTTTAAGGAGTATTTCTAAAGAACTCGTTACATTTCATCATCATCATCATCATCATTTCAGCCGAAAGACGTCCACTGCTGAACATAGGCCTCCCCCAAGGCTCGCCAAACAGATCGGTCCCGTGCCCTCCGCATCCAACGCGATCCCGCAACCTTAACCAGGTCGTCGCTCCATCTTGTTGGAGGCCTACCTACACTGCATCTTCTGGCCCGTGGACGCCACTCGAGAACCTTTTTGCCCCATCGGCCATCAGTTCTACGAGCGACATCTGACATTAAATTGAATTTTAATTTCTGATTTTAGTTTTGATTTCAAATTTTTAATTGTGATTTTAATGATAATTTTGACATATTTTATATTATTTCATTGTTACATAATTAATTATAAAACCAAACTTAGCTTATACAAGGTGACCTTAGCCTCTGGACAAATAATGAAACCATGGATAAAACTGATACTTAGCAATATCGTAAAATAGTTATTTGCTTAATAAGACAAGAAAAAAAAAAAAATTCTATGAAATCATATCATCCAAATAAACAGCCTCTTCCAAAGTGATACATTGAAAACCGTTGGTTTTTCGGTAAATATTGGACTGATTGTTATGATACTTTGCAGTTTGGTTTTAAATATCTTGCTAAAACAGTAGTATTAGTATTTGTCCAGAGGATAAGGCCACCCAGTATGTTGTGTACTAACAGAAAATGGTGATGTAAAACACAAGCAACACAGACAAGCGTGCTAAGAAGTCTACAGTACAGTGGTAAAGCACTCACCGCCCTATTAAGGTTGAGCCTTGAGAACTCCCCCTTGACGCGGCCGCGCACGATGACGCGGTCGACGGAGAAGATGACGTCACGGCGCGTGCGCGACACCAGCACGTCATGCCACATGTTGTCGTCCAACAGGCTGCCCACGGAGAGAGACGTCGCCGTGCCAGAACCTGCGGCAACCCGTCACGGAATTAATGGGTGAATCAACATTTTCGTGTTTTTTTCTCAGTCCCCAGTGACATATTACATACGGTTTCATATAAAAATGCTTAGGTTGTCCATGAGACAAAATTTGTGTAACCATAGCAACGGGTGGCAAAAAAAATTGATTCAACCTAAGGGGCCGGCCATTAATCACGTGATCTTTTATTTTTTAATGTGTTGAGATTTAAGACTACCCTCCCCTCTCCCCCATCCAACATCACGTGTATTTTTAGTACCTACAAAGAATTCCGCTTTCGGTTTAGAAATCGCGCGTATTAAAATAATGAACATTTATTAATATAGTAGTTACCTATACAAAGGTGGAAAGTTGAGATGGGACAACAAGGGCAGCTACTAGATCCCTTGCTGCTACGCGAAAATGCTCTTAGTAGACCTTTACTAACTTTTTGAGTGATGACAATCGAAATTCACAGATTTTTGATAAAATGTAGTCAGCGAGAAAATCGACATATTTGACTTTTTTTTTTAATGCCAATAGGTCCCATTTCTATCAAGGATTAAAACACTCTTTGAGACCAACTGAGGTTAGAGTACTAGAACACCCACAAATCAAAGAAAACTTTTTCCATACAGTTCGTAGGGTAATTTGCAAAGTGAAAGAAAGTGAAACTTTCGGTTTACAAATGTTTGACCAAAAAATTATTGACAAATGATCATTTGACAAACAACGTTTCACCAAATTATCATTTGGCAAACGTGACATTTGACAAATGTATCATTTTACAAAAACTCACTTAGCAAATGATCAATTAGCAAACACTACACTTGGTAAATGTTTTAAATAATAAAATTACCGTTTTCCATTTCACCAAATGATATGTAGAACGGCCTGTTTGCCTAGAAGTAGAGGCAGTCAATTTAAAAAACTAACGCGCGTCAACAGTCAAAAGTTCTCTCTCTATGGCTTCCGTTATTTCGTATCGGACGTGTTCCCTCTCGCCGCTCGAATGTATGCTGTGAAATAGCTGAAAATAGTGCTGAAACTTGCTGTAAGACTCACCCCTACACACACGCATTTATTCATCATCGCTTACACACATACAAAACGATATGGTGTCTTCAGCTTGCCGCCCTCGTACGTTGTCCTACTGGAAACTTGGTGAGTGTTAATTTCTTTCATTCCTTCGACTCCCGCCTGATTACGTATTTCAACAGCTGCGGATTGGGTTCCGCACCTGGCGTGATTAATATGTTTCGCAAATTAAGCATATGTTTCATAGAAAGTTATTCACATCTGTATTAATACATAACTAATTTGTTTAGTAATCAATGAAACACTAATAATTGCAGCTGCTTTTTAAATAGCAAGACTTTTTTGGGTGGCCATAAAAAAAATACCTAACACCAAAGGCTAATGCTACGCTATGCTCCCGCATTAGCCTTTGAACCTAACCTATCCGAGTCGCTTCCGCTCCGAGCCGTCTTGCTCGCTCGCTGTAATAAAACGAGATTTCTAATAAACAATTCTAAAACATTGTAGGTACCAAACGTTTTTAGACCAATAGTAGTTTTGTCTGATAAATCAGTTGCTAAATGTTCATTTTGTCAAATAATTATTTATAAAATGTAAATTTAACAGTTCCACACCGTCGTGCTGCCCCGAAGTTAAGAAATCACTTAAGCCGGGTGCAATTTATCGCTCTATTGAGGCCAAAGTGCACGACGGGGACTTGAGGGGAGCGGTTCGCTTGCTGGTGTCGGACTCCTCCTTGGCGCCGTCGAATGGCGAAACTCTGAACGTGCTGAGGGAAAAGCATCCGTCTCCTTCTAGGCCTTTAGTTTTCCCGCGGAGCCCTGATGGGTGCAGCCCGGTTGTTTCGGTTGTTCCGGCTGAAGTGGCGGAGGCCGTGGGATCTTTCTACAGTAGGTCGGCCTCGGGTCTTGATGGTTTGCGTCCGCAACACCTCAAGGAGTTGACGTCTGTTTCGGCTGGTGACAATGGGTCGCGTCTGTTGGAGAGTGTTACGAGGTTGTGCATTTTTTGTTGGAGGGTTCACTCAATCCCGAGGTCTGTCCGTTCCTCTATGGGGCGTCTCTGTGTGCCCTGTCGAAGAGTGATGGGGGAATCAGGCCAATTGCGGCGGGGTCAGTATTTCGGCGGTTGACAGCAAAGTTGGGTTGTCGGGCGGTGAGGGGCGCGATGGCGGAATACCTGCAGCCGAAGCAGGTGGGCTTTGGCACGGCTCGAGGGTGTGAGGCGGCTATACATGCTACACGGTCCTTCGCGTTTGCCGGAGGGGCTGCCGGTGCCGTTGTTGTTAAGATTGACATCAAAAACGCTTTCAACTGTGTGGAGAGGGACGTTATTTTGAAAGAGGTGTTGGATAAAGTCCCTTCTTTATATCCCTTTTTGCATCAATGTTACCGCGACGCAAGTCATCTTTACTTCAATGGTAAATCGGTAGCGTCGCAGGTGGGTGCTCAGCAGGGTGATCCATTGGGGCCTTTAATTTTTTGCCTTGCGATGCATAATATCATTACAAGTTTGGACTCCCCTTTAAATGTATGGTATTTGGACGATGGCACGATAGGCGGGGATCCGGATGTGGTGTTAGCTGATCTTAGTAAGCTTGTGCCTGCTTTGAGGGAGGTGGGGCTGGAGATCAATTCGGGAAAGTGTGAGCTTTACGCGTGTGGTGCATTGGGCGGGGAATCTTTAGAAGACTTTCGGTCTTTGGTCCCGGGTATAAGAGTACTGGATAAGTCGAGTTTAAAGTTGCTTGGTGCACCAATTTTTCCCGAAGGGGTTCCTTCTATCCTTGAGGCTAAGAGGCAGGCGCTGGTTGCGGCCCAAAAACATCTTATGCAGCTATCAGCGCATGTATTAAGACTTTTGTGATCACTCACAAAATTATGAATTTTAAAGGACTTATTATTATTGAATTATTTTTTAAAAAAAACACTATTGCATTGGGTTAACCTGTAATGATAGTTGTTATGGCAAATAAATAAATAAATATATAAATGTTTCACTGACTCTTTTGAGGCATTGTTTTGCGATGCCACGAATGATTTATGTTCTGAGAACCTCTCCGACCTGGCTATTTGAGGATGACGTGGGGTTGCTGGACGATACGATTAGGGTCGCACTGGAGAGTATTTTAAATGTTTGCTTGGACGATTCTCAGTGGTGTCAGGCAGCTCTTCCTGTTCGGTATGGCGGGTTGGGAGTGCGGCGCGTGCGTGATGTCGGACTGGTCGCGTTTTTGGCTTCGGCTCATGGTGTGGTGGATCTTGTTGCTCGCATTCTCCCTTTAAATGGCAGCGGGGACACTTTACCATTAGTGTCGGAGGCACTGGCGGATTGGGCATCGTCGTGCGCGCTCGATCAGTGGCCTGAGGATCGGGCCAGGCAGAGGCAGTGGGACGACATTAGGTGTAGGTGGATTAGTGAGGGGTTGTTGAGGGATGCTTCGGGGACCGATATTGCGCGGCTTAGAGCTTCCGCTAGTCCCGAGTCAGGGGCGTGGCTGCAGGCCTTACCATCTTCCCAACTTGGCACTTTACTGGACAACGATTCTCTCCGGATAGCCGTTGCGCTCAGGTTGGGGTGTAAGGTTTGCGAGCAGCATCGTTGTGTGTGTGGGGTGATGGTGGAGGAAGATGGCCACCACGGACTTAGTTGTCAAAGGTGTGCTGGGCGGTTCTCGAGGCATCACTCGATAAATGACCTGATCCACAGGGCAATGGGGGCGGCTAATGTGCCTTGCGTGTTGGAGCCTCCGGGTTTGAGCCGTAGTGACGGCAAGAGGCCTGATGGGTTGACGTTGGTTCCTTGGCGGAGAGGGCGGTGTCTCTTGTGGGATGCAACGTGCGTAAGCACCTTTGCACCATCTCACTTGAGTCACACGTCGAGGGTAGCTGGTTCCGCGGCTGAAAATGCCGCGCGGTCTAAGCGCCTGAAATACTCGGCCTTGGAGTCGGCGTACGACTTCGTGCCTGTTGCGGTCGAGACGGCTGGTCCCTGGGGGGTGGATGCCAGGTCATTGGTCGGGGAGTTGGGTCGTAGGTTGCGGGACAGAGGCGGTGACCCCCGTTCAGGGTCGTACTTGGTGCAGCGGATCTCGTTGGCCATACAGCGGGGCAATGCCGCTGGGGTGATGGGCACGTTTGGGCCAAGTACGATGCGGACGGGTAACTTCTAGGGGTTTTTTTTTTTATTTTGTTGATTTTCATTTTAATTTTACTTAGTGTTTAAAATGTAGTTAACTAATAAAAAAAAAAAAAAAAAAAAAAAAAAAAAAATTAACTGTTGATCATTTGAATAAGTGAGTCATTTTTAAAATGACTACTAGTAAAATGATCAATTGGCAAAACATTTTTTTGTAAAACGTTGTTTGTCAAGTGTAATTTTGCCAAATGACTTTTGGTCAAACGGCAGGACACCGAAACTTTCACATGTTGTTTTTTTACGAATATGAATTCTTTATGCTTAAAGAAAATCAAACAGTATGTAGACAACTAATAACAGAACATTTTAACTAAAGTTAGTGTCTTAACCCAATATTCAATTTTAGGTGCAAGTCCGCCTAAAAGAATGAAGACTAGTTGTTTTTTTTATATCTTAATTGTAGTTGTCTACAATTTAATGATCTTTAAGCTAAAGAAAATTTCACATTGTAATTAATTACCCTACGAACTGTATGGAAAAAGTTTTCTTTGATTTGTGGGTGTTCTAGTACTCTAACCTCAGTTGGTCTCAAAGAGTGTTTTAATCCTTGATAGAAATGGGACCGATTGGCATTAAAAAAAAGTCAAATCTGTCGATTTTCTCGCTGACTGTACATTTTATCAAAAATCTGTGAATATCGATTGTCATCACTTAAAAAGATAGTAACGGTCTCCTAAGAGCATTTTCGCGTAGCAGCAAGGGATCTAGTAGCTGCCCTTGCTGCCCGTCTCAACTTTACACCCTGTATATATAGCATTTTAATCAAAAGTATAATGTGTTTGACGAAAAAATAAATACACGTGATATCTTACTAGAACCCCCTCCCCTCTTGTGATATTTCGTGATTTTTGTCAAAACCCTCCCCCCCCCCCCCCCCCCCTTTCAAGCCTCACGTGATTAATGGACGGCCCCTAATACGTTGTAAGGTAGGGGTAACTAAGGAATTGCGGACGAGAGTCTGTTAGAAGTCGAAGACTGAGGGCTTCTTGCGTCAAGCGAAAAAATACCACTACAATTTTTTATCAATTAGAAGAAGAAGCCAAGTTTGCCAACTTGTTATGGCGCTGATTGCTGTAATATTGATGCCAGACAGACCATTAGTTAGTTAACACCACTTGTCAATTATACAAAGAATCACACAGAAATGACGGAGTTCCGCTTAGCGGAGCTTCTATTCCGCGGAGTTAAGCGCCTCGACGCAATTCTGACCTTTTTTTCCCTACCAATTTTTATTATTTACTTAAGTCCTCAACCACTAAGCGCGCCGGACGCGGACTCGCCGTGCCGGAACCGGACATGAGCCGTTACCCAGGTCGATGTTGTACACGAGCCGGTTGTCCCGCAGTTGTAACGCCAGGTAGTCTCCCTGCGTGCCACGCGCGTACAGCAACGCCAGACGCGGGCTCGCGTGCCGGAACCAGACATACCCAGGTCGATGTTGTACACGAGCCGGTTGTCCCGCAGTTGTAACGCCAGGTAGTCTCCCTGCGTGCCACGCGCGTACAGCAACGCCAGACGCGGGCTCGCGTGCCGGAACCAGACATACCCAGGTCGATGTTGTACACGAGCCGGTTGTCCCGCAGTTGTAACGCCAGGTAGTCTCCCTGCGTGCCGCGCGCGTACAGCAACGCCAGACGCGGGCTCGCGTGCCGGGACCAGACATACCCAGGTCGATGTTGTACACGAGCCGGTTGTCCCGCAGTTGTAACGCCAGGTAGTCTCCCTGCGTGCCGCGCGCGTACAGCAACGCCAGACGCGGGCTCGCGTGCCGGGACCAGACATACCCAGGTCGATGTTGTACACGAGCCGGTTGTCCCGCAGTTGTAACGCCAGGTAGTCTCCCTGCGTGCCGCGCGCGTACAGCAGCGCGCCGGACGCGACGCTCGTCTTGAACCGGAACCGGATTGTTTCTCGGGACGCGGATATCGGGTCCCGGAGCAAGTCCATTTTGATGAGGGCTGAGCCATTGAAGGACATGGTGTTTGCCTCTGTTAGGGAATAAGAGTGACATTTTAGCGTCAATTGCAATGACCGAGTAATGGTAAGCATTGAAAGCTGTCATCCTACGGGTCAGGCGTAGCCTAGTGTAGGTGACACGGGTAACCACTATCTGTATAAAAATTAAGTACGGTGAAACTGTTCCTGTGCAAAACTTAATTTATGAAATCTGTATTATCACTGTTACCAATAAATTTTATTTATTTATTTTTATTTATAACACATATTTCATGATTGATCGTACTGAAGACCTTTTTCATTTCCTTCTGGAATATGACTAGATTAAAGACATTAGGAAAAATCGGCCAAGTGCGAGTCGGACTCGCGCACGAAGGGTTCCGTACCATTATCTAAGTATAAAAACGGCAAAAAAAATCACGTTTTTTTGTATGGGAACCCCCTTAAACCTAACAAATACTAGCTATGCTGTGAGCATCGCCGGTGGGATCACTGAATTTGTGTGGGGCGTGGGAGCAACACTAGGTGAAGTATGGTGGGCAGGCGACGTGTTGATCGCCGAATATCGAAGTGGGAACAGAGCACGTCGCGTTCGAACCAACGATTCAACAGACTTCTGGTACCTATTGTTTTGCCGGAAATACGCGATGCGTGATTCATGGTGATTGACACCCTTTATTAAGATAAGATAACCCAGGATTTGAATTTTGTATCAGTTTTATCGGTCATATTTTTTAGAATTTCGCTATAAAAAAAACTTATGTAGTTTTACATTTTTTGATAAGCGGTATCAATTGGATACATTTAATTAGGAGAGTTTTATAGCTATCTGTTGCAAGCTGTAGCTATCTGTTGTAGCTAGCAGTAGTGTGTTCTGGTGGCTTAACGTGAAGTGTTTATTTTTCTTATACATAGAAGGCCCTGCTTTTAGCCAGTAACTGGGTATGATCAACTTAATGCCATTATAAAAGATTTTCTAGATTTTTTACTGAGATTGACAAATACTTTCACATATTGATCAGTGTTCGAAGTGTACAGCTTCAAAGGCGTGATATCTTGAAAAAAGAATTTTGATGAAAAACCTTTACTGGTGCTTTTGTTCATGCTAACCCCACGATCTACTTAGATTATTATCATTATTTCGATCTACTTAGATATTCATCATTATTTTTATGTTTATCAAAATCAAAGTCAACAATTTATTAAAGAACTGAAACAATTGGGAATGTCTAAAAAAAATTACCAGTGGTTTTTATATTTTTTTTGTATAGAAATGTCAATTATAAGAAACTAATTTCAATATTTTGTCATTTAGTTCTCTACTTTTTTTCAAAATTAATTATTGAAACTATTTTAGTTGATGACGTCAGATTATAATTGAGAGCTCCCACAATGAAGTGGCAATGAAGTTTCTGAAGTGGTAGAGCCATGTTGTAGCTAGCCGCTGCATCACGAATGGGCCGGCTCGTCCGGGGCAGTACCACCCTCTCACAGAACACCGGCGTGAAGCAGCAGTAATCCTGCTTGCGTTTCGTACGGTCAGTGAGAGTGCCGGGGGCCGAATACCTCACCCCTTCCCTCTCCCCCTTCCCCTATTCCTCTCCTTTAGGGCCGACAACGCACTGGCATCGTGTAAAGCGCTGCGGGTGTCTATGGACAGTGGTGTTCATTTAACATCAGGTGACCCACTAGTTCGTTTGTCTGGCCTATCTAACATAAATGCCAAATTTCTAAATCTATCTAAATGCTTACGATAAGGCAACCCCTTTAATTATTTTTTGCGTAGTGGTACACTATACACTATGCCACTTTACTGGCACTGTCAAAGTGCTAGATGTCAGACAGCGGGTCCAAATCAAACTCCGTAGTATAATCCATGCGTAAATTGTGAAGAATTCTAACCACATAGAATAAAGTACGACTTGAACCGGTCACGCAATTTACACCAATGTCAAATGAAGTTCATTGCTTATTTGTTATATAATAAATTCATTACATAATATTAAAATTAAATAACTACAGAAAACGATTTAAAAAGCATTTATCTCGAAATGGTTTTCGATTTTCTATACATTGCAAAAAAATAGACATCCCCAATTACTTTGCTCACCCGCGACCTTACGATAAATGTCCAAAATATGGATATTTTTTTTTATTTAAAAAAGTTAATGATGTCATTTTACGCATTAGGTCCCGTACTTTCGATATCAGTTCACAGTTTTTTGATATCTGTAATAGTCACGGAATAATCGCCTGGACACACTTAACGATTACACCCTGTATAGATATTTTCATACGTACCGTAATCGCATCCAAACAGCTCAACCCGCATTGAAATCTTGTCGCGCCATCGCATGGGGTTGATGCGGATGTACTGCGCTATGATGGGCACCTCGAACTCGTTCTTTTTCACCGTGTTGCCGTCGTGATTGCCTTCGAATGTCTGAGGATAACATGAGATAAGCGGTACAGCGATATTTACGGTCAGATTAGTTCAAACACTCGTCGCAGCACATTGAACCATTTCAACGCCAAAAACGGATATATGCATCACAAAGTACATACAACGTAGTGTTCTTCGCGCAATGGTATAAGGTTCAAAGTAGCTTTATGCTATGTATGTATACACATAATTTTATGTTTATTATGTTTTGTATTGACTTTACGGTGCACCGCGGTGAAGGAAAACATCGCTGGGAGACCAGCGCACACCTGCGAAGCAAATCAATAGTATGCGTGAAGTTCCCAATCCGCAGTGGACCCGCATGAGGTCTACGGCCCGAGTCCTCTTTTTCTAAGGAGCCCAGTGCCTTGCAGTGGAACGTATTATTAAAAACTAAAATTATTTTTTTCTTGTCTTATAGTAATTAATTAAAGAAAGAGTGTAAGAAGAATATATCCAGAAACCCATACACATATGTTACGTGTTAGTATGGCATGCTGTAACATTCCTTTACCTCATACCCTCGGACGGACAGATCTCACTCCAAGCCACACAGAAGAGTCGTGGGACGGGGGCGCGTCGCAGTCGGCGTCGTTTGTCCGCAGGCCGCGTCTCCGCCCCGTCTCTTCTGTCTGCTTTGGATCGCGACGCTTCTATACATTTAGTATGAAAACTGATTCAAGGGGCGACATGCCCCCGTCCTACGTCTCTTCTGTGTGGTTTGCGCCTCAGAGGCATTCTCCTTCTTTTCGAATAAGCTGGGAGAAAATTATCATCTATCGCCTAATCATCTGACGCTAGCCAGCAGCGGCATGAAGCCTTCTGGCAAAGCTGCGTCAGCGTTAACGCTCCGAGCGACGTCGGATGGTGCTCTGACTGTAAGAGCACTTTTTGAAATAGTGCACCTTCGAGATTGTGCCCCAGTCTGGCAAGTGTACCTTTTGGGAGTGTACATTTCACAGAAAATGCACATTTCAGGAAAGTGAGCTAGCGTGTAGCCGTAGCATTAGATCACTCAATAAGCATTGTTATAAAATTTTGTTACTACGAGAAGGCTCTATGGTGACCAAGGAACCAAATTGGTCGAATGAGTTACCTGGGAGACAGCATCAGCCGCGGCCACAGTCCGCCAGCTCTCCCCATCGTCAGAGTACTGCAGCATGAACTCTGACACGTATTCGTCGGTGCCGAAGCGTCCCCTGGTGGCCATGGCGCGCAACTCCTTGCGCTTGCGCAGGTTGACCGTCAGATGCTGGTAGTACGAGCTCTCCGTGGCCGTCCAAGCGCCCGTGCCTTCCCGGTTAATGTGCCCGTTAGTTAGTGTTAAAGTTTGACCAGAGGTTTGTCTTTGAGTCTTTTTTTGACATCTATAGAAACTGTTTGGTATGGTGACTGACGAACGGCTTTGTCGAGTCAGATTTAGTGATTAGGTATACTGATAACACTGGTGTAATTTATTTTTTAATTTGTTTGTTTTTGTTCTCTTATTCACAAAATAAGTAACGTGGTTGTAAATAAAAACCGGTCTAGTTCGAATCGGACTCGAACATAAAGGTTCCTTGCAAATGTTTTAAAAATAGTTCAATAAAAAACTTAGAAAGACCGAGCTGAAAACGCTGAAAAAAATACGTATAAAATACGTACGACGACCCTCTTTAATTATTATATTTATTGTTATAGCTGCCACAGTAATACATAATTTAATTACGGTTCAAGAGGTAGAACTCTGTGTCGGACGGACGGCCGTATGGACGCACGTACAGACAGACAGACTTATAAAACTGTCTTCTACTTGACAATGGCAAAATTGACCTCCAATCATCATCATCATTTCAGCAGACGTCCACTGCTGAACATAGGGCTCCTACAAGGCTCGCCAAACAGATCGGCCCTGCGCCATCCGCATCCAATGCGTTCCCGCGTCTTTAACCAGGTCGTCGCTCCACTTTGTTGGGGGCCTACCTACACTGCGTCTACTTTTCTCCAATGTTCAGAGTCATATTTATTTCAAATCTAACTAATCGCGGCCTAAACGTGCACAACAGATGCCACATTGTGAAAAGCACAGACGCTTTCTTTAACATTCACTATTTCTTTCTGTCAAACGGTATAAGATGGTGCCAAAAAGAGATGGTGGAAACGTTGGCAAGCGCTCGCGCGTCAGACAATACGGCCTCTGGTCCTATGGCGTAGCGTAGTGGGGGCGAGGGGCCGGCCCTCCCCGGGCGGCACGTTTAGGGGCGGCAAATATTATTTTGTGAAAATTTGGACATTTCATATTATAGTTTTTTCAATTGGCTATCCAGTTGAAATACTTAAATAAGAGGGCGGCAAAATTTTCTTCCCCCGGGCGGCTGACACCCACGCTACGCTACTGCACCGGTATACGCGGATTAAATGACAATAATGTAGGTACAATACAACCCGATAATAACCCTTAATATTACTGCAATAAGGTTTTGAATTATCAGATCGTGCATAATTGTTCATTCAGGGCTCGACAAATATGGGGTGTATTTTTACCGTACTCGCGACCTAATACGTCAAGTCGTCATAATCACCAAAATCAAAAAAAAAACATTATTTTTAATAGTGATACAAACTTTTGGCCAAACAGAAAGTCCATTTTCACCATACGAAAAACCAGATTAGAATTATTTTTAAATCAACTAAAACCATAATCAGTAATTATAAAATTGTTAACTACGAAAATAATGTAAGTAAACTCGTGCAAACTAAATAACTCCATGCAAGCAAAATGCAACGAAAGTGCAACTAATCTAATACAGCACTAATTTAACAGTAACAAGTAGATTAAACGATAAAATAAATGCCCTACAATTCCTAACAAACTGTTAAGACTTTAATGGCACATTTAATCGTTAGTTATCATTAACTCCTAAACCGTTAGTTGATGAATGTGTTGTTAGTAGCCATTGCTGTTAGTCAAGCCACCAGTCCCCCCTTTTTTACCTTAACTTCACCTCCAGCGGCTTTATATCGGACGTAGTCAAGTCCGTTGGTGCCATAGCTGATATGGTACTCCTGGACAAACTCTCGTGAATGGGCTCGTCCTTGTGTTGCCACACGAGTGATGTTCTTCACTGACCCCAAATCGATGAGTAGCTGCTGATCGAAATCATTCTCCGAGGCAGTCCATGCGTTGACTCCTTAACGGTGAACAATTTCAATTTTAAGGCTAGCAAGCGATGAAGTTTATGAATTATGAATTTATTACTTAAAGGTGAAATTTAGACTGCAATGGCAATAACACAAGGTTTATTTTTAAAGATTGGACTGTCTTTGAACCTAATGGCAGGCATAGATCTTCATGATTTATTTTTCATTCCTGATGCAGTGATTAGTATCTGATTGGTATGTTAGTAATGAAATTAAATTACGAAAACAATAATGTTTTGATTTATTTTTAATTAAACATATTTAGCACCTTAATAACCCTAACAACCCTAAATAAAAGCACTACAAAACAAAAACAAGCCACTAACAACAATAAAAAGCACTTAGTGTCATACTGATTGTCATTGTTACACAAACTTAAATGTATTTCAATATTTAATCTAACATGTAAAGCTTATATTTCTAAAAATGTTTTATTTCCTTTGTCATAAACTTATTTGTAAATGCTGCGTCAGGCAAGCACAGTGGTTTAGCTTCTTTCACAAGCTCTTTGAAATTCAGACAAGAAAAAGCTGGTGGAGACCCAGTGTCTTCCTTTGACTGGATAGAAACCGCTACAGCATGTCTGTCATCCACCAGTGTTTCTTCAAACAACCAGTCATGTTTCAAAACATTATTGACATACAACTTAGTATCTGTTACCACTTCACCAACTTTCAAATCAAAAGTTTTGATAGAAAAACTTATATTTATCAAAGGAATTGTAATCCCAACCCCAATGTTTTTAACATAAGCCTCTTTTAAACACCACAAGCGGTAAAAACATGCCATCTGTTGAGATTCTAGCGGGAACCGCCGTACGGTTTCCCATTCATGAGCAGAGAACTGTCTTCTCATGAGTCTAAAGAATTCTGGAACATTCTTATTAGCAGGGGCTTCTATCTTCATGATGTCAACCCCAATGTTGTTTTCTTTGCTCCCTGCTAACACAGCATAGTCTCCTTGATGGGAAACATTGAAATTAATTGGGACATCACCCACACCCATTAGATATGGTTTGCCGCGTTCATCCCTACCAAACCGTATTTCATTGTATGGTATACCAGTTGAAATGTGAGCAAATTTTCTCATCATCAGACGACCCACCATAGAAGATTTAGCATCATCTTGATATAAGAATTTATCTATTCTCTCCTTCTCTTCAAGCTGCATGTAGCTAGTAGCTGCCATGATTTCTTCATAATCAGGAGTCCACGCTTTGGTGTTGTAAGCCCATCTTATGTTTAAGTTGGCCATTTTAAGCGCAGTAAAAATCTGGTACTTCTGTAGGAGTGTTAATTTGGTCCATAAATTGATTTTAGTGAGATTGCGGACCTGCAGATGAACAATCCCGTTATTTTTATTCTTTCCTTTCAGTTTTCGTCTCTGACGCTTTTGTACACACAACTGAGGCAATGCAAATTAAAACATCTATTTTTAGTCACACATTAATTAGGTTACAAACGCATGCCAAACTTGACTTCAGAGTCAAAATAAAAACAGTGTCAGACAGCACAGGAAACTTAAAAAAGTTAGAATAAAAACTAATCTAATTAGAATTAAAAAAACATGACTCAAGTTGATACTTTCCGCAATAATTCCAACTCAAAAACTATGTAAAATCAAAAACGGGAGAAGGGTAGCCAACAAAACTTCAATATAATGAAATTTAACTATTGTATTTAAATAAGGCAATTTAACAATACTGAGTTTTGTATAAACTTACCATATAATTTAGCATTCTCAGGTCCCCGTTCCCTCAGACTGGAGGTGGCCGTCAACTTAGCATTGGCAACGAGGGGTTCGTTGCACTCATAGTCGAAATAATATCTGGCATATTCTGAAAATATGTTTGTTTGTTATTGATCAAGCAAAAAGCATGTCAACAAATATTTTGAGGTTAGATTGCAGATATTGGATAATTAATTTGTTTAGTTTCTTATTAAGTTCATAATATTCAACAGGCAAATCTGTGAGAAGGAAATACCGATCATGTCCTCGTTTAGATTAAAAATAAAAATAAGTATCCAATAAGACAATTTGTAACAAAGATTGTAACTCTTTATTCATCTAATAATCGTAGGAAGTCTGATTTACCGTCACGGCAATATATAACAACGAATCAGAATCAGAAAATTGGAAATTGAAATAAAAATCCGTTGATCGTCGCACTCACCTGCTTCCGAATTCGTAATGCTAAAGCAAAGCAATGCAACGAAATAATATACAAAATTACTCATCATAATTTCATACTGGGATTAAATTTGTAAGTCGAATAAGAATCGGCGTTATTAGAATGTTGTATTAGTCAGAAAAACGGATAAATTTGTTTGATCATTACGCTAGCGTTGTCAAGATCATCAAATCCAGTCCAGTATCCCGTCAAGCCGGACAACACCCTTGTTGTATTTGTCGTCAAGCACGTCACGGTCTGAACTATTATGTCAAAGTTTTACTTGTAATTGGCCAGAATATAATTAATTTAACGGCAGACAACCTTTTGACCAATGCACAGAAAGTATCTCGTTGCGGAAATATGATGTTCGTAAATGAAAACTAATAGGAAATTTCGTTCAAATATTACTTCACGCTAGTATGTTATTAAACTTCTTTGAACAGTTTGAACAGATTTATGTCAAGAATAAAGAGTGATTATCCATTTAATTTATGGCTTGTTATTAGTTTTTATTAGTTTAAAAAGAATTTTCTTGACCAAAACGAGCGTAGGTTTTATATATTTTTTGTGACTGTGCATTGAAAGTTGGTTTCGGAACGTTACAATATTTGCAGTGCTACTATGAGGTAAAAATAAAATATCAAGGGTAATTTACTCTTTTATGTAAATCCAAATATATAAAACATCTTTAAATATTAAAAAAAATCAGACAAAAATAAAGAAATAAAATTTAAGAGAAAAAGTGAAAAAAAATTTTAGAATGTTTCAAAACTCGTATATATTTTGTTTTGGATATTTGATGGGGTAAAACTGTTACACAAGTGGAAACATTCACTATTTTCCCCAATGTGAAAAGTTGAGGACGGGCGATTGATTTTTCGTATATTTTTATCTTATTATCTATATAATACAAAGAGAACCAGTGATTTCAACAGAAAACTAGTTAATTTGATTAATTCAGTTAGATATTAAACTTTTGAAACAGTAAAAGCTGTTTCTCACACTTGTTTGTTTGATTCCCCGTTATAGTTTTTTTGTGCCACGTTTTGTCGGCATTTTATGCATTAAATAGGCTTAAGATGGTGTGCAACGTCTAAACTAAGGGTTACTTATAAGGTAAGGCACGTATTGTATTTTTACAAGTGTGCAATGAATCATTGTGCCTATAAGTTATGCAGGTTTGGTGACATCAGAGGAGCTGTCAAGATGTATTGATATTTTGAAAGTTAGTTGTTGCTAATAAAAACAATAGATTACTTATTTTATAGACAGATCAAAACTTACTTACCTGAGCTTTAGAACCAGATTCACCTTTTTATTGTATTCCTCATCTTGATGTACTACTTACTTATACTAGTTATACTTAGCAGCTACTACTCAAAATTTTATATCTTGCCGGCGTATTTTGCCAACGTCGACGTCGACAAGCGGTTTTCAAGATACCGTGTTTAAAAAATGTAATAAGAATATTGAAGTCTCCACTCAGCAAAAATATTTAAAATTTTCAGCAGCCATCATGTCAAGCATGTCGGATCGCAAAGCGGAGCTTGAGCGGAAAAAGGCCAAGTTGCAGGCCCTCCGTGATGAGAAGGACCGCCGCCGCCGAGAGAAGGAGCAGAAAGATGCTGAGGAGGCACTGGTACTGTCTTTATACTATGAAATTCTATTTTCAAACTTTGTATCAGGGATTTTGGATAGTTTCGGACAGAGGCGGAGTCTAAATGCGACATGTTGTGAAAATTATGTGGGAAAATGCGTCCTATGTCTAGTTTATTTTGGACATTTTTTGATGAAGTCAATCTAATATCCGTAACCGTAACCAAAACTAATGGATAATCCGCAATAATTTAATATCCGTATCCAAAACCGTTATTATTTATTACAGATCGGAATTTTCATGGCAAAATTTAAGACTGTCGTAATCAAGCTAGTGTTAGAACCAATTTTTTATTGATATTGATAGTTGTGCAATAGAAGAAAAAAAACGGTCCACTAAATAAAAAAACATATTTAATACAGAAATTTGTAGTTGCCCCCCTGTTAATGTTTCAAGTTACTAGCCTTAACCTTTACTCATGTAAACCATTAGGTCCAACAGTTGGATTGTAGTTTTGAGATTTCCCAAAACTTGCCTTGGGAATTCTCAAAACTTACATCATACTCTTCATTAATGTTCCATGAAAAACATCCATGCCAAATTTCATGTCTCTAAACCCAGTGGTTGATAATCGAGATTTTATCCCGATCCCATGGAAATATTGGGATAGAAACTAGCCACCAAATGCGTCTGGCTGTTTTATGGTGAAGGAGTAACGATAGTGACAGCGCCAGATATAAATTTAGTGTGGGTAAGTTGTATTTTTAATATGCATTAAATGTGCAAAAAACAAGATTCTTTGAAGGCGCGAGGCCCCTCAGTCAGCGAATCCGTTCGCGGTGGCCCACGTCGCTTACGCCTAGTGCCGTCTCTGAGTACCAAATACACTTACATGCACATACCACAAACTTTCATACTTGTTATGAAAAAAATCTTGATTATTTTACCCAGGCCAGAGCCTCAACAACATCGAGCCTGGACAGCCGTCGCGACTTAGACGAGATGCTGTCGTCGCTCGGCGTGGCCCCGGTCAAGGACGTGCTGTCGTCACTGTCATCCATGCAGTCGCTGTCACCGCCGCAGACCGCGTCGCCGGACGCCAGCCTACCGCACAGCGACCGCGCCAGCTTACCGCAGCCGGGGTCAGTGCGCGCTACACTACAGGTCAAGGACGTGCGTCGCTGTCGTCCTTGCTGTCGCTGTCGCCGGACGCCAGCCTGCCGCACAGTGACCGCGCCTGCTTGCCGCAGCCCGGGTCAGAGCGCGCTACACTACTGGTCAAGGACGTGCGTTGCTGTCGTCCTTGCAGTCGCTGTCGCCGGATGCCAGCCTGCCGCACAGCGACCGCGCCAGCTTGCCGCAGCCCGGGTCAGTGCGCGCTACACTACAGGTCAAGGACGTGCGTCGCTGTCGTCTTTGCAGTCGCTGTCGCCGGACGCCAGCCTGCCGCACAGTGACCGCGCCTGCTTGCCGCAGCCGGGGTCTGTGCGCGCTACAGTACAGGTCAAGGACGTGCGTCGCTGTCGCCGCCGGAGACGAATCTATATCGGACGGTATAAAAGTATTAGTCCTAATGTTGTATCGCATAACTACTTTCCGCCGAATATCGTATGGCATAATCATTGTGCCGCATATTTTTTGTTTGCCGTAATTGTTTTTGCTAATGTCGTTTGTCCTAAATATTATTTGTCCTATCGTTTTCTGTGTCTAAGATTTAACTGGTGATTGATTAATGTGCATAATTGTTTTGTTCCTAATATTTAATGTACTAAAATTGTTTTGTTTACATGTTATTACTCATAAATTTCTATGATTATTTTTAATGCTTTAGTGCAGAATCATAATTTAAAATTATTAATTAATTTGAATTAGTGCTTTTGTCCCTGCCCCCATTGTGGTCGAGAACTCGGTTCTTGAAGTTGTTGACGCATATGTATACCTAGGACAGACCGTCCAGCTAGGTAGGTCCAACTTCGAGAAGGAGGTCAATCGGCGAATCCAACTCGGATGGGCAGCGTTCGGGAAGCTCCGCAACATCTTTTCGTCCAAAATACCTCAGTGCCTCAAAACAAAAGTCTTTAATCAGTGTGTGTTGCCAGTGATGACATATGGATCCGAGACGTGGTGCTTCACTATGGGCCTGATGAATAGGCTCAGAGTCGCTCAGCGAGCTATGGAGAGGGCTATGCTTGGAGTTTCTTTACGGGATCGAATCAGAAACGAGGAGATCCGTAGAAGAACCGGGGTAACCGACATAGCCAAACGGATTAGCTCGTTGAAATGGCAATGGGCAGGCCATATAGCACGTAGAACAGATGGCCGTTGGGGGCCAAAAGTTCTGGAATGGAGACCACGGACTGGCAAGCGCAGCGTGGGACGTCCACCAACGAGATGGACGGACGATTTGGTGAAGGCCGCAGGTTCAGGGTGGATGCAAATCGCTTCCAATCGTAATGATTGGGCATCAATGAGGGAGGCCTATGTCCAGCAGTGGACGTCCTATGGCTGAAATGATGATGATGAGTGCAGAATCGTGGCATAACAGAATTCAAATATTATTGGGCAATCATCACGTGGAATTCTATCATTTAACAAATCAATTGATTACGGAGATGTAATTCATATGGACAGAAATTCAAAAACTAGTATGTGGAGCGCCTCTACTAGCTAAAAAGCGTAAATATACAACGGCAAATGATCGAACGAACAATGTTTTGATAAATAAAACTAACTACAAAAAAAAAAGATTTCCTGATGGCAATAGCTAATGACATTACTTTGATGTACCTAAACCTTTTTCTGATTACACTTTAAAAATTAAAAGTGTTTTATTAACGAACCTAACCTTACTAGGCCAAAGAATGTTTGTTTAGAATGTTTTTTTAAATGGTGAGAGACGTCTAAGGGATGCGGGGAGATGTGTGCCAGTAGACGAAGCACCGCTTCGCGGGGCTTCTATTTCCGTTCTGAGGGACAAAAGGTACCTATCGAACCTAACCAGGTTAAATTAGGCGTAGTCTGGAAGTTTTTTTTAATATGGGGGCATCGCGCCCCCGTCCCCCCTTTTCTTTGTTTAATTAATTTGTAATGTAATTTTAGCCATTTTAACGTTAGGCAAAATAATTGTTGGGACAATTAATATTTGGAATATTACGTTTTAGGTAATTCGATGTTAGAGTTATCAATATCAGGACTAACATCCTTTAGGACATTTAAATTTGTATGCGCAAAAATGAATAGGACAAACAAGTAATACTAGTATGCCACTCGACATTATGCCAAACATTCTCGGCCAAAAAATTTTACGACAATAAACATTATGCGATACGATAGGCACCCGCCGCAGACCGCGTCGCCGGACGCCAGCTTGCCGCAGCCGGGGTCAGTACGCGCTACACTACAGGTCAAGGACGTGCGGCGCTGTCGTCCTTGCAGTCGCTGTCGCCACCGCAGACCGCGTCGCCGGACGCCAGCCTGCCGCACAGCGACAGCGAAATCTTGCCGCAGCCGGGGTCAGTGCGCGCTACACTACAGGTCAAGGACGTGCGTCGCTGTCGTCTTTGCAGTCGCTGTCGCCGGATGCCAGCCTGCCGCACAGCGACCGCGCCAGCTTGCCGCAGCCGAGGTCAGTGCGCGCTACACTACAGGTCAAGGACGTGCGTTGCTGTCGTCTTTGCAGTCGCTGTCGCCGGATGCCAGCCTGCCGCACAGCGACCGCGCCAGCTTGCCGCAGCCGAGGTCAGTGCGCGCTACACTACAGGTGAAGGACGTGCGTCGCTGTCGTCTTTGCAGTCGCTGTCGCCGGATGCCAGCCTGCCGCACAGCGACCGCGCCAGCTTGCCGCAGCCGAGGTCAGTGCGCGCTACACTACAGGTGAAGGACGTGCGTCGCTGTCGTCTTTGCAGTCGCTGTCGCCGGATGCCAGCCTGCCGCACAGCGACCGCGCCAGCTTGCCGCAGCCGAGGTCAGTGCGCGCTACACTACAGGTCAAGGACGTGCGTCGCTGTCGTCCTTACAGTCGCTGTCGCCAACGTAGATCCCCGTCGAGTCTTCCGTGGACTCCTGGCTGTAGATCAATCATTTATCGACTGGTATCCGTCGATCAGCCAAACCTATCACACCAATCTATTTAGCCCATCGATGATCGATCAATTGGTGTGGTAGTCGAGATTTCTTTAGGTGCCAAAAACGCATAAGTGCATTCAAATGACTGACAAAATACGACAGTGGCGCTAGGCTGAAATTGAAATTTACGGTGAAGAAAAACATCTTGAGGAAACCTCTACACACCTGAGAATAAATTCAAGGGCGTGTAAAGTTTCCAATCCGCGCTGAGCTCGCGTGGGAACTACGGCCCAAGCCCTCACATTCTGAAAGGAGAATGTGCCATGCAGTGGGATGTATATAGGCTGGGATGTTTTACCACTGTAGCTTTGTACGAAACGGGCAATTTGCTTCTGGACATGGCAACCCCAAAGCTAACCAACAGTCTCCTCCCCAGATCTCTGAAGAAACCGACCCAACTGCAGATAATATCCGTGCAGTCCACCGACATCCCTCCGAAGGAGAACGTGACGTACGCGAAACAGACCCAAACCACTACATCGGGCATCACCGAAATCAGAGATGGTAAGTTTCTGGAACCTTCTATACACTTTTGACTTTTTTAATAATAAAATGACCTAACTTGCATTAAATTCAATAACAAAAAATACTACAAAACTTCAGCCAAAAATAGAATTTAAATTTCAAGTAAATAAGATCAAACAATATTTAAAAAAAAATTACTCACTTTTAGTAATTTTATAATTTTAATTGTATTTTGATTGGATTTTTACTGTATTGTATTAGATTTTTGGAATAATTGGTTCATCAATATTACCAATCTTTTACAACTTGAAATTTTTCATGAAATTATTAACTTATTATGTGGGGAAGACAGAAATTGTTTTACTAGTGTTACTAATAATCAAATATTTAAACTATTTAATTGGGAAATCAGAATACTCACGATTTAATTTTACTTTTTTACTAAAGTTCATTGTTTTTGTTTGCCTAACTGATGTTTTTAACTGTGATGTCCGGGTGTTGGTATTAACCAGGCCATTTGCAAATATTCTAACTCATAAGTCTTTAACCATTTTGTGTGTGAGATTGGATTTGTGATGATTTTCTTTTTGTTTTCATTAACCCTTTGAAACACATTTGCATGAAATTTCATCAAGATTTTTATATGTAGTTATGTAGTATGTTTTCTCTTTGCATTATGTAATATCATATAATTCAAGACGCACATTTTTTACACTTAATTTTGATCAAACGCGTTTGTATCGAAAAGTATGGTAAAATTTTATCAGTGTAGAATAGGATTTTAAACATTGTAAAAAACATTGAAAAATCTTGCAATTGTGTTTCATCTAGTCTTGTATAATAAAATAACATTATTTATTGTTAATTTATCCCCTAGACTTTGTATTTGCAAATGTCGCCTCTTTCATAACCAAATGACATCTGTAGTTCGTCGGTATTTACTTTTCGCTCATTCCTGTTTTCTTCTGCTGTCTGAGATGTCACCATATACTACTAAAAAAAATCATGAGTTGTGCAGCCAAACGGCTAGGAAATGCCTGGAGTACCATTAAATTGAAATAATCAGTTTAAACATGTTCATTACATGGTCATATCTGACTGCAACAGATAAAAGTTAACTCTCCATATCTACCAGAGATGTGCAAGGAAGCAGAGTAGTTTGCGAAGAAATAAATCCATCATACAATGAAGTTCTGTGACAAACTAGATGGCACTACAGGCCTAACGCTAACTGAGTCTGTTCCTGAGGTATGGGAGCGGTACGGGAGGGTGACATGACAAGTGACGTCCGCGGGGGTGTGTTTACGGAACGTCAAACGACGCGTAACTTCATTAGGGTGTCACTTGTCATCGCTCCGGTACCGCTCCCATACCTCAGGATCAGACTCAGTTAAGCGTTAGACCCACGTTAGACCTGTAGTTTCATAAGGTCCGTTTGACAACTTTGCCATTGGTGCCAGATTTTGGTTTATATACGTTTACAACTACAGTCAACGGCTGCTATGAAGTAAATCCTGACACATGGCACAACTATGAAGTTTCTGAATATTGACAATGTGAACCAAAGGAAAATAAATTCTATGCATACTTGTTGCGTGTGACTTCTATCGCTATAGCTAAACCGTTTAAATGAGTCCTTAGGCGCGCGGTACAGGGGCTGGGGGGTATGACGACAAAGGGGCCGAGAGAGGTGCGGGCGGCGAGCGCCTCGTGTGCCTGCCGCCCGCACCTCTCTCGGCCCCCTTCGCACCATGCAGGTGAGGACTCATTTAAACGGTTTAGCTATATAGTATAGCATTAGCACTAGTAAGTATAGCATTTTTTTTCTATGGGTCACATTTTCAATATTCAGAAACCTTCATAGTTGTGCAATGGGTCATGTTTTACTTTATTACGACTGTTGACAATAGTTTATGAATTATGACATTCTCAGACAGCAGATTTCATTCAGAATTTCTTTGTATCCTCCTCGGCTTAAAAATATCGCTATCATCCCTTTCCCCGAAAGGGATCCAAAAGTAAATACTGTATGAGTGTCTGGTGCAATGTTTGTGTTTGTGCTACCATAAAACAAGGCTCTTCCAATGCGTCACCGCTTGCAGGGTACATGGAGGACTGGTGGCGGCCCCGCAAAGGTAAAATGAACTTTAATAATGCTAATGAACGCCTATTTTCCTTCAACATTTGCGCTAGTTTCTTAATATAGGGTGATAGAAAGGGTGCTCCGAAAAAAGTTTTCAATATGTTGAATACTGAATTGTAATTTTAAATTGTATCATGAAATGATGAATCATTTCAGTGCCTTATTCAGAGCAATAATGTTTATGGAAAAAAACGTGAATGTTTTGTTATTCATATTCAAAACAGGAACGATAATTTAGAGAGTTTATTTCATTTTAGAATGCGCCATAGAAATTAAGAAGAAATGAGTTATTATTTTTTTGGCTGCATTAAATATTTGCATGGTTTTATGAAATGATAATTTGTTTTGATGGGTTAACAATTTGGGATAAAAGAACATGTGTCACTGCGCACGTCTCACTGCATGGGTCCATAACATGAAATTAACAAATTAATAAACACTGAATTCAAATACTTACGGCTACCTACAAAAAAAAAAGATACTTACAGCGGCCTTGTGTTGGTACCGTAAATATGTATAACTAATGAAAAAATATTTTGTGTTTTTTTTTTTAGCTGGCCGTAATTATACCATTGTGTATATCATCCTCATCACGCAAAAATAGGTTAATATCTATGTAAATATTTTTGGGAAAATTGCAATTCTTATTCACCTAAATACATAAATCTTGCGTTCAGCAACACCCCGTACTGACTGACGAATTGTTTTTATTTTTGTCTCGTTCTAGCACACGCAACCGACTACTACGGTAAGTCATTATTCCTCTCGTTTGGAGTTAACGTTTAACCTTTACCTCTGTCGAATAACTTGGTGTCGGTTGAAATTTACCTAATAGTTTTTCATCTCGATAGATTATTGTAAATAGAGTCTTTACCACGCTTCTAGTTATTTCCTACTAACATGGTTTAGGTGAATTTCAGATTGCTCGATAAATGCGGTATCTAATTTTATGCACGAGATGTTTTACATTGTTTTGTCGAGAAATCTGAAATGGTGAAACGGAGGGTATAGAGTGATGTTTTGAACACCGGACGTACTTCATGTCGAATTGTGGCCTTCCAGAGTTCTCCACGTGTCCTCCGGGCACAGTATATATCACGGCCGCATACAGTATATGTGTATCTCTCGTATGGTGGTAGTATGGGGCGCAGTATCATCTCACGCTGTCCAGCCAACTAACCCCGCACAGGTCTAACAGTCCTCATGCTGTAAATTAAAGCACTGTTTGCTAATTCTATATTAAATTGTTTTTTTTTTATAATGGTCGAAAGATACTGACATTTTTTTGTTTTTCCTCCCCTTTCAAGATGAATACAATCTAAACCCGGGTTTAGAGTGGGAGGACGAGTTCACAGGTAGGTTTCAACTCGGATCATAAGAAGTCTGTGAAACTAACTTGCCCTTGGTAGAGCCTACGCTATCACACTAGCATGTTTGTGTTGTAACCTACATAGTATCTATATATTTAACGCTATTATGACTATAGTCGCTAACAAATACATTTAACTTGGCACATAGCTGTTATTTAATTAATATAGGTTGTATACTGGATATATTTTGGCATACGATACAGGTGGCTTTTTGAGGACTTTGTTTTTGCTTTTTTTTTTCAAATTTATGTTCTTAAATACTTTTGAAATGTAAAAATCCTGTATGCATGCAATTTGACGAGGTCGATTCTAAAATAAAATTAACGACCTTGTTTATTTGACTGATATTATAAGTGATCAGATAAATGTATTTTGCATGAAACGAAAGTTTTCTGTGATTGCATGACATAAGTCATTTATTTATGTTTTATTATTATATAAGACCATGTACCTCTCTAGTGGAGAGCTCGGGAAGTATGTTTTGCGCATTTCTAGTTTTATTTGAGCTGTCACAGTGTTGCTTTTTTTAATGTAATTCGTGTTCTCCTGTTGCACATGATCCAGTTTTTATGCACTTAAACTGTGTTATGTTCGACGATTAGATTTTAGCTTAGTTGTAATAAAATATAGCTAGTATCCTACCTGCTTTCGAGTAGCCTTTGCGAATATCAATTCAGGGTGTTAATTTCCAATTTGTTTATCGACACTCTTTCATACACAAATGTCAGCAATTTGAATATGTTATTACTAGTACGTAAATGAACAAACTGGAAACTACATTTGATTATAACTACAGTTATTTGTAAGTGCAATGGTTTCGCTCGGCGTCCGTTTTAAGAAATGAAATGACCAATGACCATCGCGGTCTGTACAACATTTTATAGAAAAAAATATTTATTAAACAAATGTTATTACGGAAATAACAAAGATTTTTTTTTACATGGCAATGAGAAAAATGTAATTTTTCGTTGCGGACTATAGATGTCTGAAGTTTGAAGTCTTTCTGGCTTGTTAGCTCGTTACTTCGCCCGGCCGTTTTCGCATTGACGTCAACAAAGACAATGCGGGGATACATTTTTATTAAATTACGTACTCTGTAGTGCAAGTTGATGTGTTCTCGCGGTCCGCACAAAGTAGGTTGCGGACCGCGGTCTTTCTATCCTCATCTTATGCCATTTGACAGAAAGAAACGATGAAAGCGATTGTGATTGCGAGAGCCCTAGACGTATTTTTTAATTGCCATAAACATCGCATTCGCTATTTATATCCTTCATGCTTATGTAGATATGGACTTCGTTGCAGTGGTAGCCTAATGGTTTAACCTATGGCCTCTTAAGCAGCGGGCTGCAGCGGGTTCAAGCCCGGGCATGTAACTCAAAGTTTTTTGGAATTCATATGCGAAATTAGATTTGAAATGAGCTTTCCGGTGAAAGAAAACATCGTGTGCAAACCTACATAATTTATTTTAATAGCGTATCTACTGTGTTAAAAAATTTAATTGTATTAAATACTTTACTTTTCATTTAATAACAATGTAGATCTGATTGAAAAAAATATACCTTGTTGAGTTTCTTGCCGGTTTCTTCTCAACAGGGTTTTTTCCGAACCGGTGGTAGATTTTTCGACGTTCATAGGAGCATCAATTGATGCCTAAATTGAATAAAGAATTTTGACTTTGACTTTGACATATTCCTGCAAAGAAATTTAATGGTGTGTGCTAAGTTCCTAATCCGCATTGGGACCGCGTGGAAACTACGGGCCAAGCTTCTGAGAGGCCTGTGCTCTACAATGGGACGTATTTAGGCCGAAATCAACACCATCACGAACATGACAATGATTTTAAATCATTTTAGAAAAAAAAAACAAGTTGTTTTATGAATAACTGTATCTTATAATTACGTGAGCGTTTAGACTAGCTCTGATCTCATCCAGAATTGACATTTAATGGGAGTGATACACCTGAGCCATCCACACAAACAATATCCAGCGAATATTCTCAATTATACTCCAATTCATTGGTATCGTACAGTCGCCGACAGCGGCCATATAGTGGAGGTGGCGTTTCCAGAATATTTTATACTAATAGGGCAATTTAAACGGAAAAAATAAATAAACTAAATTTATTGTAAATTTATTTCCTTTTATCAGCACTACGTTTGCTAAAAGAAATCTAGAATTTTTCTAAAAACGAAAAATTCGGTTGCGCCGGACGGAATTCAAACCCGCATCTCCTGCCTATACGCGCCGAGTACCTACGCTGCCAACTGTTCTCAACAATATTTAGCTTGACAAATGTTTTAGTACGTATAGCCGATAAAGTATAACAAGTCAAAAACGTCATCGGGAATAAAACCTTCAGTAAATAAAATTTGCCATGCAGGGCTGCTTGAACTTCCTCAACCATTGGACTAAATATTCCGCACTAATTTTGTAATTAAAGAGAGGTTATTCATCCCAACCCTCTGGCGAACATGCTGCTTAACCAAGGCACAACCAAAAGACTGAAGCGGGCACATGTGCTCCCTGACTGAACGAGGACAGGACATTGGCCCTGCTCCTCCGCAAAGATCCATCGCTTTCTAACTATCTAATTATAGTCTGTCGACTGATTGTAGAATATATATATAAAAAAAAAATGTAATCCCTTGCAAAAGTCTATACGACAATGAATGAATTGGAGTATAAATACGCCTTAGGGTCTCCCCATATCTATCACGCGGAATTGGCAAGACCTTTATGTTAACGCAATAAGAGCGAAAAAGACGTCGACCGGCTCGGCTCTGCCCACGTAGCCGAGCCGATCAACGTCTTGTATTTTTCGCTCTTATTGCGTCGACCTAAAGGTTTTGCCGATTCCGCGTCGACAGATTTTGGGAGATCCTTGATCTCGTTATTTGGCTAAAAAGTTTCGTTAAAACTGATAACGATCGTATCTGCTCGTTAAAAAGCTCAGATGTATCAACGCCTGAACACAATAATAGCAAGCAGAGCACTCCCGACACAATAAATGCTCTCAAAAAGCATAATTTATTCGCGAATGCTCTGCTGGCTTTACATCACAAAACTACGGACAAAATATTAAAAAAATACTATTTTGACCGTAGTTTACTTTGTGCTAACATTCATTAGTATTCAGTTTAAAACAATTAATTCAGTAGATTCATGGACTAGCTATTGCCTGTTGCGATCTTGAAATGAAAAGGTTCCAACTCCAATTACCGAGTAATATCGACTATAGCAGTGATGCCCAGTGGCCTATGTTGATAACCTGCGAGGAGTCTATGAAAACAACCACATTTGAAGCCTATTTTGCGATCAATATTAAGTAACCAGTTGTCTACTTAAAATAGGGATGTTGACACCAACAATCAATTGACGTACCGTAAAACCACATAACTATAGTCCTAGCCTGACACAATAGTCCAATTTTCATCCTTACATTAGTTACATTATCCTTAAAATATGATAGCTACATGCCTAGACTAAAGCAAACTATTTTAGGCCTAACAACATAAATATATACCCAGAAATAATAGCAGTAAGCTATAATATTTTAAGGGTAATTAAGGACGAAAATTGGACTATTGTTGCAGGCTAGGACTATAGTTATGTGGTTTTACGGTACTTTTTATGAGCTGTCAAACACATTTCTCTCCTAACTAGAGTTTGAATGGCAATAGCAACTTATGACGTCACTTGTTCGCCAACTCAATCAACTAACTACCTATTTATTTGTTTTAAAGCAACACAAAATCTAATTTTGCAGTCAATCGAAAATGAATCTGGTTTTCACGGCTAAATTTAAGCGTTTCTTTACAGTGGCGTAGCTAGTTAACCAAAGGCCCTGGGGCAAAAATAAACTAGGGCCCCAACTCGTGTTTGTTTACATGATAAGACGAGTAAGGATGAATGCACTTTAAATTCACTAGACTCGCGCGCTTGTAAATTCACTATTAGCGTTTTATAGCCGCGTTTCTCATAGGTCCGCGTTTATAGTTTGTAAGTCAAGAGTCCGAGGGGCCCCCTGAGCTTGGAGGCCCCGGTGCACTGCCCCGCTTGCCCTACGGTAGCTACGCCACTGTTTCTTTACTGGAGTCGTGTCTTCGAATTATTTTTTAATGGCGTCAACATACCTATTGAAAAATAAAGTTTAGGCATCTCTGGTCTAAGTTCGAAAATGTTGGTTGGAACCTTTTTTGCGGGTCACGTGTTATGTATAGCAATATGTAAGCAAAAAAAGTTAAACAAGTCAGATATGAAGTATCTTTTTTATTTATTTTTTCAACTTCATTTTTTATTACTTTTACGGTCATCCCATGAAACCATATATTTCAAACTAAATACAAACTGAAATATAGATGCACAGAAAAAACCCCAGAAAAAAGACCAATGCTGGGAATCGAACCCAGGTCCTCAGCGCTGAGGACCTGGGTTCGATTCCCAGCATTGGTCTTTTTTCTGGGGTTTTTTCTGTGCATCTATATTTCAGTTTGTATTTAGTTTGAAATACAAAAAAAGTTAGTTTTCCATATTTTTACGGTAAAAGATGTCCTATGCCCCTTAATATATAAAAAAGATAACTGCACATAAAAAGAGTCGCTTTTATTTTGATAATTTAGTGAAAATAATGTCTGACGAGCTAGAGGGCTAGAGCTTAGTATTAATTGAAGTAACTCTTAACGATTTCAAGCTAGCGCCTTAAAATAATGAATTGCTTACATATTTCTATAACACTTTAGAGTAGTTATTAGTTCACCGTAGCGTCACAAGTAGAACCATTAATTACATTTCATACACTTAACAAGGAATAATTTTATGAAGTTTTCCATAAATCATGTATTAGAATCACCTTACGTTTTATAATTAATACCACATCGGGAACTTACTCACGACGATATAATTATAAAACTAGATTTTTTTGACTGCCACTTCTTGCGCGCAGTATTTAAATTTGTGGCAAAGCTTTTTCGTCTCTGCCACTCGGTAAAGGAAGAAATCCGGCAACAGCAACATCCATCATCGGTATCAGTTAGTGAATATATAAATCCCGGTTTTTCCTTATCCCGTGGAAAATTCCAAAATACTAAAACTAGTATTTGCTGTTATGATGAGGTACTTGCAGACCAAATTTGAAGAGTATTAATCATAGTTACGGAGATGGGGTCACTCTGAATCGAACATGTAAATCCAGTTTATTCCCTATCCTGTGGGAATTCCAACAAATCGGTCCTTAGTCCTTACCTACATCATAAACGCAACCTATATGCAAAATATCAGCTTTCTAGAACCAAAGGTTTCAGGTCTGGTCAGTCAGTCAGTGAATCTTTCAAGACTTTCCTTTTTATATGCTTAGAGTACCTAAGCAAAGTGATTTTAGCACTAAGTCGTCGTGGTTTAGTCCCGAGTGTATAAAACATTAAACCTAAAGTTTTATTAACGCCATTAATATCAATATGACCATTTTTTTCACGAGTAAAACTTAAATAAAACTTCATGGAATCATCATTAAAAAAAACGGCTGATTTATTATCATAAAGTAAAATTTCCACTTGAAAAAACCCTTTCTTAATTTGGTGCAGTCAGCAGCAAAAGCGGATGTTAGTTTGCGGTGCTCGAAATGATCTCGTATCGCCTTGGAAATAGAGTCGTGTGTAGATAATTTTGAACACAAGAATCCCTCATCCACTTCTGCAAGCTGACTGTGCAATACCAGGGGCTACATACCCGTCAAACGTCCTGTGCGCACGGGTGTGCGCACAACGGTGCTTAGGATTTTAAGAGCCGGACGCTCTACTCCCACTTCGTCGTGCCTAGGCCCAATCTGTTAACCAACCTAGCAACCAGTAGAATCAAGCTTTGAATAAATCAGCCGGCACACTGCACGCGCCACACCTCCCCCCACCCGGCAAGGGCCATTCTTATTCACCGTCCAGTGCTTACATTCGACGGCGACGCTGCGCGGCAAGGCGAAGACGATGACGCGTTCCACGGGAAACTGCCGCCCGGCATCCTGCCGCACGGGCTGCCCACCGTCAAGGAAGTCCAGCCTGCTGTGACGGCTGCGCCGCCGGAGAAGAAGGAGGAGGAAAAGGAGAAGAAGGGTGAGTGGATGGATTAAGCTTTTTGACGGGTCTTTTTTCATATAACTTATTTTTGAAATAAAACCGTTTCAACAATTCAATTCAAATTAATTTATTCAAGTGACAAGACTCATAATTAGACGGCCGGATAGCCTAGTTGTTAGAGAACCTAACTACGAAGCTTGAGGTCCCGGGTTCGATTCCCGGTCGGGGCAGATATTTGTGTGAAAAATACGAATGTTTGTTCTCGAGTCTTGGATGTTTAATATGTATTTAAGTATGTATTTATCTATATAAGTATGTTTATCCGTTGTCTGGTAGGTACCCATAGTACAAGCTTTGCTTAGTTTGGGACTAGGTCAATTGGTGTAAATTGTCCCGTGATATTTATTTATTTAAATTGTTGTTAAATGCGTTGTAATTGGTATAATTTGTAATTTGAAACTGATAAGAAATATTCGCTACAAAAAAAAACAGTATTCTATAAATAAATAGCGAAAAATATGCTTATCTGATTTAAATAAAATAAGTACATCAAAATATTTTATTTTCTGTTTTGTTTGAACTTGATGTATTTTCTTAAATTATTCTTAACGAAATAGGTTGAAGAAATTTTTAGTCAATCTTGTAATTCTGTGTTGAGTCTGTTGAACTTGCTATCGGTACGAATAAATATCAAAATCCCGCTGTCATTAGGTACATGAACATGACGTGTTGTTGTGTGCATGACCTCAACTCTGGTGGCGTTACCAATACCAATTAAGTAAATTACATTAACTAGGGCATTACATGGGTGAGCCAACTTTTTCTTGTTGCTATGGTTACACAAATTTTGTCTCCTAGACAACCTAAGCATTTTTCTATGAAACAATGAAGATGTCACTTGGACAACTGGGGAGAGTGTAAATAAAATAATAAAATAACCTCGTGAGTCCCAGCGTACTTTATAAAGAACAAATCATCAATTCATCAGTAAGAATAACGACCGAATGTACTATATTATATAAAGTATTTACAAATTATTCAATGAATAAATTACTTCTAAGACACTTAAATAAGTTCCAAAATTGCAAAACGTATGACTCTTATCTAGATCTTAAGTTCTACATCGATTAGAAAAGGCCGCGACTCAGGAGGTTAAACAACACGAAAAAGATGATTCACCCACATATAATATTAATTTTCAACATGATTGTTACATCAATGCAATGCGTATTTCAGTGCGAGAGCTCAGCGCAGACGAGAAGCACACGATAATGCTGTCGGCCGAGTTCCAGAAGTTCGTCACGAAGGCGGGGCGCGTCATCGAGCGGGCGCTCGGCGAGTCCGTCGACATTTACACGGACTACACCGGCGGCGGCGACAGCGAGAATGCCCTGTAAGTTCATGCCCGCCTACCACTAAAAATGGGTAATTAGCGGAAACGGAGGTAACGAGCTGAAAGGACCGGAGTAAATTAGTTGTGCACTTCCCCCAAAAAAAAAAAAAATTGAAAATACCCACGACAGGTTAAGACGAAATTAAAAAAAGGATAAAATAGTATAAATCCCCCGGCCTAAAGAATATACATCGGGGCTGTCATCAATCCGATTGTACTAGGTTATTAACTTATTAAGATTCTAAATGGTTTTTCTCTTTCTTTTGTGTAATTTTTTCTTTTTTTTTTTTTCTCTTTTTTTGCAATCAGGTCACTGTTTTGTTTTGATTAACTTGTGCCTGTTTCTGTTTATATAATAGTATTATCTGTGAAGACCTGTAATTGGCTTTTCTGATATTAACTTATAGTATCTACTTTTAAAATGAAATAGCTGTTGGTTTTCCGAATAAAATAAAATAAAATAAATAATAAAATATTTGTATGGAAATTTACGGGTAAGTAGCGTGAATGCAACTGAGCCTAACAGATACTCGCAAACTGTCCTCATCCATTTGTCAGGAAATTTCCTTTTTGACAAGTGAGTTATATCACTTGCCAAGAATACCCCTGCGCTGCGCGGACTAAAACAAAAAGTGAAATAACCGAAACGAAGAAAAATCAAAGAAGTTTTGTGAAATAGTGCTGGAAAGGAGAGGAATTAAGTTTTCACCTCAGCACCTCAAACAGGCAGGTTTTGCTACTAAAAAACAGTGAGCGAAATCCGATTTTGCTCACTGCGTGAGACAAAGTAGCTTTTTAAATATTTTTTTTAAATGTCGAGTACAATGCCATCAACATCCTTCCCATGTGCTGAATTCGAAAGATTTCAACTTCAGTTTGATCTGTCACTTTCATTTCGATACGAAAAGAGCGAGAGATAAGATCAAATCGATTCTAAGTTCGATTTCAAATTCTATACCTAGTAGGCCTAAAAAAATAAACGAACGATTGAACGTTCGGATACTCATAATACGTACTTAACCTTAAAATTGTAATTCGTCTGTTAAGGTATTAAATTTAATTATGTTACTTTATTAATAATTGGATTATATTTTTATACTAGCTTTTGCCCGCGACTTCGTCCGCGTAGAATTCCAATTTGTGGTAAAGCTTCTTCATCTCTTTCATTGTATAAAACAAAAATCCGGCACCGGCAACATCCATCATTATTATCATTTCATCATGAGTATCAGTTAGTGAATATTATAAATCCCGTTTATTCCCTATCCCGCGGGAATTTCAACAAATTTGTCCTTATTCTTTGCAAAATTACACTTATTTTTATCCCGCGGGTATTTTGCATTTTCCCCGAGAAAAGTAGCCTTTGTCCTTAAAGCTTTCTACCGATAAAAGAACTTTTAAAATCAGCCGCGTAGTTGAGTTCACTTATTTTTTTCCCGTGGGAATTTTGATTTTTCACGGAGAAAATAGTCTATGTAAGTAAGGGTTAGTGTAGCTACTCACTAATAGGTGAAAGAAATTTTCAAATCAGCCCTGAAGTGAAATTCACTTCTTAATATCCCAGGGGAATTTTGCATTTTACCGAATAAATAGTAGGTAGCCTATACCAATAAAGGATAGTGAAGCTTTCTATTGGTGATTTTTTTTTAAACTCAGCCCCGAAGTTAATTTTACTATTTTCTATACCGCGGGAATTTTGCATTTATCCGGAAAAAAGCATCCTATGTTAACCAAGGACAGTGCATCTTTTCTATTGGTGTAAGACATTTTAAAATGAGCTCCGAAGTTGAATTTTCTTTTTTCTATCCCTTGGGAATTTTGCATTTCCCCGGAAAAAAGTAGCCTATGTCAATAAAGGATAGTGTAACTTTTTACTGGTAAAAGTTTTTTTTTTAATCGGCTCGGAAGTTTCAGAGATTATCTATCCCACAGGAATTTCCAAAAATCCTGCAATAAGTTTTTTTGTTGTTATGGTCATTTTCGTTAATACTGTATTTGAAAAGATTAGTAATTGTAGTTACGGAGATATGGTCCAGTTGATTTGAGTACCTACATATATAAATCCTGATTTAACTTTATCCCGTGGAAATTTTCAAAATTCTTTATATTCGCTTTATATTCTAATAGTCTAATTGCATGCCCAATTTGTACAGTTTAGTAATCTTCGTTATGGGCATAGGGTCACTCTTGATGAAATATATAAATCCCGATTATTCCTTATTCCGTGGAAATTCCGGAAAATCCTTTCTTATCGGATGCCTACGTCATACAAAGAACACACCCTCCACGTTTTAGGTCTCTACATACAGCGGTTTAGGCTATGCGTTAATCCGGCAGTCAGTCATTTAGGACTTCAGGACAAAGCATTTTATATGTATTTGCATTGCACCAAGCTTTTATGCGAGTTCAACAATGATATTTGAATACTCAATTCGATTTTATTCGAAAAAGGTTGAACTCGCATAAAAGCTTCATCATCATCATCATTTCAGCCGTAGGACGTCCACTGCTGGACATAGGCCTCCCTCATTGACGTCCAATCATTACGGTTGGAAGCGACTTGCATCCACCCTGAACCTGCGGCCTTCACCAAAACGTCCGTCCATCTCGTTGGTGGACGTCCCACGCTGCGCTTGTAAAAGCAAAAGCTTGGTGAAATGCAAATACTTAATACATATAATTAGCTATTATCAGAGATCAGATCAAGACGTGGTTGACAAACGTAGACAAAAATGGTTTGCAATATTTGAAGTTTCGTTTCGTTTACAATGTGTCAAAATAAAATGTAATTTAAATCAAAAGCACTAAGGAGTATTGATATCAACTTCGAAGCAAATCACCCCCAAAATAACTTTCTACTACTTTTTGACCCCGTCAAGGGATGAATTTCAATAAAATACGAAACACGTCTTCCATCAATTTTGTTAAAGAATGTTTATGCAAAATTTGAAGTAGATTGGACCAAGGAATCACGATGTCTCATACAAACTTTGCCCCCCTTTTTTACCCCCTTAGAAGTAGAACTACGGAAAATCCTTTCTTATCGGATGCCTACGTCATACAAAGAACACACCCTCCAAGTTTCAGGTCTCTACGATCAGCGGTTTAGGCTGTGCGTTGATCCGTCAGTCAGGACAAAGGATTTTATATGTATAGATAAGTAATCAAATAGTAAAAATGTTGTAGAAAAATACAATGTTTAACATGTATCTATACAATTATTAATAATTTTAACAATCCTGAACATCGTGATAAATATCGGGTGCAGTATCGGAACGCATCTTTAAAAAATAGCGGGATTCAAATTTTAATTCTTTTCTTCTGTTTCGCTAGCTGCTGAATTCGATATCTAGAGTTTGATACACGATAATGGCAATTTGGAAAGTATAAGAATAGTAATAAGTACTTATTTAATAAATTTTTGAATATTATATGAGTGAGTCCAGTGACGAAGTCAACAATTGAACACCAGACGAATTAAGGCAGTAATACTTCTGTATTTAAGTTTCTTACTTGAAAAGTCTCGCGAAAAATATTTAAAAGCTTATGATATTTTTAAGCAATGGAGACTAGCAAAGGGTGCAAACACTTTTTCGGATACTGTATTGTTATATAGGTACTGTACGGTCTTACTGCCGTACATTTTTGCTTACACGCGACCTACTTTTGACCGCGTCACAGCAGTCAATATAATACAATAATTTAAGGTAAACATTAGTGCGTAACTAACTATCGTACGAAAGACATCTGAAGAGAAAGTATTGCCTAACTAAACTTAACTTATAACTTTGATTAAACTATACATTGACTACGGCTTCTTTCTCTGCACTCCACGAACTTCAACAACAACAAGAAAGTGTAGGGAGCTAACTAGCTCTTACAGGTACAATTATGGAGTATTTACTCAATGTTGAAAACCACAACAAAGACAAAAAGACGACGTTTATATACCTTTAACAATTTATTATGTTCTCGCTGCTGAGGTGAAAAGTTGTATGTGTCACACGAGACCAAAGTTTTTTTGCATCTCGTGTATTTGAATCACTCGCGCACTCAGGATTCTAACTTAGAATCACTCGCTCACGCTCGTGATTCAAAATCAACACTCGCAGTAAAAACCAAGTTTGCTCTCTTGTTGCACAAATAACTATTTCTGAAATGACAAATGAATCAGGACATTTTGGGAGGTTGTTTTAGTTAGGCTCAGTGGCATTCACGCTACTTTCCTGTAAATTTCTATGCAAGTAAGAGTCCAAAATTATCAGGTTCCCTGTCCTATCAGGCACATGCGCCTCATTTGTGACTTTACTGGTACGTCCAAGAGGCACATGTGCCTCATGACTCTATGAGCGTTTAATGTCATTGTTACCATGGGGATGTGTCGAAAGAACGCCGCACATTGCTTCAGCAAAGGGAATCTGTTAAATGTTTGTTGAGAAATGATATCGACGGCAACAACGTATATGATTTTAACTGCGTTCGAACCTTTTCAGCACTTTGAACGTTGTTATTGCCTCCTCCTGAGGCCCACGAAAATTTTGTTTTAATGAACTTTAAACTTTATGACACTTGAGTGAGTTCGATATAACATTAGAAGTAAGTCCTATATAAAGGACTAATTCTAATGTGACATCGAATTCACTCTTAAGTGACAGTGCCTGGGCGACTGAGCTCTGCTCGGGCAGAAACTCGGTACCAAGCGTTTTCCCAGAGATAAGACCAAGCTAGATCAATTTTTCATCCCCGAAAACCCCCAAATACCAAATTTCATCGAAATCGTTGGAGCCGTTTCCGAGATCCTGATTATATATGTGCGGGGAGGGGGTTTCAAAGGGGGGATGAAAATTTCATTGATTTTGCCGTAGGATGCACCGTTTTCAAGATATTTGACAAAAACACCGGAGGGGGTGGGGGGGGGGGGGGGTGAGTCACGTTAAACTATCGCCCGTAAACCGACTTTACAGACAACCGGCTTTTCCTGTTCTGTGCTCCCAATAGGGATCGTGCACATAGACGGTGCTGCCAACTGGTGCCATAAGGGTGCCATCAATTTGAATGTTTTACTTTGATAAGTTTGTTTTACTGTCCGCATAGTGTCTCTTCTGTCGCATTAGTGCTGCCGCCTATAGTTACTGCACGTTCCCTATAATACTTTTTCTCACAAAAAAGTAACTTTTTCTCACAAAAGAAGAAACTTGACGTTTTCTCATGAAAAATAAACTTAAAAAAAAAACTAAAAATCTTGAATAAAACGTGGAATCGAACCGAGGTCGACTGGATCCGTGACCACCCGATTTCTAATGTGCCATTATGATCTGCTCGAAGCCGGCGAAATTTAGCTTTGTATTCTAATGCAAACAAAAATAGCCGGAAAACACGAGTAAAAGCGATTTTCTGAAAATGAAACATAGCTAGATCAGTTTTTCATCCCCGAAAACCCCCACATACCAAATTTCATCGAAATCGTTGGAGCCGTTTCCGAGATCCTGATTATATATATATATACAAGAATTGCTCGTTTAAAGGTATTAGATAAAGTTTAAAGTTCATTGAAACAATATTTTCGTGGGCCTCAGGAGGGTATAATTCGTAACTTCGTTCGAACATTTTTAGGGGTAAGTAATACAAGATATAACAACTTATTATCTAATATTCATAATATATACGCTCACTTTATATAAACTCGTTTAGTATAACGTTCACTGGATATAATGAAGGAAAAGTATAATAGGGATGTTTCCTAGGTAAAAAAATAATAATTCTTATTAGTCCGTATTTTACATTATCAAAAAATATTAGACACGTAATTTTTCTTTAAAGTTCCGCGTGACGAGGCGTGACGTCACTTGTTCCTAAAACGCTCATACAAAGTGTAGGAACAAGTGACGTCACGCGAAACTTCAACGCGCCATATCTTCGTAATTTTTTGTTTAATTGACAAAATAAAAAATACATGTCCAATATTTTTTGATAATCTTAAAGACTGACTAGTTAGGAAAGTAGCCAATTATAAAATATCTAATTTTGTAATGTATAACGTTGTTTATATATAATATCAATTGATATAACGTTCAAAGCGTATAATGTTCCGAACACCTAAGATTTAAAACGTATAAATTCATTAAAAACTTTGATGCAAGCAAACAATCAATCAATCCATTCATTTTTTCCGCTCTGTTACAAAAAAAAAACCTAACATCGAAGGCTAAGGCGGGAGCTACGCTACGCTTCTCTCCCGCCTTAGCCTTCTGAACCTAACCTATCCAAGTCGCTTCTGCCCCGAAAAGTCTTGCTCGCTCGCTTCGCTCGCTCGCCGCCACATAATTTAACATTTACACATATTATTATATATCATGACTGTTATACCTAATGTTTGTTATGTTAAAATAAATTAGTCCATATAAATCTTATACAAATTGAAGTTATATAAAAATAACGTTATATAATTTAAGCGTTATACGTTAAAAAAATATACTTTTTGCTGTTATTAATATGAAATTAGATATTTTGTAGTTATATCTTGTGGGACGCACCCCATTTTTAGCACTTTGCAACTTGCACGTTGTTGCTCGTTGCCGTCGATTTTCTGGGCCCACAATGCCATTGCCACCTTGTCTCCTTAGGGACGACAAATCCGACGCCCGGCTGTCCCTCGTGCGGACGTTCTACGACGAGCGCTGGTCGCGCGGCCGCTGCGTCACCTGCCTGGACTGGTCCTCGGCGCACCCGGAACTGCTCCTGGCTTCCTACCACAACAGCGACGACGCGCCGCACGACCCCGACGGCGTCTGTCTGGTGTGGAACACCAAGTTCAAGAAGAGCACGCCGGAGGATGTGTTCCACTGCCAGTCGCCCGTCATGAGTGCTACTTTCGCCAGGTCAGTACAAATAACTTAAAAGTAAAAAGAAAACCCCTGACTTTTTTGACGTGACAACGTCTAATAAATCGATGAACGCCGGTTGCACGCACGAAAAAGGATGACGCAATGTATTGTAACGTACATGTACGTTGCGTTATAGCGCGCGCCATGATGTACAATCTTAGTACTAGCGCTCGGATAATTTTGAATTGTATTAAAGGGGGGGATGAAAATTTCATTCAAATTTTCAATTTTGCCGTAGGATGCACCGTTTTCAAGATACTAAACAAGACACCGGTTCTCGTCCGATCACCGAGGTTAAGCAACGTCGGGCGCGGTCGGTACTTGGATGGGTGACCGCCTGGTTTCATTTTTGTTTTTTGAATGTTTTTTTATGATGTTGTCACGTTAAACTATCGTCCGTAAACCGACTTTACAGACAACCGGTTTTAAATTTAAAAATCTGATGGTAAATGCAGATGAAGCTTAGGATGAGCTCACTGGTTCAGTAACAGCCTATTCACTCTGGTCTTGAATAGCTCTAAATCCATACCTATAATATAAAACAGTACCGTGACTGACTGACTGACTGACAGACAACACAGCCTAAAATACTGGTGCTAGAGACTTAAAATTTGGCGTACATGTACCTAGAGAATTGTAGAGGTGCAATAAGGAAGGATTTTTCGAAATTCCTATGGGATAGGAAAATATCCACACTTTGTTTGTTGGGGAATCTAACTATTGAGCCGATTTTAAAAAAATCTTTCACCAATAGAATGCTACATTTCTGATTGACATAGGCTTTTTTTTTCTTCGGGAAAATTCAAATTTGCCACAGGATAGAAATAAGCGAATTCTACTATTATGGTATGATGTATGGTATAGGTATGATGACAAACTCTAGGAGACATTTCGTATTGCCAGTCGCCCATCATCAGTGAAGCATTCCAGATCATTCTATAGCCCTCGTTATTCTTATGTTTTAGTAACGTCTTATGTTTTCCTTGGTCAGGTTCCACCCCAACCTGATCCTCGGAGGCACGTACTCGGGCCAGATCGTGTTGTGGGACAACCGCGTGCCGAAACGTACTCCCATACAACGGACGCCTCTCTCTTCGCTCGCTCATACGGTAACTTTAAATAAATGAATTAAATAAATTAAATGTACACTACCGTCAAAAAGTTTAAGACCAAAATCAAAAAGTATTCAATTTATCACCTAAATATCGCTCTGTCTTGCATTCCTCCAAGTAGAATGATAATTGATAACACAACGTTGTGCCACAGATGTTCGAGGCTGAAGCCCATTATTCCGAAGATTTTCACTTGGTACCCTAGGAAGCCGACTCGATTTAGATTTTTATCACTCATTATCATTTTAGCACCTGGTTCTATTTATATGAACTAAGATGACATATGAGGAACAGCAGTCGTTTGGTTTCAATTTTGAAGTTCTTAAAACAAATAATAACATTTAAATATCTAATTTAAAAAACAATTATTTTCAGTAGTTATACAGGGTGTTTAAAATTTCCAAATTAACGCTCATTGGGGCAATATTGACTCCGCGACTATCAAATTCTGGGTATTTCCCTAAAATTTCTGTCTTCAATTTTAAAAAAAAAATATCAAATTTCGGGTAAGACATATCGATACCGGAAATCTCAAATGGCGTAAAGGACAAAAATGCGAAAATGAGTCTTAAATGCCATCGTGTACAGCTATTTTTTCCCTATCGAATGGCATTTAAGACTCATTTTCGCATTTTTGTCCTTTACGCCATTTGAAATTTCCGGTATCGATATATGGCTAAAAATGTTCAAAAATACCTCGGCTATCACCCCCTTAAAGCTTTGCACGTAGCTATCAAACACCCTGTATTCTCAGTTAAATCATTTTATCTTAAAAATGTATTGAAAAGAGTATTTGCTAACGATTTAAAAAAAAAATTATGATGTTTTACACATATTGATTACAAATTTAATTTGTCGTTTAATAGAAGAATTCATGATAATAAAACTAAAAATTGTTTTGTTCTTAAACTTTTAGACGGTAGTGTAATTTTGAAAAAAAGTAGCATGTACAATTTCAATTGAAAATGCCCATTGATCATAAAAAATCTTCAATCGATTGGTGATGTGATGACAAACGCTCTATCACGCCATCTCTTACTCAAACTTGTATCCCCAGCATCCAGTATACTGCCTGTCGGTAGTAGGCAGCCAGAACGCTCACAACCTGATCTCCGTGTCCTCGGACGGTCGCATGTGCTCCTGGTCCCTGGACATGCTCTCCCAGCCCCAGGAGACCCTGGAGTTGCAGCACCGGCAGAGCAAAGCTGTGGCCGTCACCGCCATGGCATTCCCTCACGCTGACGTCAACAACTTCGTGCTGGGCGGAGAAGACGGGAACATCTATACTGGTGAGTGGTAACTGGTGGTTGTGATGGCCACGTCGATACTGAACTTGTTGGTTATGGTCTGAAGGTCGGGGTCAAACTACAGAGTCTAGAACATCGCTAACAACCTCATGTCCATGTCTTCGGACGGTCGCATGTATTCCTGGTCGCTAGACATGCTTTCACAGCCTCATGAGAATCTGGAGTTGGAATACCGACAGAGCAAAGCGGTCGTCAACAAAATCGAGCTTGGTGGAGAGGATAGGATCATCTATACTGGTGAGTGTTAATTGAGGCTTATGGTATTGGGCACGTCGATACAGAACCTTATAGCTTATGCCTAGGAGCAATCCGATATAGAGAAAAACACGGTGACAGGAAAGTCTGGTGTTCTGGGAATTAGAAATAGGGTAAGTCGGCAATCTAGTGTTTTGCAATTCTGATATTTAGGGAACGAGCGGTTACTAGAAAACAAGTACGAATTCTCTTGGAATGCATACATGTTAAACTTACTGGCATAAGAGTATGAATTTTTTGATTACAGACGTTGCAGCGTTGTGTCACTGCTAATTTGGCTAAACGTGCTAATTTGGTTGCTTCCTGTTGTTCTTATTATTCCGTGGGTTAGGAACCTATCGATGTTTTGAATTTTTTTTCCGATGGTTTAAAATCCCGAAAACTTCATTTTTGTTCGAAAGCATTTTTTCTGAAACTGTAAATATTTCAGGATTTATTTCAGGACCATCGTATAGAACCCTTTAGGCTAGGTTAGGGTTGTTTTATAAAAATCCTGAAATATTTGATTAGGTTTACAGACGATAGTTTAACGTGACAACGTCATAACAAAACATTCAAACTCCCCGCCATCTTGCGACTGGCCTTCGCCGCTCTCTTGCAACTGGCTTTCGCTGCTTTGCAACTAGCCTGCTTCGCTGCTCTGTAGAATGTAACGTTACATGTACGTTACAATCAGTCATGTTTTTTCGTGTATGCAGCCGGCGTTCATCGATTTATTAGACGTTGCTGTCACGTCAAAAATTTTTCGCTGATATGATAGGTAACCCCGTGGGTTATAAGCGAGCGTAACGCTTGCGGAACGTGGCAGTTAATGTTAAATAGGCAGTGGGTGTCAAGTGACATGATGATGGGTGTGTGCAGGCTGCCGGCACGGGCAGCGAGCCGGCGTGTCGGAGTGCATGGAGGGGCACGCGGGGCCGGTGACGGGCGTCGCGTGCCACGCGGCCGGCGGGGCCGTTGACCTCTCTCACCTCTTCCTCACTTCCTCCATGGACTGGAGCGTCAAACTGTGGAGCCTCAAGGTCAGTCCCAGTGATTGCACCAATTGGCTAAGTAAAGTTTTTTCAAGAGGTGCTAATTACTATTTTTTTAAATGTTGAGATGACATTTGTGAAATTTAGGGCCGGCGCCCACTGACGGCATGGCACGGCGTGGCATTTTATTACTATCAAGTTATTTTGAATCTTATTTCAATGAGTTTAAAATTCATGTTACTTTATTGGTTATGCGTTGCGTCATCCCTCGGCACGTCGCGGCATCGTGGTATCGAAATAAAGAAACGAATTCTAAACTCATTGAAATAAGATTCAAAATAACTTGATAGGAATAAAATGCCACGCCGTGCCATGCCGTCAGTGGGCGCCGGCCTTTAATGGCTGACAAGTGGTTCGTGCTCAGTACTTAGTAGAAATAGAAAAAAAACGAAGTCAATTGTCAATGTCAAATGGAATCTAACCGTTTGCGTTTCGTTTACTTTGCGTTGTCCAAGAAGCAGTTCCAAAATAGTGATCGAAAATATTCAATCGTGATTCAATTATCGTGCATAAGGTCGTGGAGAAATGCGGTAAAATTGAAAATCCGGATTTTGTGCGGAGGTCGTTAAAAATACTGATCACACCAAAACGCAAATCAAACGAAACGCAAACGGTTTGACATGGACGAAAGTGACAGATGACTTCGTTTTTTTTTCTGTTTCTACTAAGTACTGAGCACGAACGGCTTGTCAGCTATTAAATCTCACAAATTTCATCTCGAACACTTAAAAAAATATTTCCAGTAAACAATAGGAGATAAAAATAAAACACCTGCAGTTTCTCGATCTTCAGAACGCCAACATTCGAAAAAAAATATAATTTGCACCTCTTAAAAAAGCTTTACTTAGCAAATTCTGCTTAAAGCTATACCCTGTCTATTTAACAGAGTTAGCAAAGCGTTCTCTCTGTTGCACTTTTGTATGCAAATGAAAGGGACAAGAAGCTGTCAGTGAGCGTCAACAATCGCACGTCGATGGCGGGCTCGGCTTACATGCCGTTTGTTAGAATTTTTTCATCTGTCTCTCGTACCGTCAGATATTGAATTTTCTCAAGTAACAAAAGCTAAATGAGACAGGGGACCAGAAGCTTCAAACTTATTGACGTAAACCTTTGACAGAATTATATAAGTTCTACTTACTAACAGTACAGAGTATTAGCATTGTAATTGCCTATTTTAACAAAAATTAGTAACCAAAAATAAGCACTTGAAAGCGTCCGCACCGTACGAGACGAGTACAGATGTTGACTAAATTCTGACAGGCATGTAAACCTATCTTGTGCCGGTGCATCGTCCTTATCGCTGACCAATTACGTGCATTCTCTGTTTTCTAGTACTAACTCTGTTAAATAGACAGAGTATATTATAGGTTAACCTCGGCTTCGTACGGGTGGAGAAGAAGAAACCAAAGGTTGAATTTCACTCACTTTTTTAAATGGAGATCATTTTGATGTCACTTAGTTTCCCATAATTCCCTTTGTGAGCGTATACAGGGTTATTTGTAATTCACTAGCATCCTTTTAACCCTAAACTCCTACCACTTAAACAAATGTTTTTTGTTTTACGGCTTTTGTCATAACTTAATATTTTTGGTGTAATAACGTTTTGAAAATTTGAGATTTCCTGTTATTTTTACGACACTCTGTGTATTTGTATGGGAAAAAAAGTGCTACATTTTAAAAAGTCGTAAAACAAAAAACATTTGTTTGAGTGATAGGAATTCAGGGTTACGAGGATGTCAGTGAATTAAAAATAACCCTGTAGTTGCTCAGGCTCACTTTCGATTACCATTCCCAAATTTTATTGTCCACTTCCTAACTCGTCCACATTCCCAACTCGTCCAATTACCGTTCCCAAATTGTCCATTTCCTATCTTGTCCACATTTCATCCCATCCAGTGCATGAATTTGTACATCCATATAGTGAACATGAAGGGATGTGAACAATATGGACGTGTGGACAAAGTGAACCTGAGCGATCATAAAGTCACTTGCCATACCAAACGATAGCCATAAAAAAAAATTTAATGTCATCTTATAAAGTGCAGTAGGTAGATTAATTTGAATGTTTAGATCAATTTACCAAAATTGTTATTAATGAACTAAAACAATTACTTTGCTCACCCGCGACCTTACAATAGTTACGTTTATGCAAGAAATGTGTGTTCATGCAGTTCCTCCACCTCCACACTGAACGAACACACACAAATCACATAAACACAACCATCACCCCCACCAAGCTACACTGACGCTTTTCGAACTCTACCAGAGCTCATCTTCAGAGTTACCACAACCGTATGCTATGCTACCAAATGTTAAACTAACAAAACAAAACAAATGTTTTAACTTGTCACTGTAACTTCACAAGTACCCACTTTATTTTTCTTATTCTCAAACTACCCCACAAAAATTAACTTTTATTGACATATTATAAAACTACCTGGAATTTTTGTTTATTTATTTATAAGGCATATTTTATTAATACTAACTGTTCAAATTAAAATTGTTATTTTCTTGTAGCAAAATTTCTATTTGCATTTTTTCCCAAACGTTGTTTTCTCACTATAGTTTTTTACAGTAGCGTTTTTTCCCAATCGCGCCCGCTCTCTGTGTGTGTTGCGCTTAAACCTACTTACGTTTCTGCCCTCTAGTTGCAGTAGTTCGGTTGATTTGTCCGGGACCGAACTGCTGCAACACTTTTTGTCTCAGTAGTTCGGTTAACACGTCAAACCGAACTGCTGGGAAGACTTTAGTTGCAGTAGTTCTGTTGACTGTCCGGGATAGAACTACTGCCACAATTTTAGTCTTATTAGCTCGGTTATGACGTCAAACCGAACTACTGAGAATTGAAACGACTCAAAAGGACGTTTAAGGATTAGATTGTACAACAAGAGCATAAAACGAGCCATTTTACCCGAGACGTTTGGTTGACATTGACGTTGGATTTAATGCTAGAGTTTTAGGTACACTCTTCTTTTCACTTCGATTGCAAGGAAATGAAATAAGTAGCAACATTGCAAATAAAATTAACTAGCTCTTATTTTTCATGGATTGTGTATTTAGCTATATTTTTAATCGCGCTTTTGAGTCGTTTCAATTTTCAGTAGTTCGGTTTGACGTCACAACCGAGCTAATGAGACTAAAAGTGTGGCAGTAGTTTGGTCCCGGACAACCAACCGAACTACTGCAACTAAAGGTTTCCCAGCAGTTCGGTTTGACGTCTTTACCGAACTACTGAGACAAAAAGTGTTGCAGCAGTTCGGTCCCGGACAAATCAACCGAACGACCGCAACTAGAGGGTTTCTGTGTCGATTAAAGTTGGGAAATAATGCGAATGGAAATTTTGCTACTAGAAAATTTATAACGAATTTTGAAGATCACCAAGTTTTTATGAAGATCGAACTACACCCGTTAGATGTATTCAAACACCGTGTTGTTGGCAGGAGAACAAGCCGCTGTACTCGTTCGAGAACAGCGGCGATTACGTGGTGGACGTGCGCTGGTCGCCGGCGCACCCGGCGCTGTTCGCCGCCGCCGACGCCGCGCGCCTCGACCTCTGGAACCTCAACCGCGACACCGAGGTAACGCCCGCCACGCTCGGGGTATAGGTAACGCCACCAGGGTTGTGGTCACGCACACAACACGTCATGTAATGACAGCGTGATTTTGACATTTATTCGTACCGATAGCAAGTTCAACAGACTCAACATAGAATTACGAGATTGACTAAAAATTTCTTCAACCTATTTCTTTAAGAACAATTTAGGAAAATACATCTAGTTCAAACAAAACAGAAAATAAAATATTTTGATGTATTTTATATAAGTAAATAAATGTCATGGGACAATTCACACCAATTGACCTAGTCCCAAAGTAAGCTTAGCAAAGCTTGTGTTATGGGTACTAGACAACGGATAAACATACTTATATAGATAGATACATACTTAAAAACATATTAAACTTCCAAGACCCGAGAACAAACATTCGTATTTTTCATACAAATACCTGCCCCGACACGGGAATCGAACCCGGAACCTCAAGCTTCATAGTCAGGTTCTCTAACCACTAGGCCATCTGGTCGTCTAAAATAAATCAGATAAGCATAGTTTTCGCTATTTATATAATACCGATTTTTTTCTTGCGAGTATTTCTTATCAGTGTCAAATTGTTTTATTTGAAAAATAGGTTATATGAAAAAAGAAAAATTATAAAATGCATAGTATTGCGTAAGTATTTCAGCATAAGATCATATAACTCACATTTTCATTCACTCACTAACTTTTTTGCAATCAGTACTTTATGTAGCTGTGTGTGTAATCATTCGCCTCAACTCTCGTGGCGTTACCTATAGCTAAGGTGGGGCAGATAGGCACCATCAACCTGGGGCAAATCGTCTATTCCCACTAGTTCTATTATCAGTTTAATTAATGGAATTAGTTGGAACGTTTTGTTCCAGTAGTTACATTGGACCAAAGTTTTAATCAACTTTATATTTAAAATTTGACCAATTTTCCATTAAATTAAATCCACAATTTTAATGTAACTATACTTTGTGAGGTTTACCCTCTGTTTCACCATCCATTGATCTAATTTATTTGACGGATAAATGTGATGCCTCTGTTTGTTTTGTTCGAATAGACGGAGACGGCATCACATTTATCCGTTAGTCAAAATTAATCAATGGGCCGTGAAACAACCCCTTATACCTGGTTTACACTCGCGTACGAGTGGCGAGACGAACTGCGGGACGAGCCACGAGACGAGAGTGTGAACAGGCGCGCCTCGCGCCTCGTCTCGTGATTTGCCTTGATTTTGAGGCTCGCGTCCGGAGCGAGACGACGAGGCGAGACGCGAGGCGAGGTGACGAGGCGAGAGTGTAAATTTTTTTTTTTTTTTTATGTTATATAGGCCAGACAAACGAACTAGTGGGTCACCTGATGTTAAATGAACACCACTGTCCATAGACACCCGCAGCGCTTTACACGATGCCAGTGCGTTGTCGGGCCTAAAGGAGAGGGAATAGGGGAAGGGGGAGAGGGAGGGGGAGAGGGAAGGAGTGAGGTATTGGGCCCCCGGCACTCTCACTGACCGTACGAAACGCAAGCAGGATAACTGCTGCTTCACGCCGGTGTTCTGTGAGAGGGTGGTACTGCCCCGGACGAGCCGGCCCATTCGTGATGCAGCGGCTAGCTACAACATGGCTCTACCACTACAAAAATCTGTAAATCAGGTATTATACACGTATTGAGTGCGCTTATGTTCCAGGTGCCGGTGGCGTCGATCCAGTCGGAAGGCGGCGCGTTCAACCGCGTGTCGTGGACGCCGAGCGGCGCGCACCTCACGGCGGGCGACGACGCCGGCAAGATATCCGTCTACGAGCTCGCAGAGGTATGTACTAGCCTCGTTTACCAGTCTTTTTCATCATCGTTGCAGCCTATACGTGTCCTACTGCAGGGCTTGGGCCACGCCTTCACACGCGGGCCCAGTGCCGATTAAAAACTTCACACAACATCCCAGCCTGTACCGGGTAATTTTTTAGTCAGTGCACAAATTTTGATATTTGATTCAGTATCGTTGAGATAGATCACGATTGTCTGTTCGAGAATTTATTTTTTTACTTTTTGAAATTTGGGTTGGATATAGTAATTCGTCCAATAATAGGGATGTTTCCTAGGTAAAATAATAATAATTCTTATTAGTCCGTATTTTACATTATCAAAAAATATTAGACGCGTAATTTTTCTTTTGACAGTTAAACAAAAAATGACGAAGATATGGCGCGTTGAAGTTCCGCGTGACGTCACTTGTTCCTAAAACGCTCATACAAAGTGTAGGAACAAGTGACGTCACGCGAAACTTCAACGCGCCATATCTTCGTCATTTTTTGTTTATTTGACAAAATAAAAAATACGTGTCCAATATTTGATGTCAGCGGGTCCAAATCAAACTCCGTAGTATAATCCACGCGTAAATTGTGAAGAATTCTAACCACATAGAATAAAGTACGACTTGAACCAGTCACGCAATTTACACCAATGTCAAATGAAGGTCATTGGTTATTTGTTATATAATAAATTCATTACATAATATTAAAATTAAATAACTACAGAAAACGAGTTAAAAAGCATTTATCTCGAAATGGTTTTCGATTTACTATACATTGCAAAAAAATAGACATCCCCAATTGTTCGTGTTACAATACAATACAATGACTCTTTATTGTTGGCCAGAAATAGTAAGCAATACAGAAAACTGGTACACAGAGAGAAAGTTACAAGGTAAGCAATAGGCGGCCTTATCGTTTAAGAGTTACTATGTAAAACAAAAAAATTAAGTAATAAATATTATAATGAAAAAATTCTGAAATTTGTTATTTTAATGATACTGAATGACATATTAAAATTTGTGCACTTATTAAAAAATTACCCTGTATACTCACAGGCACCGGCCTCCTCTCGAAATACCTCCTCTCCTCCTCTCTCCTCATCTTCTCTTCTCCTCTCTTGCGCCATAGTTCCCGCGCGGGCCCAGTGCCGATTGGAAACTTCACACACACCATTGAATTTCTTGGCAGGTGTGTGCAGGTTTCCTCACGATCTTTTCCTTCAGCGTAAAGCTCATAATGAATATCATATATAATTTCGCACAAAAATTCCAAAAAACTAGTGGTGCGAGCTCGGGCTCGAACCCACGACCCTCTGCTTGAGAGGCCACTAGGCCACGACTTTTTTATTTTTGTGTTTTTATGTTACGTCATTTTCAGAGCGAATACGTGCCACGGCACGATGAATGGAGCAAGTTTGTCTACACCCTTCAAGAGCTGCGTAACAACCAGGCCGACGAAGAGAGCGACCGTCTCAGTCTAGCCAGCGGCCCTCCCTCTCTAACCAGCTTGACCAGCCTCGCCAGCAATCCCCTGCGATAAACATGCGCTTGGGCATCGGGATATCGTGCGACCCTTTGTAACAAGTTGTGCCCAATTGCATAATAGAAAGAACGAGGTTTAATTATATACAGACTGTGGCCCGCGAGAAGATTACCTGTTACTTTGTATTTTCCAGTCAAACTGGTACCATCAATTTGACTGTTTTACCCTGATAAGTTTGTTTTACTGTCCGCATAGTGTCTCTTCTGTCGCATTAGTGCTGCCGCCTATAGTTACTGCACGTTCCCTATACTATGTCCTTTCCCGGCACTCATATCTATACCAAATTTCATCTAAATCAGATCAGCGGTTTAATCGTGAATAGGTTATATTATATAGGTTACAGTGTCAGGCAGACAAACACACTTTCGCATTTATATTATTGATATGTATATTCGACATACACGAAAATGGGTCTCTATTGTTTGCGCGTTTTTTCATAATTGACGTTTGTCATAAAGTAATTTATTAGTGAAACAGTATTATCTTCAGAATTTTTATTGGACTCACCTAACCTACTCGAAAAATGGTCAAAACAGCACGCTTCTATGGGCCAATCAACTTTTAAACTGACTATAATCTGTCCGCGACTTTTTTCAAACAATTGCAGATTTTTGTAAGTAAACATGTTTTTTCTGTAATTTAATAGATGAATAGCATGAATACATGCCATCCTACGTAAGTTTAACCTATTAAACCGTAAAATATCTTGTTGGAAGTACGATTTTTTGGTAATGCCAGAGACAATTTTGGTAACGCAGGAGACGCCAAAAACGTCGGTTTAAAAGTTGATTGGCCCCTATATTTTATGGCAAACCTGTCAAGTGAAATTATGGCAAATAAAAAAGGAAAAGGTACAAATAAAAAAAAATCGAATGTTTTTCGGTGGGACCCATTTAACAATTAAATACAAGAACATACAGACTGACGACACGAACGCCAGCGCAAAGTGTAGTTCGGAACGAAACTTAGGTATAAACTGGAAGCATGTATGGCAAAGGTAAAAGTACATGCATATTATTGAATTTCCGTATGAAATCGCTAAATATCGTAATGTTATGCAATTGGGCCCTGATTTGAGCTCTGGACGCTTTCCATTTTAAAATTCTAGATTCATTCAAATTTTATTTTGCGCATTCATAAAAAAAATGGCAATTGAAGAAGAGTAGCTTCAAATGCCTGATGGGCGAACCGTCAAGAAATAGGAGCCCCGCTGTGCGGTGGTCCTACGACTTGGTAGACGAAGACAAATCGTATGTACTAATTTGGAAATCAATTTAAGACAATTTGAATGAATCTGGAATTGTACTCAAATTGTACGAAAATGTCTGGAGCCAAATATCTCACTCTGACACTTCGCGCAGGGGCGGCGCGGCCCAGATCACACTTCTTGCTCTGTATGTCGGGTTCCATCATTCTAGATGCGAGTGCTCAGCTAATAGATAAATGCACGACGAATCAACATCTAATACTGACAGGTTAGGACTGATAGATTATTTTGAATACAAACTGAATGCCTGTCGCAAGCAAATGATTTTTATAAGATTGATAAAAGTCCGTATTGGAATGTAGTATTCTAATATCCCGCCTCATTCGTTTTTCGTTTAATTCTTATTTCGTCTCAAACAAACATTTATGTACCAGCACCAAACATATCGAAATAATTTTGGCGAAAAAGTAAATGAGACATAAAACGAAAGGGAAGAACGACGAATGAGTCCAAGGAAGACCGTGACGAAAAACGAATAAGACGTATGTACTAAGAGATAGACAAGTTGCAGAATTTGACCAAAAAAGATAGTGACGGATAGCAAACAAGACAAAGACAAATACAGAATGAGACAAAATAAGAATTAAACGAAAAACAAATGAGGCGAGATATTAGGATACCGGAATTTAATGTTACTAAAATGGTGGGATCTTGGCATTTAATTGCCGCTAATTATCATTAGATCATCACGTTATTATAAATAATGAAGTAATGATCATTAAAAAAGAAATTAAAATGAGATATTTTACTCAAAACCCTACTTAAGATTAGGGGCTTCAAATTTAGATAGAAATTTAAAAAAAGCAGCTTTAGATCTTGAGTAAATGTTTATGAAATATCATGTAATTTTTATTGATGCAATGTTGTAAATATTTTGCTGCCTTGAACCTAGGTATTTATTATTAATTACTATGTGTCATTTCATTTTATCAGTATCACTTGCTCGATTTTTACTCAAACTGGATCTTGAATTTACAAGACTTGTTCTACTTTGAAGTTGATATGCAATTTAATGTATGATAAGCATAATAATAAATGTTATTTATCAAAGTATTTACTAAAAGACATCTTTAGTTTAGCTGTAATGTTTCCTTGAAGCAGGTACTTGTATTACGCTTTATAACAGTTGATTACATAAAATTAATAACATTATACTGTTTTATTTGTCATGGTCATGAGACAATATATATGCTACTTGTTTCACTGCGAATAACTACATTGTTGTGTATTCCTGCTGCTTAACCCTTAACCCTTCGTATGCCTTGTACCGGATCCGTACCCAATTTATCCTATTTCATCTTTTAGTATTTCTTTAAAATCTGGCCCTATACTACGAAGCGCGAAATTCGAACTTCGTTTCATGCCGTTCCGCTCACGCTAATGGTATTTATTACGAGAGTGAGAGGGACCACACGATCCGAACTTCGAACTTCGGATTTCGTAGTAACCCCCCAGTATCATTGGACTTATATGAATCTGTTGAGACTAGAATGCACGACTTTTTTTTTTACTTCCGGCATACGAAAGGTTAAACCATTTGACGACCCTGTCAAAACATTTGATTATGGACCGTAAATGTTGCTAATTTGAGCCAGCTTTGATTTCTGTTTGACGGCAAATAGAGTCAAACCAAGTTCAGAGAATAATAATGGTAACACTGTATTATGTACGTGATCTGACGTTAAAATACAGTCTTACCATTATTATTCTCTGCAGAGTTAGCTTGGTTTGACTTTATATTGCCGGTATCGATTTAAGGGTTAACAGGTTCCTTATCCCATGAGGCACCATGTCTCATGGGCATGGGTGACTACTGGTGCGTCCACGAGGCACAGGTGCCTCATCATGACTTTGTAAGTGTTTAAAGTCATTATTACTATGGGGAGGTGTCAAAAGAACGCTGCACATTGCTTCAGGACAGAAATTGTTGAAACTATTGGCATCAAAGTGGCCTGTGGCATGGCAAACTTTTCTTTAGTCTATGGAGCCAGAAGCGCATTTGCATAGTAATGACTATAACAGAATAATACTCCTTCGAAGTCATCAGCAGTCGCAAAATATTATTTGTGCTGTGTGTACTTTTAATATTAATATCAACACTTCTATAAAGAATGAAGATCCTTCAAGGGACTTGAATAAGGCAGTAAAACCAGTTATCAAAAATAAATTAAAATATATTTCTTTTCTTTACTCTTCTCTGTTTAGCCTGTGGGAAACTAAGTTGATAAACATTTTTTCCTATTTATTCAGGAGTAAATGGTATAGAAACTTTGCCCTGCGACAAGTTGACTTCTTCCCAGCAGGTACAGCTGAGAGACTTCCGATCCATTATGTCTGTGTATAGTTTCCCATCCAAGTGGTCCAGCTCATGCTGAGCTATGCGAGCTGTCCAGTCTTTGAAGGATTGCGTGCTTGGCTCGCCTTGTGAATTATGGCCTAGAAAAATACAAAAATAAGAATTGATAACCTATACTAATATTATAAAGCTGAAGAGTTTGTTTCTTTGTTTGTTTGAACGCGCTAATCTCAGGAACTACTGCTCCGATTTGAAAAATTCTTTCAGTGTTAGATAGCCCATTTATTGAGGAAGGCTATAGGCTATATATCATCACGCTACACACGGGGTTGAGGGTGCGAGGGCTTTAAAGGGGGGATGAAAATTTTATCGATTTTGCCGTAGGATGCACCGTTTTCAAGATATTTGACAAAACACCGGGGGGGTGGGGTTGTTGAGGGAGGGGGTTGAGGAGGGGGGAGGGTGTGGAGATATTAAAGGGGGGATGAAAATGTCATTGTTTTTGCCGTAGGATGCACCGTTTTCAAGATATTTGACAAAAACACCAGGAGAGCGGGGGGGTTGAAGGGGAGGAGGTGCGGGGGTTTTTGAAGTAAAACTTCTATAGGCACGCTTGACTTGGGACGAACGCGGGTGTGCGGAGCGGTGCGGGTGCGGGGGGAGCGGGTTGCGGGTTCTTGGGGTGCGGGGGGGGAGCAGGTTGGGGGGCGGGTAATTTTTTTTTATCGAGGAACTAAGGAGAGCCATAATTGATGAAAAAGCGAATTGGATAAAAAAAATAAGCTGCCTTAATTACTAATTCCACGCGGACGGAGTCGCGGGCAAAAGCTAGTTATTCACAATGTTTACAATTGTGTACAATACAACAGAGCTAGCCAGAGGGTAGAGCAAGTTGAGTCAGGTTGGTAAGGGCAGGAAAAGAAAAATTTACAAAGGTTTTTGAAAAACAGGGGAGGGGTAGAAACTAAGAAGCCACAAGAAAACCTTACTGGCCAGTGTAACTAGAGATGCATATGCAGCTGTTTTCATGTTTGCATTTTACCTGATATCTCCACTTCTTTAAACCGAAGCACCTCTGCAGAGAAACCTCTTACGCTTTCGCAGCCTTCGTTGTGTGACACCTTGCGGTAATCAACTACTTTTAACTTTGGATTAATAAACACCTGCAATCAATTCATTTCAACATGTAAATATAATGTTTTTTTTTTATTTCCAAAGACAAATTCAATGAGAAACAACTTTTACTTACTTACAGTGTAAGGTACTTCGGTCATGCCACGAGATTTCACAATTTCTGGAGGAATAGACTTCAACTCCTTGGCTGTTAATCGGATAGCAAATATCCTCAGGTTTAAGCCTATTTGTGGTGCGGACATGCCCAAACTGTCATATTTATTTAGCACAAATTCTAGCTTCTTAAGTATGGCTTGGATTTTTTCTGTTTTTATTGCTTCAACAGGCACCGGCTCGGAGATTTTACGTAACCTAGGGTCTCCTATCTGTATGACGTGGTTGTAGGGCGGCGAGACATGGCCGCGGGCTGGAGATAGTCTAGCATACCAGTTTAGTACTTTTCTTGATACACTCATTGCTCTTTTCAGTTATATTATTCAGAAAAATATTTATTTTGATCTTCAATTTTTTTAGTTCCGTCCACTTATCTGTCACTGCCACCCGCCAACTGTCAGTCAATGTCATCATAGCAAGCCATTAGCAAGCAGAAGCTGTCATAGGATCGGACGATCGGACTTATACGTTCCGTTTCAGTTCTGTTGATTTGTTTTAATTGGTTTCATAAAATGTATTCTTGTTCGTACTTAATTTATTATTCGATTTGGCACACATTTATGAAGGGATAAAATAACAATATAATCAGTGTCCAGAAAACATTAATTCTTTTTGTTTCAATACTTGCAATTGCCGTAATATTTTTTCATTATTATTATTTATTACGTTACGAGCATTTCATTTGTCGTCCGTCACATTAAATTTAATATAACCTAACTAAATTAGGTAGTCGATAATCCGAATTAAAAAGTACTTCTAATTCGTACTACTTAATTTATTAGTATAGTACTTAATTTAATGTCATTCTCATGCTGTTTTGCAAAATCTACTGTGCTGCGGTAGATTTGGAAGGTCAATTTTGAGTATTAAGCATTGTTTTACAACTTTTTAATGTTCTTAATTACATCCTCATTCTGAATTCAACCGGCCGGTGTTTTTGACCAATCATTTATGTGGTGCGGTGTTGTTTATTTGGACTTCGAAACTTGGCAGCCTCGCCTTGGCGACAAACTTTAAGTTTGTGTAAACTACTGATAAGACACCTTTGGCCGGGTTCAAGGCAAGTTCTTACGTAATTATTTACATTTCACATGCCGCTTATGTTATATGCTTAAATTTAACGGCTAAAAAATAAACTTATCCCAAAATAGTTGTCATTGTCAAGTTTATGTTCACTGCCCGCCCATTTAGTAAGATCAGCGACCAACCTGAATAAATGATTACTAATTAATTTGATAATGAATACACATTAATACCTCTGACGCAACATTACCAATACATATGTTTGTCTACTGAATGAAAGATTTATATCTTTTAAACTTCTATTCAGCTTCAATATATTTTATAAATAAAATAAAACATATTTTAGTAATTAAAACAGTATTTATAATTTTAAATAATATGAAAAAAAAGTTACTGTGAAAAATAAGGTACCTAACTAAAAATATTTTTATACCCTATTCTTATTCCAGATGTTCAAACTAAGAATCAAGTTTTCCAATGCACTAGCATTTAAGCGCATGATGTCCTCACAAGAGTCAGATGTTCTGTTCGAGACTCTGAACAACGCTGGGGTCATTACCCTCAACCGACCCAAAGCTCTCAACTCATTAAACACCTCTATGGTAACAAAACTATTGCCGCAACTCCAAGAATGGGAGAACATTAAGACCTGCGTCTTGATAAAAGGAGCGGGAGACAAAGCCTTCTGTGCTGGAGGTGACGTCAAAGCTGCTATAGACAAAGTCGAAGGGCCGATTTTCTTCCACACAGAATACAATGTGAATTACTTAATAGGAAAATACCAGATTCCGTACATAGCAATCATCAATGGTATCACTATGGGTGGGGGATTAGGGCTCTCTGTTCATGGAAGGTACCGGGTGGCGACTGAGAAGACTGTTATTGCTATGCCTGAGACGAAGATTGGACTATTCCCGGACGTTGGAGGGTCATACTTTCTGCCGAGGTTGCAGGTCAACTTAGGATTATATTTGGGTCTAACTGGTATGTTTATTTCATGTTAACAAATTTTTGTGATGGATTTTTACTACAAGTTTTTTGCTGACTGTATGTGCATTGTCAACCAAACTACATATCCACCTTTCAAGTCATCAACAATAGGATCATTTGAAGCAGGTGTAATAAGTTAAATTAAAGTAAAGTAAAAGTAATAAGCTGAACTTAACTTTGAGAAATATATTTATGCTCAATTATTTTATGCACACACACATTTAAAATTGACATAGAGAAACACAAAAACAGAACATTTATTATTGGTCAGATTATATTGAATTCAGATTCAATATAATCTGACCAATAAGTTATTTATTTATTTCTTCCATTCACACAATATGTCTGATGAATAAATCTGTATTTATTAAAATGATGTATAAGTCTGTTTTTTGTATTTATTTCAAGCTAAAATTACATGCTGTTATGTTGTTGTTTCTTAATTACTTTCTTTTTTTATTAATATTTAATCTTATATTTTATGGCAAAATTTTCTTTGTTGTTATATTAAAACTTAACTGACGTAATTTTAATATCCATCAAATATTTTACAGGTGACAGACTTAAAGGCAAAGACGTAGTGAAATCCGGCATTGCCACACACTTTGTCCCGAGTTCCAGGCTCTATGAGCTCGAAACCCTCCTCTCCCGATGCTCCAACGAGATAGAAATACAGGCGCTGCTGAACAAGTTCAACGAGCCTTCGGAGGAATTCTCTCTAGCTGACAATATTAAACACATCAACTACTGCTTTGCCGCGGGAACAATTGAGGAGATCATAGAAAGACTGCTGAGGGTGAAGAATGAATGGTCTAGCAAGACTTTGGAGGTACTTGTTAACTAATTATTTTTCTTACATACATAAAAGTAATATTGTTATACCTCCCAGCCCCTGTACCGCGGGGGCGAGGAATCATTTAAACGGTCTACCTATAATAGGGATGACGACTGGGTTATAAATATGTCATTCTATTTAGTCCGTCAGTTAGATAATGGAAAAATACGGGCCACGTATTTTTTGGTTTATCAAATTGTTAAAAATAGACAAAGGCATGGATCATCAAACTTCCGGAGTGGGGGCTTGAGACGTCACTCTTAGGTGAAAATTATACCATCTACGTCACTCGAAATTTCTAAGCACTAACCTCGTCATTTTATGTTTGTCAAACAAAAGGAAAAATACGTGTACAATATTTTTTAATAAATAATAATCTAACTTAACAGTTTTTTTTAGTCGTCTAGCCTATTTGATTGCGCAGTCTTGTTTTGCCGTGAAAATTCCGTCCTCTGATCCTAACAAAGTTCCCTTGGTCTCCAGATCCTCCACAGCGTGTGTCCTGGCTCGCTGAAGATAACCTTGCGCGCCCTGCAGCGGGGCGCGCAGTTGGAGCTGGGCCAGTGCCTCAAGATGGAGTACCGCGTCGCCTGCCGCAGCACCGAGAACCACGACTTCCCTGAGGGTACAATACGTTTACTTTGAGTTTACTACTGACATATGGCTTACCTTCATTTCATTCATACAAATAAAGTAGCTATTACAAAATCTGCAAACGTGGGTAACAGTATTCTAAAATTGGCTTTATTTGTAGGTTGTTAAAGTTGAATTTGAAATGAAGGCAAACCATCTGTCAGTGGTAAACTTCATGTAATTTTACTGTATGTACAGTCTGATTGTGATAGAACTAACTTTTAAAAAAATGTTACGAGAATATTTTAATTTGAACGCCCCATTTCGAGTACAAATGTGTCACCAACACGCCGAGTGTAGATGAAAAGTAGCCCAAATTTCAATCGTAATGTTGCATGTCAAAGTTTCTTTGACAATAATCGTCGTAACCACTATAAGCGCCGGTGGCGTGGTAGGCACGGCAGTACATGACCTCTTTAGGCGTTCTTGGCGTTCAAAGAGTTAAAGCACAATGGTCGCTCGAACAACGCCATCTATCTCTATACTCATACTATTAAATAATTTATCCAATGAACTATTTGTAAAACAATATTTTATTATCAAACAACCAATTTATTTATCATTAGTTTGCCAAACGCTGTTTTTTTTTAATAAATACGAATTGATTGGACACCGTTAGAAACAAGTTTTATATCCGCTTGCCTTTGTTGTTTGTTGTCTGCTTCAGTTTTTGAAGTGATACTTCTAATGCGACTTCCAACAAGGTTGCGTTTAACGTTTAACGCTACCATGGAGGGGGTATGAAAGCTCTGTTGCGATAAACATTCAACGCTCCATAGAAAGAGACAATAATAAGCAATAAAATATAATAATAATATATTGCAAGCAATATTAAATATTATAATTTTTTTTTATTATGAAGTTTCACTTCTTCCGCGCAGCCCTCCACACACTATCTTTTTTTCTTTTTTAATTTTTTTTTTGTTTTTTGAGTTGATATTTATGGCCCGTCGTGATCATTTCCCATCAGATGACCGGCTTGCTTGATTGCCTATCTCATAATAAAAAAAAATGTCATGAATAAATGTTTTTCTTTCTTTCTTGTACAGTAAAATTAATTACATAAAATTTACCACTGGCAGATGGTTTGCCTTCATTTCATATTCAACTTAAACGACCTACAAATAAAGCCAATTTTAGAATACTGTTACCCACGTTTGCAGATTTTGTAATAGCTACTTTATTTGTATGGTGTTAAAGTTGGAAATGAAATGAAGGCAAGCCATCTGTCAGTGGTAAACTAAAAGTAAACGTATTGTAAGTACATGTTTCCTTCGACAGGTGTGCGCGCTCTTCTGATAGACAAGGACAACAGTCCCAAGTGGAAGCCGGCGACGCTGGCCGAAGCCACCGACGACTACGTCGAGGGCTTCTTCAAGAGGCTACCGGAAGACAGGGAGCTCAAGTTCTTCGACTCCAAGATCTAAACGCTTTTTAAAATGGCTCCTGAGCATTTCCCCAATCACAAATTTCATTTTCCACTCCGATTAGCAAAATAATATTACAGGCAAGTAGATTGAATGATACTGTGGTTAAAACTAACGTAGTTCCCAATATGTTCTAATTAATTTCTTTATAAGTCTTCGTACAATGAATTAGGACATTTTATGAAACTATGTTAGGCTCACAATCAGTATCATTCAATCTACCTGCCTGTATTTTTTTTGCAAATCAGAGTCGAAAATGGAATTGGATTTTTTTTTAGAAATGCTCTACTTATTGTTGCTCCAATTGTTTATTTTCCACTTCAATGTGAAGCCTTTTTCATAATGCCGAATTATTTTGATCAATAGTTTTGCTTTGAAAAAATTAGGTTAAGAGTTTTTACATTCCCATAAAAATACTGTGTCAGGAAAAAAACAATCTGCATTATGAAAACAAATGTGAAAAAGTTTTTCAAGATAATTTTGCTATAATCAATAATATGGATCGATTAGCGATTAGTAAATATATGTCTTGGGATATTTAAAAATCAAATCATAATGTTATTTTTGTTAGTAGGCCGTTAAGGTATCTTTTAAATGTTTTTTTTTGGGTCTACCATCGACCGTGATTGCCAAGATGAATGCAGCGCAAGAAATTTAGGCACAGAATATTTTTTCCTAAAAAAACACAGATGCTAAAACTACATGTTTTTGGTCTAAATTTTACAATTTCGAATTGGAATTCAACACTTCGTCGTTCATCGACGAGCAAAAACCAGCGAATTGTATGTTCAATTAGAAATAGTTTCGTGCTTAGAAATGTGGTCTAATTTTGAATGATACTATTATTTATAAATAGAGTTTATTATTGGATTCTATTTCAACTGAAGAACAAGTCATGGTGCAGTGTGTTAGGTATAGCTAAACCGTTTAAATGAGTCTTCGCTCGCGCGGTACAGGGGTGGGGGGTATGACGACAAAGAGGGCCGGGCTCCCCCACCCCTGTACCCCCGTACTTCTGTACCACGCGGGCGAGGACTCATTTAAACGGTCTAGCTATAGTTCTATTTGTCCTATGCATTAGAAATATTTTATATGCGATTATAAGTCAGGTACAGAAAAAAAAAAAAATTTACGCTCGATTGGATTGCCACGAAAAGAAGCTTCAAAAGCAGGGTTTTATATGAATTTATTCGATCTGTGCTTAATTTTTGAGACTATTGTAGATAGCGGATTTTAGTTAAGTTTTTTTATAACAATATTTCATCACTTAATTCATCAAATATCATGCATTTTTGTATCAAATACATGATTATTTACTTTTTTATATATGTACCTTTTATATTTGCTTATGTTAGATACATTTAAAAGTGCCACTTACTAGTTTTAAGATCTCAATGATTTTAATATAATATACGAGAAGAAAAATCTAACGGCCAAAATGTCATGGCAGACTTTAAAAATGCATTTGTTTTGTATATCGTCGGGTTTAATAACATGGTGTATATTTAGAGAATACACAAAAATAGGAAGTTAAAATAAGAGCTTGTTAATTAGAAATGTAAAGAAGGTTTGGGTACTTTACTAAATGGAAACAAACTCCGTATTATGCGAATAAACTAAAGAGTACGTCGAAAATGTGACGCGTGAAAGTCAATTACAAATACCTACTGCATTTGGCTGGTTAACCCGACGCCATAACTTTTGGTCGTGTTGGCAGCTGATGTTTGTTTACATTTAGTGAAGTACCTAAACTTTTATAGTATAGTAGAAGTGTGGGTATTTTATATTTTTATACCATCATTAGTTGCATGTCAAGAAATGAACAGGAAAATACAGAAAAATACAGTGCCTTGTAAACCTGAATATGTACGGTCGACCTCACAAGTAACTGAACCCCTTAGTATAGTCTACCAAGAAATTCCTTGTATAGCTCAAAACATCAAAGACCATTTTCACGTACATGTCAATGAGACAATTGGCCTTATAGTTTTTTTCTGATTTGGGAACTGTCGCAAAAATACTTTTACTTTTTCACTGCTGCTATTTTGACACGTTCCAAACTGTCCCCTTTTTTGTTTATATGACCCGGGACCTCAAGCTTCGTAGTCAGGTTCTCTAACCACTAGGTCATCTGGTCGTCTATACAAAGTACTTAAGGACTGAACCAACTTTTGAGCTTGACTTTATATACACTTGTATTGTTCTATTGTATGAAACTGAAGTTAAATGATGAACTATTTTATATATTCTTTCATGTCTAAAAGCACTCAAGGAGCACTTAAATATTTTTATACCCGGCGATGCCATTAATGTAGACTTATACTCTAGAGTTTCTTATAGCCAGTTTGTATGCGCTAGCGCATGTATGTTAAGACTGCAAAAATATAATTAAAAGTTAAAAAGTTTCTAGTGTTATTTTATTTTGAAATACCTTTGCTTTGTTGTATGTAGGAGGTAACATAGTTAGAATGGGGGCTCCATCTCTCTGACGACCGGATAGCCTAGTTGTTAGAGAACCTGACAACGAGCTTGAGGTCGGGTTCTATTCCCGGTCGGGGCAGATATTTGTGTGAAAAATACGAATGTTTGTACTCGAGTCTTGGATGTTTAATATGTAGGTATGTATCGACGCTTGAAAGGCGAAATTATCTAAGCGAAATTTTGCGGTAAATAGACTAAATACACTATGTAAATACATATTGAGATCGAACTACGTTTAAACCAAAATGTCGCTTAGATAATTTCTCATTTCAAGCGTCGCTATGTATTTCCACACTAATGTTATAAGTGTGAAAGTTTATTTTGATTTTTATGATGTAAAGTTATTTTTGTTCACAAGTACCTATCGTAATCGTTTTTTTCGCACTAAGTATACTTACATAAAGGTGTTGCAAACCGATTTTTTTAAATTTGCCGCTATTTTCTAGTATCAGCTTTCACTGGCCAGAGTCTAATTCGTATCCCCATATAACTAAATTCCCTAACAGCCTTATTAATAAAAATCATCTAATTCGAACCTAAACTAATAAACTAGGGGTAGCGAGAGATCACTTATACATTTCTTAAACATAAACTAACACTACTAAACCGGCGGAGCGCCAGCGCACTCTATAACACTGAATCAAATATAAAGTGACACACCGGTAGCGCGGCACACCGTATTGGATTTAGTGTTATTGACCGCGCTGGGTACGCTCCGTCGACGCCCCGCGCTCCCGGTTTGTTATGGCCTTCGACGACGCAACGCATCAGTGGAGCCTCATTCATAAAAGTATTTGGGAGATATTCAAAGTCGAATAATCCTTAGATAATAGTAACTATCGGCATAATTACAAATATCTACCGCATCAAATATCAGGAACTTAGCAGCGAATGGTGAAACCAGTCTTATCTCTTATACTACGAATTTCAATCTTCGGACTTCGTATCGTGCCGCTACGTTCACGCTAATAGTATTAAACAGAAGAGTGATAGGGACGGCACGATACAAACTACAAAATTTCGTAGTATGCCCCTGACCATTAGTGTAATTTATTCACTAAGTCGGTCGAGTAAATAGGCAGGGTGGGCCAGGAAAAATAGGTAAATACCAGTATACTTAATTCTCATTTATCTTTGCTAGGGTATACTAACTATAAGTTATGCAGTTGTAATTACCTATATGTAGAGAAAGTAACCTTTGTACTGTTATATTAATGTGAGGCCCTAGGCACACAATAAAAGGTACAATTTACAATCTGCTGTGCTATCGTGCTATCATATCAGTATGTAAATAAACTGTAAATTCAGTGTTGTCATCGACTTTGGAAATAACGCACGCAGCCTGTGAATAACCTATTGCACGAACCGTTACTGCATAGTCTAATTGTAAGTTTTTGTTTTAGGAATAATAAAGAAAAAACAGATAGATATTTGAGGTTATGTGAAGAATTTTTAATTAATTCATAAATAAAATTACCTACGCTATTTAATCTTTCTCTTTTAACCTAACGCTCACTTGCTCGCTAGTTCGCTTTTACCACAACCCACAACACTATTACCTAAGTACAAAGTTTTTTTTTGTGTCAACCAACAGTGCCACAGACAATGACAGAAGAAAACAACGTTCTATTCGATGATGTAAACAACGCCGGTGTTGTCACACTTAACCGGCCAAAATCCCTCAACGCTTTAAATTCCCCCATGGTCAACCAACTTCTACCGAAATTAAAAGAGTGGGAAAGGAGCAAGACTTGTGTCCTAATAAAAAGTGCGGGAGGGAAAGCGTTTTGTTCAGGAGGAGACATTCTCGCCTTGCAATCGATTAAAAAGAATGATCCGGCATTTACGTTCGCATACGTGGAATACAATGTGAATTATTTAATAGGACATTATAAAATACCTTACATAGCACTTATTGATGGCGTTGCGATGGGAGGAGGTTTGGGTGTGTCGATCCACGGCCGATACAGAGTCGCGACTGAGAACACCGTGGTCGCAATGCCGGAGACAAAAATCGGATTGTTGCCAGATGTCGGTGGCACGTACTTCTTGCCCCGTTTGAAGCACCATATAGGATTTTACATGGGACTGACTGGTAAGTTATACAGCAGGTACGATATTTTCTATCTACAGGGTTATTTGTAATTCAGTAGCATCCTTTTAACCCTAAACTCCTACCACTTAAACAAATGTTTTTTGTTTTACAACTTTTGTCATAACTTAATATTTTTGGTGTAATAACGTTTTGAAAATTAGAGATTTCCTCTTATTTTTACGATACTCTGTGTATTTGTATGGGGAAAAAAAGTGCTTCATTTTAAAAAGTCGTAGAACAAAAAACATTTGTTTGAGTGATAGGAATTGACAACAATTCAAATGTACTAAGTAATTAAAATAAAAAAACGTTTGTAGATTTTTCACTGCTGATTACAGGAAAAATATTTTGGGATTTTTTTATGCAGTAGTTTTTTTTATATCTAGGAAAAAGAGTAAAAAAAGTTGGATTGTGAATGTTAGGCATACACTTAGCGGCTCTTAGTCCATTTACTACCATAAAATGAAAAAAAAAACAACTGTCAGTTCATTTTTTATCTGTCTTGTTTGACGTATTACTTAAATTCTAGCGACACGCTTTCGGTTATCTTAATATCTTTGTTTTGAATTACGCTTTGATAACATTTTCAAATGGAAGTGACTGGCAGATTCGTAAAAGCTGATAGTCCCAATCTGCCCAATGTCGACGAATGGATGTTGTTACAGTTCATGCGAAAAAATGACTGTTTTAATGTTCGCGAAGGAGCGAAGGTTCTCATGTCCTCTAGCACATTCTCACGCTACGCTCGTAACCAGTAAACCAGTGCAAAATACAAATGCACGCTACAGGAAAAAGTAAGACATGATCTCGTGTGGTTGATCCCAGTTTAGAGAGAACATAAGTAATCAAGCATTATTGGCTTTCATAACATCAATCATATATGTTAACTGGTGCAGAAGAATCTCGGAGAATATTTATACTAGAAAAAAGTGTGATTCTACTACATTGTAAAAGTGTTACTTTTATATTACAATACTAACCCACAGATTCAAGTTTTTTATTACAATTACATCAAGTCATTTACCCTTATGTTTACATTAAAATCGCTGTCAATTGAAATTGCAAACAATGTAAATAAACCATATCCATATTCTAGCACATGTTTATTGTTTTAATGGTTTAGGATAGTGTTGTGGTCTTTTGGTAAGTATTGATTAAATAACACATGGATTTAGCAGTATTTGATGAGGGAAAATGGAAATTAAAGACATTTTAAATAGGTACAAGGTTTGTTTACATTGTTTGCAATTTCAATTCACTGACATTTTATCATACCTAGCTAAGGGAACTTATCCTGTACCTGTACTGTACTGCACAAAGACGAGTCACTTTCAGAAAATTCAAGTTCACAACAGTACGTACCTGCTTATACTGTTTTAGTCGAATATTTTCCCCAGTTACCTGTTAAAGTTACTGACTAAGTAGTCAGTGGTAGGTTATGTCAACTTTGAAATACCGGTAGGTCTGAAGGATAAACAAATAAAGATTACAGTGTTTTATTTAATATGTATTTAGGAGCAAAAAGTAACAATACATGTAAAAAATATTTATATTTTATTTGGTTACAGTTCAAAGTTCTTCAATTTTCAATTCCATTAATGCCGTGTTTTTGCAACTTGGGACGAAACAAATGGTCAAGGCATCTTGATGCTACTTTTTTCCGGTCGTCATTATAAAGAAATATTTAAAAACTCAAAGCAACAAACACAGAAAATAAGAAATTCGTGAATTTGCAACGGATGGTTGACAAAATATTTGACGCGAATTGACATAATGACATATTATGACAGTTATGTTTTTTTTTAAATTTTATATCATGCTAAGACTGAGACATTATTATTCCTATCTTTGTATATACGGACTTTTTAATGATCATTTCTTTAATTAATTATTAACGACCAATTTAAGCAAAATAAAGGAAAACCGAGAAACACGGGTAGTCTGATTTTGAACCAGCTATTATAAAAGCAAAATAACAAGAATGATTTTTTTTTTGAAATGTTGTCAATTCAGGGTTAAGAGGATGTCAGTGAATTACAAATAACCCTGTATAACAGTGCTTTTTTTATAGGTATAACCACTAGGAAACTAGGTAGGTATGTGATCGTTTCCACTCTTGCTAAGCTATGAAGTCGCTCGAGGAAGATCCACGCACGCATAATTATATTTCGTCGCTTCATTCTTTGATATAATATAACCAGGTAGTCCTTTAATCCTACAGGCAACATCGCACGCTTTAGAGCATCGATAGTTTTAATCGATAAAATAAAACTTCAACGCCCTACATCCCTATAGTACCCTCAGTTATCCCTCATTCTTTTTTCGTGCGAGGCAACGAGCACACGCGTTCTAATAAAATATTTTCTATCGCGTTTAGTCATGACGAAAAGAAGCGCAGAACAAAAAATTGACTATTACAAAAATAAATTAAAGAAATTGGAAGAAGAAATTCGCCCAAGACGGCGTATAGTGATATTTTCTTCTTCAGAAGACGAAAACGTTTCCGGTAAGTGCAAAAGTAAATCTACCCGCATTTGTATTTATTTTCTTTACGGAGAATTTAAAGTGTTTTAAAACTAAAACACGATGTGGAATATGCTTATTTCACTTAGGGTTGAAAGCCTAGAGTCAATTTTGAACGTGGCTAGCCTGGGGGTTGTCCGTGAGGCAACACGAAGGCAATGATCTCGTTAAACATACGATTCTCAGGGAACGTATGTATTGAGACACTTTGCTAATTGCTACATATAGGTACATACATGTTTGTGTTACCAATTACTTACCATTTTCCTTTTCTTTTAAGGAAGTGAAAATGACAAATCACAAGACCCGCCTGAGGCTGTGGTGCAAATCTCACCTATACAATCTGAGGAAGCTCCGGCAGAACCAGATCTTGATCCTGAAATCTTGTTGGCACTTGGCGAGGCCACAGACGATACATCCAAAATTGGTGAGAAAATTCATAATAATTTAGCTCAAAGATGGCTGCCTATACCTAAGAAGGGATTACCGAAGGAAACCAAAGAGCAGCTCTTTAAAGAGTATTTAGTCCCTGAAAATTGTCAACTTCTTCAAGCTCCGAAACTTAATGCAGAAATAGCTGCGGCGGTCGTGGAAAGTGTACGAATCCGTGATAAAAAAAATAGAAAATGCACAACAGCAAATCGGGGTTGGTGTTGCAACTATAAATAAAGCTATGACTTTGTTACTAACCGCAGATAAAAAGATTGAAGCTATTAAGTATTTAGGTGACGGATGCAGATTACTTTCGGATCTTCATCACAATAAGACCGAAGCCCGTATAAAACTTTTAACGCCGGGTTTGGCAAAACCGTTTCTTAATGTAATACAAGATTGTGAGAGAGATGAAACGTTATTCGGCAATAAGATTTCAGGAAAAATCAAAGCGTCGAAAGTTGTGGAAAAGCAAGGTTTACAAATAAAGAAACCTATAGCTACAAGTCACAAGACCGTAACGACTTCCTCTCTGCCGTCGACATCGCGTGCCCATTACCAGGGAAACTGGACAGGCCCCTCTCGCTTCGCGACGAGCAGGGGGGGGCGGGGTGCGCCGAGGAAGCCGCCCACGGTGAGCCGCCAGCCGCCGCCGGCGCCTGCGACGAGACCAGCTGGACAGGGCAAGCATGTAACACCGCAACAGTAGCAGAGGTACATGCTGGTCGCATTACTTTATTCTATGATAACTTGTAATCTTACAGTACTCGAATGGGTTAAAAATGGTATATCTATAACCTTTACTAAACAGCCGGAACAAAGAATAGTTCCATAAAATACTTTTTCAAGTACTGAAAGAGCAGATGTAGTGGTCGCAATCAAAAATTTAATTGATTTGGGCGCAGTAAAAAAGTGTTCATCAGTCGATGCCCAATTCATATCTAGGATATTTTTAGCGCCCAAGCCAAATGGTGCAAAGCTTTTTATACTAAATTTAAAACAACTAAATAAATTTGTAACAAATAGCCACTTTAAAATAGAGGACTATAGAACTGCCTCAAAACTAATTTCAGACAATAGTTTTATGGCCACGATCGACCTCAGAGAGGCTTATTTACTTGTTCCAGTCGCACCTCCGGACCGCTAATATCTCAGGTTTCGACTAGAGTATGATAATTTATGAATTTAATGCAATGCCATATGGATTATCAATAGATCCTAGAATTTTTACTAAAATTATGAAGGAGGTAGTAACTCATTTAAGATCTCGTGGCTATAAGTATTTTATGTATAGGCGATACACTCGAGTAATGCCAAAATAATGTAAGAGACTTCGCAATTACTCGAGCGTCTCGGTTTTGTTCTTAATTATCAAAAAAGTTCATTAATTACAGCCTAAGCAGATGTGCAAATTTGTGGGTTTCATATTCGATTCGGTCAATATGACCATATCACTAACAGATGACAAACGGCTTAAAATAATGAAGTTAATCGAAAGATTTTCGCATTTGCCTACCTGCAATATTCGGGAATACGCTCAGTTAATCACGAGGATGCACTCGACGCGGCGTGGCGTGTGTAAAATTCTGCTCTTAGGTGGCCGACACGTGGTTTGTAGGCGTGGGCCACTCGTGGCGTATGTTTCTGAATTGGTGTCTTTAAATTACTGAAACAAATCTCAAGCACGAATCCAGCCTCTCCACGAGCGCTTCGACATGGTCCTTCGATCCAGCAAATGAAGATTCAGTGATTTGAAGACATCCGATCCAGAAACATACGCCACGAGTGGCCCACGCCTACAAACCACGTGTCGGCCACCTAAGAGCAGAATTTTACACACGCCACGCCGCGTCGAGTGCATCCCACCCCGCGTGCAGTACAGTGCATTGTTCCACAAATATTTCCAGAGAAATTTACATACGCCGCGTCGTGCGTCACACGTGCGCGTGCAGTCACGAACTCACGAGTCAAAAGAAAAACGGTTAAGTTCCTCTCCAAGACAGCTACACCATGCAATCGCCAGAGGAAGCAGCGGCCAGAAAGGCCGATTTGGTCGCAAAACGCGGCTACGTGAAGGCTTCTCTCTCAAAGCTAGTGAAGAGTCTGCAGTCTGATGAGGCATCATTATCGACACTCAGCCGTCAAAACCTACTCGTCAAGCAAGAGCGACTAATATCCTTGTTCAATAGATACGAATCCTTTTGTATGGAGATTCTCGACGACGACGGCGACGACTACGAGGAAGCCTACACGCATGCGCTAGTGAAGCTGCGCGAACTTACTATGCAGCCACCAGCCGCGCCTACCGGCGCAGCCGCCGCAGTCAAGGAGGCTTCTGCTTCAACGTCGAGTGGTAAAACTAAGCTCCCTACTATTACAATTCCTACATTTACTGGAAAATGTCATGAATATAAGACATTCATAGGTTTATTCGAGTCTCTTATTGATAATGACCAGTCTTTGGAGGATATTCAAAAGCTATACTATCTAAGGAACTATCTCGCAGATGAGCCTTACGCTCTTATTAAAAACTTGCCTCTAGTGAGTGAAAGTTACAGTGAGTCACTTACCATATTGAAAGAAAGATATGATAATAAATTTAGAATAATCAATGAGCATATAAATAATTTGTTGGAGCTGCAATATATAACTAAATCTACTTCAACAAACATTAGAAACTTTGTGTGCAATGCAAAGCAAGAACTAGCTGCCATTAGGAACTTAAACCAATCTGTTGATATGTGGGATCCTATCATCTTGTGCATTTTGACAAAAAAGCTGGATTCATACACAAATAAAGACTATCAGCTAAGTCGTCAGGATGACAAGGAGCCCACATTGAAACAACTGTTTGACTTCCTAGACAAGCGAGCCCTAGCGTTAGAGAATGCAGAGCCTGCAGCCCGAGCGCCTCTGCAGCCGCGCTTGGAACAAACACATCGTCCGGAGCAGCAGCGCTTCGAGTACCACAGCAAGAAGAAGCCTTCATATCCTGCTGCATCCAACATAGCAGCTAGCACCTCTTCTTGCCTATATTGTAAGTGTGAACACAAGCTTTTTAATTGTCCCACATTCAAACTATTGCATGCTGGTGAGCGCATAGCGTTTGCAGCCAACAACAATTTATGCAATATTTGTTTGAACAAACATACACAAAAGTGTCGATACCACTTCAAGTGCAATATATGTAAGGGCAAGCACAACACAATGTTACATGAAGAAACAACAGCGCCCTCTGTAACTATGATGTCCAAAGTTTCCTCCACACAGGTTCTCTTGCCAACAGTTCGAGTCAAATTGATGACAAGCAACGGCACTGAAGTACTAGTCAAGGCATTGCTCGACAGTGGCTCACAGACTTCCTTTGCTACTAAAGAACTAGTAAGGCTCCTCGATTTGAAACCAAAAACTATAAATACAGGTGTCATAGGTATAGGCAATGCACACAGCACAATAAATCAATGTGTTCAGCTTGAAGTACACTCTTTGGTGTCACAATATAAAGTACCCATCACATGCTATGTTTTGGATCAAATAACTTCAAAGCTCCCTCAACAGGGCTTCAACAGGGAGAATATTTCCATGCCCACTAACATTAAACTCGCTGATGCAGATTTTGATGTGCCAAGTAATATACACATACTAATGGCTGCCGATGTATTTTTCCAGGTGTTGCTACCTCAGGCTGAAGGAGCCATTCCTCAGTCCCCAGCACCCAGCAGCCATCAGTCAGCACAGCAGTCAGCAGAGCAAGCAGCACACGCGAACAACAAACAGTTATACTTCTTGAATACCCAGTTTGGCTTTGTAGTCGCAGGTACCTTACCAAACCAGTGTCATTCACAACAAAATAAAAGTGTAACTTTGTTTTGTCGACAATGTGACTCAGATATCAGTGAAACTGTTTCTAAATTTTGGAAGACCGAAAGTGTGCCTGAAACCTTCTCAGAAAAAAGTTCTGAATTTGATCAAAGTGAACAGATTTTTCAAGAGACATTAATTTTAAAAAATAAAAAATTTCAAGTAGCTTTGCCATTAAAAGTGCCATTAAGTCAGGTTAATGAAACAATAGGCGACTCATTTAACCAAGCTCTGCAAAGATTTTACAATTTAGAAAAAAGATTTCAAAAAGAACCTCAATTATTTGAGCAGTACAAAGATTTCATCCATCAATATGTGGCACTAGGCCATGGTTCAATTGTGAACATTGACAAGTACAACCTCACTAAAGATCCAGTTTTCTTCTTGCCACACCATGCTGTGATAAGACTTGATAAAAAGACAACTAAGTGTAGAGTAGTATTTGACGCTTCTATGCTCACACGATTAAGGCGTTCACTTAATGACATTTTATTAAATGGCAGCGTTACACAAAAAGAGTTGTTTGACATACTTTTATTATTCCGTATAGGCGGTTATGTCTTCAGCACAGACTTGAAAAATATGTTTCGCTCAATTGAACTTGATCCTAAACACAGGTCTCTACAACTCATACTGTGGAGAGACAATCCTGATGAAAATATTAAATGCATTGAATTAAATACAATAACATATGGAATGAAATGTTCAACATTCTTGGCAACTCGTTGCCTTATAGAGCTTGCAAATATATATCAAGTTGAGTTTCCTGCTGCAGCATCAATCCTCCGCAATCAATCATATTGTGATGACATTTTAGTTTCTAGCAATTCACTAGAATCACTGAATGACATGAAAAACCAACTCATTCAGATTCTCGAGCTGGGAGGGTTTGAGGCACACAAATGGTCATCTAACTGCCCACAATTACTGCAGGATATACCACTTGACAGACAACACTTTGATGAAGTTGACTTGCAAAAACAAAACTACTGTCTCAAAACACTAGGTGTATCATACAACACCAAGACAGATACTATCAACATAACTAGCCCTAGTTCAACAGATGCCGTCCCCAAAACAAAACGCGAAATACTGAGTCACATAGCCAAATTTTATGACCCATTAGGTCTGGTTGGACCCATTATTGTGTCAGCCAAGCTGATCATACAAAGGCTATGGTCAACCAAAATGGGATGGGATTCTTGCTTAAATAATGAATTAAAAGGGCTCTGGTTCGAATTTTATGAAAGCTTAACCATTATGAAACCTATTCAAATTCAAAGAAATGTTGTGACTGACACTGCACATGCCAGAAGTGTTCAATTAGTAGGCTTTGCGGATGCGGCCAGTTCTGCTGCGTACGGATGCTGCGTTTATCTGCGCGTTGTTGACGAAACAGGTATAGTAAAACAATCTCTACTCTGTTCAAAATCTAGAGTCAATCCACTGCATCAAAAGCTTACCGTGCCCAGATTAGAACTCAATGCTGCCCTACTATTGGCTAAATTAGTGTCAAAAGTTCACTCAACTATGAGTCTCAAGTTAAACATCAGTGATGTTCATTTATTCTCAGACTCTCAAATAGTTCTGGCATGGCTAAAGACTGACATAACTAAACTCAACATTTATGTTGCAAACAGAGTAAAGGTTGTTTTACAACACACTGAGAAATTCATTTGGTCATACGTGAATACGAGCGACAACCCTGCCGACTGCCTTAGCAGGGGTGTGCAACCGCATGAGCTCGACGGGCATCCGCTATGGTGGACCGGGCCCAGCTTTCTGCTAGACAGCACGTATCAGCTGCCTCGAGGTAACGAATTTGATGTACCCACTGACTTACCAGAACTAAAGGCTGGCTGCAATGGCTCTGGGTTCTCTGGCGCTACGGTGTTCTCTGTTCTTGAAGCTAATTCTTCACTATGCTTAGATTTCCTAGACAAATACTCTGATATCAATAAAATGCAACGTGTTCTTGCTTATGTATTGCGTTTTTGCAGCAATTTAAAGTCTAACAAAAATAAAAATCATTATTTGCTCACTGAAGAGTTAAATAATGCTATGCTAATGATTGTAAAGCATGAGCAACAAAAATACTTTAATGCTGAATTTAAATTGTTAACTCAAAATAAACCCTTAAAGGGTAGCTTAACAACTGTTAATCCATTTATTGATGACAAAGGGCTCATAAGGGTAGGAGGACGACTGAACTGCGCGACAATACCTTATTCGCAAAAGCACCCAGCAGTCCTACCTAACAAATCACGAATTACTAAATTAATAATAACTAGTGAACATATCAGAAATTTACATGCAGGCCCCAAAATCACTTTGTCATCAATAAATCAAAAATTTTGGATTATAAATGGCATGAGCGAGGTCAAGAAAACGACCATTAAATGTCTCATCTGTTTCAGACTCAAGGCTAAAGTAGCCGAGCAGCTAATGGGCTCCTTGCCGCACGATCGTGTAAACGCGTGCAGAGTATTTCAAAAGGTGGGTGTGGATTTCGCTGGGCCTATCTCCGTTAAGCAGTCGAGAGTTAGACGTGCCGTGGTCTCAAAGGCTTACATATGTGTGTTTGTTTGCTTTGCAACAAAGGCAGTTCATCTTGAACTGACCTCCGACCTAACGACACCTGCTTTTTTAGCCGCTTTAAAAAGATTTACTGCACGGAGAGGCTTGCCTAGCGACATCTACAGCGATAATGCCTCAACATTCAAATGCGCAAGGAACCAATTAGCTGAATTTTATAAATTGTATGGATCTCGCGAACACCAGCAACTGGTGCAGGCGTATGCAGCTCATCAGGGTATCAGATTCCACTTTATACCTAGTTACTCACCTGTGTTTGGGGGACTCTGGGAAAATTGTGTCAAAAAAAACCAAATATTATCTTAAACGTGTTATGTTAAAGGCCTTACTTACCTATGAAGAGCTGTGTACTGTTCTAGCACAGATTGAAGCTGTTATAAATAGCAGACCGTTGACTCCTATGTCCACAGATATAAATGATTACACTTACCTTACGCCAGGCCATTTTTTAATAGGTACTGCCTTAAATGCTTATCCTGAAAAAGATGTAACTGATGTACCCATTAATAGATTAAAATTCTGGAACATTTGTTGCAATATGTATCAGCAATTCTGGAGAGTATGGCATAAAAGTTATCTAAATGTACTACAATCTCGGCCTAAGTGGAAAACTGTACAACCCAATATTCAGATAGGGTCTCTGGTCATTTTAGTAGATAATGATACCAAGCCTCTGTATTGGCCCATGGCCAGAGTCACAAATGTATTCCCTGGACTTGATGGTAAAGTAAGAGCTGTAGAGGTAACTTTGCCCAATGGCAAAAGTCATAGACGGTCTATTACTAAAATTTGTCTCCTACCTATAGATACAGATTAGTTGATAAGTTTCCATAGTAAATAGGTAAACTAATTAATTCGGATGTTAAATTTGTCATATTTACTAAAAATAATACAACAATTTTGAGACTGAAAATGCCATAGCGTTGTGTACACATATGTATAATTACACAACCTGTAAATGTTAATATTAAAAATAAGTAAGTGGCTGTGATGTAAATTATTTAATTCTGATGTTAGTTGTGCCATACTCATTAAATATAACACAGTAAAATTGAGACTGACGTTGTCATAGTGTAGTGTACAAGTATAGTTATATAACTTGAGAATGAAACTTGACTTGTTATGATTATGAATGTATAATGATTATTTCATTTTATAGTTTACTAACAGGGCTGTGCTAATAAATGGCGCTGGGTATTAAGAAATACAACTAAGTTGAGGTTTCAACAATTTATTTAGTTAATTAAGAAAATTTATGTTTCAATTTACAACAAGAATGTTGATTTGTTTCTTGTTTCGTTTGTCATTTGTTGCCATTTACAACAAGAATGTTGATTTGTTTCTTGCTGAGCTACTTGCTTGTTATGTACAAAGTTTTAAATACATACATATAATATAACTATGTTTGTCCGTTGTTGGCGGCAGCATGTTGGCAACCCCAACACAAATTGTTAAGTTGGCACTATTGCCCTTTGACTTTTTCTCTTTTCCATCTGTGTCATGGCGTCGAATAAATGTGGTTTATTGAATTGGTGTCTTTAAATTACTGAAACAAATCTCAAGCACGAATCCAGCCTCTCCACGAGCGCTTCGACAGGTACTCTTATTGCAGCTTGTCCAGCAGCCAAGTATGGCTGGCTGTACACCAAAACATTAGAAAGGCAAAAGTTTTTGGCCCTTCAAAAGCATAATAATTATGACTTTAAAACAAACCTGTCAGAGGTTCTTTTAAATGATCTTTCTTGGTGAAAAAAAAAAAAAAAATTACTAACACCACAAATATTTTGCGTAATCCCGAATTTGTTCTCGAAATATACTCGGATGCTTCTCTTACTGGTTGGGGCGGATTCTGTATTGGTACAAGAGTGCATGGTGCTTGGAAACAGCAAGAGTCTGATTTTCACATAAATCAACTGGAGTTAATGGCGGTATTTTTAGTCTTAAAGTGTTTCGCGACTGACATGTCACCTTGTTCCATTCTACTCCAAATCGACAACAAGACAGCAATAAGTTACATTAATAGAATGGGGGGAATACAATTTCCTCACTTGAGTGAAATATCTAAACAAATTTGGCATTGGTGCCAGGACCACAACATTTGGTTTTTCGCGTCATACATCAACACGCGTGATAACAAAGAGGCTGACGAATAAACCCCGACACGGAATGGGAACTTTCTGATCAGGCTTTTAAAAGAATAACAAAAATCTTAGGACAACCTAAAATTGATTTGTTTGCTTCCCGCGCCAATGCCAAATGTGAGCAGTATGTCTCATGGAATAAAGATTCTGACGCTATATGTATCGATGCGTTTACCATGAGTTGGAAATCTGTATTTTTTTTATGCATTCCCTCCTTTTTCGGTAATCTTAAAATGCATACGAAAAATCATTCAAGATAGCAGTAGGAATTCTTGTCTTTCCGATCTGGCCGTCTCAGGCTTGGTATCCTTTATTGCATACACTTATTATATCCGCGACTGTTATAATGACCCCTAATGAACACCTTGTTCGTTACAGAAGCCGTCACCCTCTCCACCAAAAACTTACCCTGGCTGCCGCTGTGCTCTCCGGACAGCGTTCGCCAAAAGCGATACCTATTCCATCGGCAGCGTTAGACCTCATGATAAACTCACTATCTAACAACACCATAAAACAATACAACGTAACGTTAAAACTATGGTGGCAGTTTTGTAGAACTAATCATCTAGATATTTTTGACCTATCTATTAAGTGGACCTTATGTTTTTTAACTGAGCAATATGAAAAAGGAGCTTCTTATGGGTCATTGAACAGTCATCGCTCGGCTTTGTCTATTCTATTAGGAGACGAAATAGGTTCAAATGATTGTATAAAACGCCTTTTAAAAGGAGCGTTTAAGTCAAGGCCAAGTTTACCTAAATATTCTCATACGTGGGATCCGCAGATAGTAATAAATTATGTCCAAAATTGGTACCCAAATCTAGACTTATAACTTGAGAGAACTACGAAAAAATTAGTAATCCTATTAGCACTATGTACTGCTCATAGGGTACAGACTTTTTCATAAATTAAAGTTGAAAACATTGTTGTTGGTTCTAACAGTGTAAAGATAATTAGCAATGATATAATAAAGACCTCATCGCCGGGTCGCGAACAGCCTTTACTGGTGCTACCTTTTTTCGAAGGTAAGATTAATATATGTCCTGCGACGGTTCTTAGGGATTATCTTGAAGTTACGCGAGATAAACGCTCAGAGAACGTAAAAAATCTCTTAATTACTGTGAAGCGCCCCTACAAAGGCGCGACAGCACAGTCTATAAGTAGATGGTTTAAGCAAGTACTCGCAGAGAGCGGTGTCGACGTTGGCGTGTTTAGTGCGCACAGCACCCGACACGCTGCCACGTCTGCGGCGGCAGCGGCGGGCGTCAGCGTTCACACCATCAGGAAAGCTGCGTGCTGGACAAAACATTCAGACACTTTTGCAAGGTTTTACCAGAGGCCATTAGTAGATGAAGGTCTTTTCGCTCGAACCATTTACTTACCACCAAATAATAATGATTGATTTGTAATTAATTAAGTAGACTAAGGGATAATGATCAATAAATAAATAACAATTTACAATGGTTATTATTTACAGTTATAATAATAAAACGCAAACCATTTACTCTAAACATCTACCTGGTTATATTATATCAAAGAATGAAGCGACGAAATATAATATGTGATCAAACGAACTTCACAAGTGAAGTTCGATCAATATTATATGAGTCGCTTCATTCGAAGATATAAGTTCCCACCCTCCCGTGACTGCCCAAAATTCAATGGTCTGCGTCTTAATAGATACTTCTCTAAACAAAATGAGGGATAACTGAGGGTACTATAGGGATGTAGGGCGTTGAAGTTTTATTTTATCGATTAAAACTATCGATGCTCTAAAGCGTGCGATGTTGCCTGTAGGATTAAAGGACTACCTGGTTATATTATATCTTCGAATGAAGCGACTCATATAATATTGATCGAACTTCACTTGTGAAGTTCGTTTGATCACATAGTATTTCCATATAAAATCACATCCATCAGCCATACATCCTGTACCTCTAAGACCTCACACTATGTTCTGGCAATAAACGTATTTGTATTTGTAAAAAACATAGCTTAGTTGAACTGAACCCGTTAGTTTCACCGGTGCTATGCTATGTGGATCAATGAATATGAGTTAGATATCAAACGCATCCATGGCAACGTAGCATAGCACACCTCTGGTGAAAGGGCACTCGATACCTTCTTCCTTCTAGAACATCGGAATATTTTGTACCTTCTATTTTCAGGGCAAAGATTCAAAGGCAAAGACGCGGTATCTATAGGGTTAGCGACGCACTTCGTGCCAAGTAGCCGTTTGAAACAACTAGAAGCTGACCTCCCTCGGTGCTCCAGTGAAGCTCAAATACGGCGGTGTCTGGCCTCGTTCAGCGTACAGCCAGGAGAATTTTCTCTGGCTGCTCAAATCAAGCATATCGACCATTGCTTCTCCGCTGGAACTGTGGAGGAGGTTATACAGAGGCTCTCGGAAGTGAACAATAAATGGTCAAGAGATACGCTTAAGGTTAACTTTTGCAAAGATTTAGTAAACTTGAGAGGTCTCTGTGTCATTGATTTCATGTGGGATTCAGACCTTTGCTTAAAACAATAGCTCCATCTATAAATTATGTTGTGTGAAAAGGTCTAAGTAACATACAAAATGACTGGTACAGACTTTGATCAATTATAACTGAAGATACACATTGCCGAACAAAATCCCCTTCATAGAATGTCCGAACTTCACCTACACAGAAATTTGAACCAAGTCTTTACTTCATTACAGTTGAATTTCGGTTGACACTTGACAGCTAAACTTGACAATTTCACGCAACGTACTGAGAAAAAAGAAGGCCACTTTTATCAAAGTGGCGCTTATTTGGCTCGGACATTTTCGGGCGCGCGACTGTGGATCTACAGTTATAATTGATCAAAGGGTACAGAGACCCTCTATACTGAAACTAGCTGCAGCAGGCAGTGAGGCAGTTAGGTAAGTGAATTCGCTGGTGTTCATCGCGCTTATAGGGCTGGGACGCCATGATGTACAAAAACTGAAGTGAGTAGAATAGATGTTAGCTGGCGTCCCAGCCCTAGCTGCTGCGCGCTCGCGACGAACACGATGGGCGCTCGCCTCGCTTTTCAACACTTTCGCAAATCTTCAGGTGATAAGGCTCCTGCTATTTTAGAGGAACGCGACATTGTGTAGACATTGGCAGTTATCTTGATTTAACCTATTCAACATCAAGCCTAGCCAAAACGTAAAGCTACTTTGAACCTTATGTCATTGCGTGGTGATCACTTTGACGTTGTATTTTGACGCATATATCCGTCCTTGGTTAGGAGCTTAGTTTATTAGATAAACTTTATTTCGTGTCAAAACTGTACATTTAAATCATAACGCAACCTTTTAAAACTATCCACCAGACCCTAGCCCAAATGTGCCCCACGATGCTGAAGGTGACTTTGCGTGCACTGCACTACGGAAAGCAGCAGGACTTGGGCCAGTGCCTCCAGATGGAGTACCGCGTCACCACTCGCTGCCCAGGCTCCCACAACTTGACAGAGGGTAAGTCTAAGCAGGACTAATGATTCCTCCAGGATACTCTGAACACAGCCAGGATCTGGATACGTGGCGGCGCATGACCTAAATTTTGTGAAGGGAAAATATATTTTGAGGGGCCACGACACATTAAAGCTCCAAACGAACAGACAGTGGAGGCGTGGCGGTATGAACGGTTGTGCGGTACCGTACCGCGAACTCGTTCAGAATACAACTACCAATAGGTAAGTACACTTAATTCTTGGGGAGTCTATAAATTATCGAGATTTTTCTCTCATGTTACAGGTGTTCGAGCACTCCTGATAGACAGGGACAACAAGCCGCGGTGGATACCCGCGACGCTCGCCGAAGTCACAGACGATGAAGTCGACAGCTACTTTAAAAGACTTCCAGAACACAGGGAACTTAAATTCTTAGATTCTAAATTATAAAGATGTTTGCTGATAGGAATTTAGGGACTCCATTGACGGAAGGACTGCTTAGAGCTGTCAGTGCCAACAGCTTCAAGCGGACACTGTTGGGTGATCTGCATTTTCAATACAAAATTGTATGTATAGCATTCGGATAGAAATCAAGACTAGACAGTCCTGCTCTAAGCAGTCCGTCTGACGCCCTTAAGACCAACACAAACCGGGTGCCCAGCGCACTATAACGACTATAACACTGAATCAAATATACGGTCACCCACACCGGCAGCGCGACACAGTGCATATGATTCACTGCTATGCAGCGCTATCGTCGTCGCGCGCACGCCCCGCGCTGCGATCTGTGGCGGGCTTTAATTCCATACTTTGCAGGGGTGCAATTCTCTAAACGAACCTCGTTGGCAGTCATCGCTGCGCTTGGCAGACAATTATAACTTGACTCGTTCGATCGTAGACATTATACGGAGCCAGGTGTCTTCGAGTTGGTCAATGTCAAATTCAACGCTATTCCAAGGAAGTATTACTAGTGCGACATAATATAAGAAATAATAGATACAGACACGACGTATAAGATACAGAAAGAGATGGTAAATGCGATCCTGGCCCTATACTACGAAGCGCGAAATTCGAACTTCGTTTCATGCCGTTCCGCTCACGCTAATGGTATTTATTACGAGAGTGAGAGGGACCACACGATCCGAACTTCGAACTTCGAATTTCGTAGTAACCCCCCTGAGCGTCCAGGCGTTAAACAATAACGGGGGCCTACTACGAAATTCGTTGAGAGAGAGAGAGAGAGAGAGATATATATATATGTATTTATTTACACATGTTCCCTTTCACTCTTCTGTTTGATATTATTAGCGTGAATAGACCGGCACGATACGAAGTTCGAAAATCGAATTATGTAGTAGGTATTAGGGCCAAGACGCCAAGTTTCGTAGTAGTATGTCACTGTTGAGCGTAGCGATGAGTTTACGGACAAAGTTCGTTTAGAAATTCACACCCTAGCTACATATTTTATTTCAATAGTTTAATAATTTAATCGTTGTTCAAATGTAATGTAATGTAACCCAGTGTAATAATTTAATTTTGTAATCCTAGACCGTGCCAGTGATTCTAATCAGTCAAATGTTAATAATATAATTGTTATGTAATGATTAAACAATTGCAGTTATGTTTTGGTTATTTTATGACACAAAAGAAAAGATAAAATCCGCGCAAGAACTAAAGCCACCGACATAGCTCGAAGAATCACCAGGCTCAAGTGGCAGCGGGCAGGGCACAGCGCGCGTAGAGCTGATAGCCGATCGGCGCAGTGTAGGGAGGTCTCCAACAAGATGGAGCGACGACCTGGTTAAGGTTGCGGGAACGCGTTGGATGCAGATGGCGCAGGACCGGTGACTATTTGGCGAACCTTGGGGGAGGCCTATTTTCAGCAGAGGATGTCTTTCGGTTGAAATGATAATGATTCATAATGATTCATTATCATTTTATTAAGTAGTTTATACTTATAGTACATTTGTGTATCGTTCCGTGAGTCACAGACGGTTCTGGCAGAAAATCAGCGCTGCAGGCGTCTAACGCCTCAGCATAATGCTGAGTCAGCGACCGTTTCACTTTTGCATGGACACACATGCAGATCTGTGTATTTCTTACTTCTTGTTTTGTGAACTTTGTTTATTTGTATGAATTTGTGTGTACTTTCTTGTATTTGAGTGTCTTGTAAAAGTGAATAAATGTCTTCTTTCTTTCTTTATATAAAATAAAAATAAAATCAACGGTTTATTAAATGATTTAGTTATTTTTAAAGTCAGTTACCTTTAAAAGGCAAAATTCTAGCTATAGTTCACTTTTATTGACGATCCAATCTATACCTACATCGTGCCCACCAGGTTTTCGCGAGAGTCTAACGACGCATTCCTGAGGCCATATGGAGTAATAAATGTTATCTGATCCTAGGTCGAAATATGCTTAGTTTTCAGATATTTCCATTTTTATGTTTAAATTTTACTATGAAAGTGGTGGAGGTGCTGGGATTGCGTATTTATTATGTATGAAAAATTAAAAAAGTTAAAAAGCATAATTCGACCTAAGTTCACATAACATTTATTACTCCATATGGCCTCAGGAATGCGTGGTTAGACTCTCGCGGAAACCTGGTGGGCACGTTGTATAAAACAGTAGCGTGACTGACTGACTGACAGGCAACGCACAGCCTAAACTACTGGCGTGGGAGACTTGAAATTTAGCATATCTGTACCTATTTAGAGTATCATAGAGGTGCACTAAGGAGATTTTTTGAAATTCCCATGGGATAGGGAAATATCTATACTTAAGTACTTACTTTTTTGTTTCTTTGTTTGTAGGGGGTAATCTCTAAAACACGTCTGAGCCGACGTAAAAAACTTTTTCAACAATCGAAAGCTAGTGTCCCTGATTGGCACTGACTACTTTTTCTTCAGGAAAAGGCAAAATTCCCACGGGATATAAATAAGTGAATTCAATTTCGAGCCTGATTTTATTTTTAACTTTGTAGAGTGTTTTTAACTTTCGTGATTTTCACTCATAATAAAATTACTATACTAAACGGGACTTTTATCACGCAATAAATATTTTAGTTAACTCGTGACCACGGCTGCTGCAATGTGGCCGAAACGTCGAGGTAAATAAATATTTATTGCGTGATAAGTCCCGTTCAGTATAGTAATTATTGTAGAGTGGTTTGTTTATTATATTCACTAACGGTTTGTAGTCTGTCTCTGTAGTTACATCAGTGCATCCATACCTATACCTATGTACATATAAAACTTTTCGCCCGCCAAGACACAAGCATACAGGTCTTTTTCGATCTGATGCCTGTTCAGTTCAGACTTTGTTAAAGATTCTGAAGCATAATAGGCAGTTTATTTTGTAGTAAACAGCGCCTAGGCCGTTTTTAGTTACGTTTACGTTAATTACTATAAGGGGTTTTTATATTCATCAGCGTTTTGTATGTATAAAGAAAATAGCATATACTTACCTACATGCATGTACGGAATTAATTGTACTGTCTAGCACTAAATAAGCCACGGACACTAACATTAATTCACTTAAAAAAACTACGTAACTATTTTTAATTGAAATGTTCAAATTAATACCGAAGTTATCCCACTCTAATGTATTACCCCTTAATGTATCGAGACGCTTGATGTCCACGCAAGAATCGGAAATACTGTTTGAAAATCTAAACAATGCTGGTATTATCACTCTCAACCGACCCGAGGTTCTCAACGCCATAAACACCTCTATGGCAGCGAAACTCTTGCAAAAACTGCCTGAATGGAAGAGCACCAAGACTTGTGTCATTATAAAAGGAGCAGGAGGCAGAGCTTTTTGCGCTGGCGGCGATCTCAAAGCAATTATATCGGACATAGCGATAACAAAAAAAATTGACAAAGTTGAATACAATTTAAATTACATGATAAGCAAATACAAGAGTCCGTACATAGTAATTATGAATGGTATCGCAATGGGAAGAGGCTTAGGGCTTGCCCTATTCGGTAGATACAAGGTGGCCACTGAAACTACGGTTGCAGCGATGCCAGAAACAAACCTTGGGATGTTTCCAGACATCGGAGCTTCGTACTTTCTGGCAAGGATGCAGGGCAATATAGGGTTGTACTTGGGTCTGACTGGTAAGTATGTTACTTGTTGATTAGTGGTTTATTTACTAGCTTTTGCCCGATACTTCGACAGCGTAGAATTCAGATTTGTGGTGTTCTTCGTCTCTTTCGTCGTAGAAAGCTAATAATCTGATATGGTTCACACAATATTCAAATACCGAATATTCACAACTTCCACCCCAAAGGTAATAAAGGCAAAAACGGGACCCTATTACTGAGGCTCCGCTGTCCGTCCGTCCGTCCTTCCGTATGTCACCAGACTGTATCTCATGAGCCGTGATAGCTAGACAGTTGAAATTTTCACAGATGATATGTGTTGCCGCTATAACAACAAATACTAAAGAACAGAATAAAATAAATATTTAAGGGGGCTCCCATACAACAAACGTGATTTTTTTGCTCGTTTTTGCTCGATATTGATATTGATAGACGCTTGAAATATTCACAGAATATTTAGTTATATATTTACTTTAAAAATAAATAATTAAATTAAAATAAACAAATATTTAAGGGGGGTTCCCATACAACAAACGTGATTTTTTTGCCGTTTTTATAGATAATGGTACGGAACCCTTCGTGCGCGAGTCCGACTCGCACTTGGCCGGTTTTTTATACTATTTAGGGAGTCGTCTCTATCGTCTTCTTCTTGTTTACATAAACTCCCCTTGCTCCTTAAATCTCACAGACGTTTGATAAAAACATCTTTATTTTATAGGCGCCAGACTGAAAGGCGGAGACGTAGTTAGGTCAGGTATCGCCACTCACTTTGTCCCAAGTTTCCGCCTTCAAGAACTCGAACGCCAGCTGACTCAATGTTGGAACGAATTAGAAATACAGGCGTTGCTCAACAAGTTCCATGAGCCTTCAGTAGAATCATTTCTGGCAGAGAATATTAAGGATATCAACTATTGTTTCGCTGCGGAAACAGTCGAGATGATAATCAAGAGGCTGCAGACGGTGAAGAGTGAATGGTCTAACAAAACGCTGGAGGTAATATTGGGTGCGGTTAAAATACGACTAATTCAAGCACTCATGGTATTGTCATAAGGGTAAAATACAAGACCTAACAATTGACTGAGAAGACTCGAAGTTACTGACATATTTCGGCAGAGTCACCAGACTTAAGTGGAAGAGTGGGCAGGGGCTCATAGAACCGACGGACGATGGTGTCGTATAATGCAAACTCTTATGGCATAACATGAGCGGTTTAAATTATTGTGTCGTGCAACTCGTTTCATTCATTCGTGGTTGACAACCACAGGTCGTGCATACCGCACCCGTAATGCTTAACTACAATAGGTCGTTAAAACTGAATAATGTTTATATCTAAAACAAAATAACAAAGGGATGTTGAGTCAAGTACTAGTAAACCGCGATAAGATTAGGATTGAATCTCTGTCTTTTGGTATACTTACATTTATTTAAGTACTTATATCAAAAGAATTTAAGACAAATGTATCGCCGAAATGATGGAAACGAGTTTTGGAGTTGCAACTTCGCTCAAAAAGAGGAATGACCTTCCAGAGCAAGGTGGTAACATGACATCAGCTCGAGCCAGATCTCGAGTGGTGGAAAAAAATTGGAGAGCCATATGCCCAATGATGGGCGCAAATCTGCTGAAGAAGGAGAAGATATGGAATAGATAGATCTTCATCATCATCATCATTTCAGCCGTAGGACGTCCAGGCTTGACGCCCAATCATTACGGTTGGAAGCGACTTGCATCCACCCTGAACCTGCGGCCTTCACCAAATAGATAGATCGCCCGTTTTATTTCTAATCTCGCCTCGGTGTATGTAACAATATACTTACTACGAGTCCAGTTCAAACGCAGTCTGTGGAGTCGCAGGTAAAGATTGAATGAATCAGTGTCACCTCCGGCTTCGTTAACTCATCACTATTGGACCTTATAGATTGTTGTTGAAAATCCGGAGATAATCTGACGAAATCAAACCTTTACGCGATTTTCTTTTAAAAACTCTTAAAGGTTTAGCGAAAAAAAACTTCTTGATATAATGTGTGATCCAGATCCTGCACAGCGTGTCTCCGAGCGCTGTGAAAATAACCTTGCGCGCCCTGCAGCGGGGCGCGCAGTTGGAGCTGGACCAGTGCCTCAAGATGGAGTACCGCGTCGCCTGCCACAGCCCTGATAATCCTGACTGCACTGAGGGTACGTAACGTGTCAGTACTCTAACTAGCCTCTTTAAGCTTCCGGTACGAACTTTTATAAATTGTGCTCTTGACACTTCTCTCCCCCTCATATATCCAAGGGCTACGATACTGACATAGCTCCGAGAGCTGTCAGAGTTATTTAGTTATGTGGCGTAGGCTGCATTGCTGGTAAAACTGACGGCCGATGGGGCACTGAGATTCTAGAGTGTCGACCGCAAACCGTAATACGGGACGTGGGAAGGCCTCCAACAAGATTGACAGACGATCTAGTAGAGTTCGAAGGAACTAAGAGCTTGGTTGCCGGTCATCATCATCATTGTGCCACGGTTGAAACACGCAAGTGCACTCGGAATCCGCAGAAAAGCAAGGAGGACCACCGACAGGTTTTTAGTGGGTAGGCCTCTCCGCCCCCTTCCACTCGGGAAGGGGGAGGAGAGGAGAGCCCCACATAACCGCCTGCACCGTCCCCACGGTGCGGGGGTATGCGTAAAGCATTTTCCTGTCGAAAAAAAAGGACCGATCATTGGGGAAATAGGTCATTATTCGAGCGTTTCATTCAATCGCCTCACTTTTATGCTCACAATTGTTTGTTAAAAAAATTAAGCTGTTTATATCAAGCAAAGAATTTACATAACATGCAAAACGACTCCTTAATCCTAATTTTAAGGATTTTGCGTGGCCTCAGTTAGCGAAAGACTGAGTTGCTTACCTACGCGTAATTAGTCTAAATATACATTACGAGTAGATAGTAAATTTATGGGTACGTATCAAAATATATAAAGTTTAAAACAAATAATGGACGAAATACATAATGGTCATAATACATACTAAAATTTTCTATGAAACTATTGATTAAACGAATTTTTTTAATCGTGTAATCTACAGATTGGTTTAGGTTAGGTTAGGTTTATTTTATGAAAATCCTGTAAAGTTGAGAATTTCCAAGAAAATTGCATTATATCAAATGACCATTATATATTTCGTCAATTATTTGTTTTAAACTTTATATATTTTGATACGTACCCAAATTTATTATATAAATCATTAATTCATTCATTCCTTCATTTTAATTATATTTTTGTTTTTTTTTTAACTTTCATATTTAGACGACCAGATGGCCTAGTGGTTAGAGAACCTGACTATGAAGCTTGAGGTCCCGGGTTCGATTCCCGTGTCGGGGCAGATATTTGTATGAAAAATACGAATGTTTGTTCTCGGGTCTTGGGTGTTTAATATGTATTTAAGTATATATCTATCTATATAAGTATGATTATCCGTTGCCTAGTACCCATAACACAAGCTTGCCTAGCTTACTTTGGGCCTAGGTCAATTGGTGTGAATTGTCCCGTGATATTTATTTTATTTATTTATTTATTTATATAACCTAAGTCTGAGTGAGTGTGACAAAAGATGTCAGGATCGTATAGTAATACTGGAAAATAATCTCTGCCTATATACCCCTCCGCTGGGAAGGAGACGTGATGTCTGATATAAGCATGTAAATCACTATGAAATATATTCACTTAAAAACCTAAAAACAATAACAATGAATAAAACTTAACTATGAACTAAATATCTAACTTAAAAACATAATAATAATAACTAAAATTAATTTAAAACTATAGAAATGATTAACAATAAGTACCTACAATAACGATTAGCTTCGGCGTCGGGCTTCTAATAGACTCTCGTTAGAAATCCCCTACTTACGGCCCTAGATGCACAATGTACTGTTTCACACCACCTGCTCGACAATGCCTCATTATATATCATGCAAACCTTACTCAAAGTAAATCATTATAGCCCTTGTCTTTTGCCGGGGTGTAATGTTGTACTGAATTTCATTATAACCCGCCGGGCAGTAATGTGATTGTCACTTCTCTTAGTTCTTATTGTTATGCATTTAAAGTCTAATTTCGTCTGTATCGCGCGGCGCGTGGCTGCTGCAGCTGCTGGTGGCCGACGGCGCGCGCCGCGCCTCATTTATTTGAAAATCGAACTTATTCGAAAATCGAACTGGCCACGCCACGGCAAGCCGAACGAAAAAAGATCAATACTTAAAACAAAAGCCGCGAGTATTTCAATACGCTGCAATTTTAAGTATCAAAACTGCAAAAGAAGATAAAACATTAAGAAAATATCGAGTGACGAAAGTGATTTGACTCCTGATTTCATTAAATTAGACGCCTTAGGACCACTTGCACAGTTCAGGGTAATAAAATTAAATCGGTAACCCTGGGTTAAGAATTCCATACATTTTGACACTTGTTAAACCTGGGTTAGCAGTTACCTCGCTCGGAGTTAAGTAGCTAACCCAGGTCTGCGCAAGCCAGCCTTAGAAATTGTTAATAATGTACTCCCAGAGAAGTCGAAGGAAAAATACTTAAAAGCTTACAAAGATTTCGACAAATGGAAAACTGCGAAAGGCGCAAAGTCAGTGTCAGAATCAGTGCTTCTGGGTCTATTTCGAGTATTTTTCTAGTAGCCTTGGTTTTTATTGTCTCGCAAAAGGTGAGAAAAGTAGAGTATACTCCTCGGGGATAAAACTGATTTTGCCTTGGGCGCACTTAAATCCTTCACTGCTCTCAGGACTCCATCTTAATTCCCTCGCTTCGCTCAGGAATCAACTAAAAACCTCCTCGCTACGCTCGGGAGTTAAATCTGGAGTCCCTCGATACGCTCAGGATTCAATATCGCGCCCGTGACATAATGCAGTGCTTTATCCCCTTGGTGTACAATCTACTATTAAAGCACACTTGTTTATTGTTGCTACCATCATGACCACCTTTCTTTTGACAACACCAGGTGTCCGCGCGCTGCTCATTGACAAGGACAACAATCCCAAATGGAGCCCGTCAACCCTCGATGAAGTCACGGACGAGTACGTCGAAAGCTTCTTCAGGAAGCTTCCAGAAGATCAGGAGCTCAAATTCTTTGACTCGAAAATAAAAAATATATTAAAATATATATTTAATATATTTTTTATTATAATATATTAAAATTGTTAACAAGCAAGGCCTTAGCCTTCTAATTCCAGAAATAATCGCCAAAAGTATATCAAAATTTCAAATTTGTGCAGACCGGTTACTTGAAATCAGTGCTCATTCCGCATCACTATTTTAAAATTTTGTCTTTTTGTACCTAAATCATCAAAATTCAAAATCAAAACATCAAAATTTATTAACTCCTTTGGTTCTCTCAATAAAAATTCTTTACAATCCATTGTTAATATACAACTCAGCGAGCATTCTTGGACCCAGGCATCCCTTCCTATCAGATATGGTGGGCTTGGGATCCGCAAAATATCTAGTGTTGCACTGCCAGCTTTCCTATCATCAGTCCACAGCACGTCCAAATTATCCAAATTATCAACGGAGCTAGGACGACGTTCTTTGCAAATGGACTTAATCTGAAATTTTAAGTTTCAGCTCAGGCCCAGACCATGCAAGGCTTCACGCTGTAGGAAAGAAAGAATCTGGCGAGTGGCTTCAAGCCTGTCCTTCTTTTAATACTGGAACCTTCCTGGAGCCATTGCAGTTGGGCTGAGGTTGGGCGCTGCTTTGTGTTCTCCACACCGCTGCCCCTGTGGTGCCAATGTCGACCAAATGGGCCACCATGGGCTTTCCTGCCAAAAAAGTGGTGGCAAAAAATCATTGTACGATGGGCTGCAAAAGTGCATGGACATCTCGGAGCGATAATCGCGTGAGCAGTGTTTGATCGTTTGATGTTATTAAGGCGGCCACTAACAATAACATTGTACATTACTTTTTATTGTACAATAAGATTGAAAGGCGCTCTGAATCCAAACGAGCAATTATATTGCACAATAATACGAACTGCACAATGTTTTCGTGTTCAGTCGGATACTAAAATATTGCACAATACTGACCCTACACGATGCAATGGAAAAATATTGTGCAATAAAAATTAAACTCGCTCAAACTTTCGGTCAATCATTGCGCAATCTTCAATATTAACCCTAAACGGTCACAATATTGCGCAATATAATTGGCCGTTTAAGGGCCGCCTAACATACCCGCGCGCGCGCGCGCTCATTCGAATACCGCCCCGAGATGTCCATGCACTTTTGCAGCCCACCGTAGGTACATTTTATGGAATTAGAAACACTTTGAAAATAATTACTGCAGCGTGCAGCGGCGACTATCACGAAGGAGCACTAACAAATACCGCGAAGCTAATAAAAATTTAAGTTGTTTTCTTAGTTGTATTGTTGTAAATAAATGCGTTTTCTTTCTTTCTTTTAGATAGCATACATTTCATAATATAACTGGCTCTAACCAGTGGCAAATAAATAAACAGTAAAAAAGTAAATAATATAAATAGATAGATCGGTCGGCTGCGTAAGTATACCTTTGCTTCGGATGTAAGAAAATTAAACGATCGATTTGATTCACATTTTATTTAGTGCAACCTAAGGCCATCGAGTACGTTTTCTTAATACAAAACCGAGAATATAGAGTACGACGTCTTGACAATCTGGAAAATGAAAATACGATGGATTATAGTGGAGTCTTTTTTCTTGTTTTAAAAACTTTGTCGCAAATAAATGAAGGGTAGGAACACGGAAAGAACATTGTAGTCAACTAAGCAACTTTTTGCGTAAGGGCCTGGCCGCGCGTGTTTAGCCGCACGGCTACGTCCATAAGATTCAATGTGTTACAGAATTGCGAATAAAAAACTGCGCGGTGAAATTTAATATCGCCCGTATAGCGGTTTGAAAGTTACAATACAATACAATACAAATATTCTTTATTGATCACCAAAAACAGTACAGTAACATCACAAAAATAAAAAAATTCAGGTAGACAATAGGCGGTCTTATCGCTAAAAAGCGATCTCTTCCAGACAACCAATTACTCAGAAATTAATAAATATCAACAGACTAATGTAGGTGGCAGAAATAACAGACAAGAGAAACTTAGTATTAATAGACAATAAACAATAAAATCAATACAAATATAATATAAATTTTATAAATAAACACATATATTCAATATAATACATATACACTACATATACTTAATACAAAATATCAAAGGAAAAATGTCAAAAGGCCGCATGTGAGAAAAGGATTTAAAAAGGAAATTAAAGACTTTCAGTCTGGAAAGTTGGTCATCATCGAGACTCATCACGAACTATTTCTATGGTTACTATTTCTTTAATAGTGAAATAGGTATATATACATATACTTAATAATATTATCTTTTCAGATATCTATATTATATTCGATGGTAAGTTATAGTACTTTGGGAGCTCTACATTTTCAAATTAAAATCTCATTTTTCAAAAAAGATGACTAGACATTATTCATTCCGTGGATCTCTCACGTCTTTAAACGAGTTTAGCTCGACATGTTTCGAGCTAATCCTTCTTCCTCTTGGAACGTTAAAAGAAGTGAATTAATTAATTGATTGATTCAGGCGTTGTTTTGCGGAGGTCTATATCAATTTACTAGGTCTACTTTAAGTACTACCAAACGTGCACCACAGCTACGTTTGTCCGACACATATATGTTAGCATGCAGAACCCGCTTCCACATAAAATATATACAACGTGCCCACCAGGTTTCCGCGAGAGTCTAACCACGCATTCCTGAGGCCATATGGAGTAATAAATGTTATGTGAACCTAGGTTGAATAATGCTTTTTAACTTTTTTATTTTTTCATACATAATAAATACGCAATCCCAGGCACCTCCACCACTTTCATAGTAAAATTTAAACATCAAAATGGAAATATCTCGAAAACTAAGCATATTTCGACCTAGGTTCAGATAACATTTATTACTCCATTATGGCCTCAGGAATGCGTCGTTAGATTAGAATCTCATGGAAACCTGGTGGGCACGTTGTGGAGACAAATAAAGAAAATGTGTGGATTATACAGTTAAGTTAAATTAAGCATATTTTTCTCATTAGATAATACGTTATAGGTAACGCCACCAGAGTTGAGGCCACGCACACAACCACATCTCATGTAATGACAGCGGGATTTTGACGTTAAACGCCAACACAACGTCAAAATCCCGCGTCATTACATGAGATGTGGTTGTGTGCGTGGGTGGCCTCAACTCTGGTGGCGTTACCTATATCTAATGAGTAAAATTACGTCAATAACTTGTTAAAAATATTTGTTTGTTTGTTTTGAAATTTTTTTGATACTTATCTGTAATAGTTACGGGATAATCACCTGGGCACTCTTAACGATTACACCCTGTATAATATCGATATACAAAATAGGTACTTAATAATAAATATCTTGAATAAGAAATCAAAAGCAAGCAAAATGTTTTTACCGATAAGTAGGATTGATAGGACAACTCTATAACTCCCAGGCACTTGATCACCACGGGTTGCTGTAAAAAAATATCATCTATACATACCTAAGCTACTTAGTATGTTTATTTATACGCTACATGACATCATAAAACAATTTAGATGGGGCTCTGAAGCGTTTCAACCGCCGTATCCCGTGTGTTACGAAAGAATCATCATCATATCAGCCGAAAGACGACCACTGTTGAACTCGCCTAACAGATCGGTCCCGCGCCATCCGCATCCAACGCGATCCCGCAACCTTAACCAGGTTGTCGCTCCATCTTGTTGGAGGCCTACCTACACCCGTCTTCCGGTCGAGAACCTTTTTGCACCATCGGCCGTCAGTTCTACGAGCGATGTGCCCTGCCCACTGCCACTTGAGTCTGGCAATTCCTCGAGCTATGTCGGTGAATTTAGCCTAAGAATAATATCCATAAATTAAACCAATTGCAATTCTGCGACCATACCACACACCACACGTCATTGGGATTTTTATAGTAACAATACTTGTTCTTTGACTGTACCTAACTCCGTGTTTTCGCGCGCAACCCTCAAGGCCACCACAGACCACAGCGCGGGGCGTGCGCGCGCGCGACGCCGAAGGAGCGGGCCCATGCAGCGCGCTATATAAAGGTTCGGCCATACCGCTGCTTAAAACACGGAGACGTTACGGAATCGCAGTGATGTGCCGTTAACGTCAGACTTTACCGCATGCTCTCCATAGTAAAGTCGTGACGTTTACGGTGCGTCACTGCGAATGCGATTCCGTACCGTCACCGTTTTTTAAGCAGCGCGGCCTTAAGAGGATACAATGGCTGAGAGACTTTTGAAAAATAGGTATTTTAATGAAATGTCGCTGTCTCGCCAGAACCCCTCCGTGTCAGTACAGCGAGAGCGGGACAACTGCAGCTCAGACCGTTAATAGGCGCGTAAAATTGGTCAAAACAGCATTTCGTAATCCCCTGTTTCCTTCTCGAAAACTGGACCAATAAAATTATTTTTTTCAAAAATAATTAGAGGACAGATTTAGCTTTGCCCCTATGTTTTCTTTTTTTGTTTATACAGGGTTATTTGTAATTCACTAGCATCCTTTTAACCCTAAACTCCTACCACTTAAACAAATCTTTTTTGTTTTACGACTTTTGTCATACTTAACTTTATATTTTTGGTTTAATAACGTTTTGAAAATTTGAGATTACCTGTATTTTTACGATACTCTGTGCCGTGTATGGAAAAAAAATGTACTCCATTTTAAAAAGTCGTATAACAAAAAACATTTGTTCAAGTGGTAGGAGTTTAGGGTTAAAAGGATGCTAGTGAATTACAAATAACCCTGTATGAGGGATTCTTTTCTGATGAGTGTCTGAAAATGACGTTTAAATTGGGCAATTTTTTCAGTTTTTGAAAGCTCATATTTCTTATGTTAATTGAAATATGGAAAAAAACGAAACATAGGGGCATAGCTGTGGTAGATACAGATTACGCAGTAAAAAAAAATTGGCTCTAAAGCCATTATCCAGGGAGGAAACAGGGGACTACGTTTGTATGGAGAAATGGTGCGCATCGTACCCTCTTATACACGTGCACACACTGAGTTTAATATAATAAGTACGATTATACCTGGCTCTGTGTGACAGCAATGAGCAGCAGACGTCTGAGGCGGCGCGACGCCTTTCCCTGGCAGTGCTGCCAGCCTGACAGGAATATGGCCGTCGGCAAACGAGCTGCCTGGAACAGGTTTGCAGTTTCAGTGTTCGACTGGGTTTAAAAGGCATTGGCCCGAATTTCATTTCCCATAATTTTATTCTAATACATACAGGGTTATTTGTAATTCACTGACATCCTCTTAACCCTGAATTCCTATCACTCAAACAAATGTTTTTTGTTTTACGACTTTTTAAAATGAAGCACTTTTTTTCCCATACAAATACACGTAAAAATAATAGGTAATCTCAAATTTTCAAAACGTTATTACACCAAAAATATTAAGTTATGACAAAAGCCGTAAAACAAAAAACATTTGTTTAAGTGGTAGGAGTTTAGGGTTAAAAGGATGCTAGTGAATTACAAATAACCCTGTATACAGGGTGACATCGGAGACGTGATCCAAAATTATATTTTCTGGATCCACTCATGATTACGAACAACTTTTATTATGGGAGTAATATCGAAATCGGTAGAAAAAAATTAAGCTTCCCATACTAAAAGCAATCAACTGGTTTCGCAATTTGTATGGAGACGTCGATTTTGTGTTTACGTATTCGAAGTTGGTCCCATATTAAAAGTTGATCGTACTTATAATTATTGGAATTTGTATGCATGCAACACTGCTGTTTGACAACTGTCAATATGACAGCGTCTCTTCTCCCTTCCGTTCCGTTGCAATGGCTGCGCGCACCTTGTACTCTTGTCTTGTATTGTTATAGATAGATTAATCCTACTGTACTAGTGTAATCTTAAGGCAGATTGCCATCATTATTCATGAGTAATAAAAGGTGGTAATTATAAAACAGTTGTTGCGTTTATTTGTCGAGGGAAACCAATCCACAACACCTGCGCTGATATTTATTGCCTGCGTGGTGATCCAGTCCTCTTAATAATAATCATGAGAGGATCCAGAAAATATAATTTTGGATCACGTCTCCGATGTCACCCTGTATAAAATTGGCTAAGTAAAGTTTTTTGAAGAGGTGCTAAATATATTTTTTTTCGACAGTAGTCTTCTTCTAGACCGAGAAACTGCAGCTGTTTTATTTTTATCTCCTATTGTTTACTGGAAATATTTTTATAAGTGTTCGAGATGACATTTGTGAGATTTAATGGCTGACAAGCGGTTCGTGCTCAGTACTTAGCAGAAATAGAAAAAAAAACGAAGTCAATTGTCAATGTCAAATGAAATCTAACCGTTTGCGTTTCGTTTACTTTGCATTGTCCAAAAAGCAGTTCCAAAATAATGATCAAAAATATTCAATCGTGATTCAATTATCGTGCATAAGTCGTGGAGAAATGCGGTAAAATTGTAAATCCGGATTTTGTGCGGAGGTTGTTAAAAATAGTCCAAAAACACACCAAAACGCAAAGCAAATGAAACGCAAACGGTTTGACATGGACAAAAGTGACAGATGACTTAGTTTTTTTTCTGTTTCTACTAAGTACTGAGCACGAACCGCTTTTCAGCCATTAAATCTCACAAATGTCAACTCGAACACTTAAAAAAATATTTCCAGTAAACAATAGGAGATAAAAATAAAACAGCTGCAGTTTCTCGATCTTCAGAACGCCGCCTGTGGAAAAAAAATATAATTAGCACTTCTTAAAAAAACTTTACTTAGCCAATTCTCATGTCGCGGTGTTTGTTACCAAACTCCTCCGAAATGGCTCGACCGATTCTCATGAAATTTTGTGTATTATTCTTCGCAGACGGAGTCGCGGGCAACAGCTAGTATTCCATAAATAATTCATTATGCCATACCATAATGATTGAATATTTGTCATAATATTTTCATTTGCCATAACGACATTTCGTTTTTCCTGTTATTTAATGTCCTAAAATCATATGACCGAAAATTCAAACGCCATAATAATTTTAACAAGTTTGGTATGATATGAAGTATCTTTTTGTATTTTTACGGCCATCCCGTGAAATCCATAATTATAAGTATTTCATACTAACTAAAAATACAAACTGAAACATGGATGCAGATAAAACCCCAGAAAAAACTTTCCTTTTTTTTCTGTGCATCCATGTTTCAGTTTGTATTTAGTAATTTTAGTATGAGCCATAATAATTATTTGCCAACACTCAGAATGCGCAACTATTAGTTTTTTTAAAATACCAGAACCTAACCTATCCGAGTCTTTTCTACTCTTTGACAGCAGCCGTTGACAGCCGCCTTCTTTTTTCGTACAGCGGCGCGTGGCATAGGACTAGCGCCAATCAGCCAAACAGCCAAAAACGACAAAATTAAAAAAAAAATCCTTACTTAAAATACTTGCTCTACTTTGTATATATTCTTTACACGCTTGCTTGCTTGATCCATTCCACAACTCCTTGCTTGGTTAGTCTCCTTACCTCGACGGTGACGTCTCCAGCGTTCCACATGACGAGTCCCGTGCTAAACAGCATGCTGACTATCGTGGCGGCGATCGGGAGCGTGTTGCTCATTGTGCGCTCCGAATTCTGACGACGAAACAATGTTATTAGCATTTTCAACGCACGTTCACTCACGATTTATCATCCCAAATTAAGTAGGAATAAGTATGTCCCACGACAGGGCATGGGCTCCTCTCAGAATGAGAGGCGTTGGGATGTAAGCACGCAGGCCCAGTATGGATTGGAATGTCACACACACTTGAATTCTCCGCGGGTGTGTGCAGGCTTCCTCGCGATGTTTTTCTTCACCCCGCCTGGATCTCCGTTGGTAAAATGGATATGGAGGAATCAAATCTTGTATTCTTCCGCACACTCACCAAAACACACACAAAAGAACTCAACTACAGAAGATTCGCTTAATCAAAGCACCTACCACCATTTGCGACATGAGAAGCACCATGACAGTGGTGTTGACTATAATCTGCCCGCTGAACACCAGCCCGCAAGTCTTCTGGATCTGCTGCGTGCACCTACAAGCAAAAACATCCTAAGCCTCTCCACGCAGAACTAGGTATAAGAGAAAATGGCCGCTAGCGTCTTTTGAGCGTCGACATCCTGCCAGCGCCCGCGCAGCGGCAACGCAACGTTCACGCAGTTTCAACGCACTTGTGTTGTGACGCCACCACCTATCCGCCAGAGATATGCTGCGAAGGTACGCTACGAAAGAAAGAAAGAAAGAAAGAAAGAAAGAAGACATTTATTCACTTTCACAAGACACACATATACAAGAAAGTACACACAAAAAAAAAAAAAAAAAAAAACTAAGATAACAAACAATGGAGAAATAAACATGTACAATACACAGCTCAGCATGTGTGTCCCCGCAAAAGTGAACGGTCGCTGACTCAGCATTATGCTGAGGCGTTAGACGCCTGCAGCGCTGATTTTCTGTCAGAACCGTCTGTGACTCACGAAACGATACACAAATATACTATAATGAACCACTTACCTATATAGAAATAAATTAATAAAGTGATAAAGAATTGATAAATAGTATAAATTTATTATAGAGTAGCATAATAAGTTAATAAGTAAATAAATAAATTAAAATAAAGAAAAAGTAAACGGAGAAGATGTTTAAAAACAACAGGTTGGCATATCAATGTGTAGGTGCTGGTTTTTACGGATAGGATTTTAACGAAACGAAAACGAAACTGTGTGATCGTTTCCACTAAGGCTAAGCTATGTCAAAGAAGATGCAGAACACGCATCCACAGCAAGCATCCAAAGCACGTATAAAAAAACATGGCTTAGTTGAACTCGTTTCCACCAGTGTTATATTATGCACGACCAATTTATTAATTGGTGGATAACAAACTCGTCCATAGTAACGTAGCACAGCACATTTCTGGTAGACAGGGGCCCTTAGATACACGCTGTATACGAGTACGCACCAAATAGTAGTAGCATGCAGCTTCACTCCAATTTTAAGAGCCCTTTCATATTTCGCTTCCATCATGGCCTGACTCAGATACTTCTTCTGGAATATGTCATCCAAGCTCTTGAAGTACAGCTGCAGGTTGATGTACTGGTGGCTAAGACAGATGGTGATGGCTAGCACCAGGATGTACACCGAAGTTATTCGGGCCATGAAGATCCACCAGAAGACGTAGGTGGCGATACGAGCGGCGTTTGCCACAGCGCGGTGGTCACCCACGTCGGGCCAAAAGGGTATCAGGGTCACGAATGTACCATCTGGAACAACAGAACTAAGGGAAAGAAGAAAGAGAGCTAAAAGCTTTCCCGCCTTTGTTTAGGTGCAACAAAGTTCGAAGTGAAATTGGAGAGATAGGTGTTCAAAAAAACCATGAAAATTGGCTAAGTAAAGTTTTTTTAAGAGGTGCTAATTATATTTTTTTTCGACAGTCGGCGTTCTTAAGATCGAGAAACTGCAGCTGTTTTATTTTTATCTCTTATTGTTTACTGGAAATATTTTTTTAAGTGTTCGAGTTGACATTTGTGAGATTTAATGGCTGACAAGCGGTTCGTGCTCAGTACTTAGTAGAAACAGAAAAAAAACTAATTCATCTGTCACTTTTGTCCATGTCAAACCGTTTGCGTTTCGTTTGCTTTGCGTTTTGGTGTGATTTTTGGACTATTTTTAACAACCTCCGCACAAAATCCGGATTTACAATTTTACCGCAATTCTCCACGACTTATGCACGATAATTGAATCACGATTGAATATTTTTGATCATTATTTTGGAACTGCTTTTTGGACAATGCAAAGTAAACGAAACGCAAACAGTTAGATTTCATTTGACATTGACAATTGACTTCGTTTTTTTTTCTATTTCTGCTAAGTACTGAGCACGAATCGCTTGTCAGCCATTAAATCTCACAAATGTCATCTCGAACACTTAAAAAAATATTTCCAGTAAACAATAGGAGATAAAAATAAAACAGGTGCAGTTTCTCGGTCTAGAAGAAGACTACTGTCGAAAAAAAATATATTTAGTACCTCTTCAAAAAACTTTACTTAGCCAATTATTTGAAGGCGGTGCCTCAGAGCCAGCAGAGTGGACCTAGTCATCTATCTTGCCAACATACTTAGGTACTTCCTTTATTGGACTTCAATCACTCCTGCTGGCTTGTGCTGAGGCACCGACTTCAGAACAGAGCAGAAAAAATATTTTCGTGGGTTTTTGGAGTCTGTTCAATTTTTATTTTATAATATTTTTATTTCTCGCTTTTTAGTGTGACTAAGTAATTTAAGTTACAATAGTTTAATATCAACTGCTCGTCATCTTTTACAAAATATTGCTTTTCCCGATTCAGAGACTTTAATTGTTGAGGAGTTCTTCTGGTGCCTCACAATCAGTTCCACTTTATCATATGAATTGAGACGAGCGTAAATTGCTAAGCATTATAGCAACTTATGAATGCAATTAACGTGTGAATTACTTGTTATTGACTAGTTCTGGTGGCCAACTGAGGTCTTCTCCATCAATTCCACTTCGCTAAGTAATTAAATGATAATTTCCTAGAGCCAATGCGCAAGTTACTACAAAATATACCCAAACCACTACAGGTGTACATACAATATTTTAAAAGTTCCCTCGATTTCCCCAAGATTCACTCATCAAACTTTGGTGACAGTGGGACCTCATCGAAACTATTCCCTGTCCAAACATATCAGAATCAAATCAGAATCAGATTAGAACTAACTTTCTCTTATCCTACTTTTATCCTTTAGAACTAGTTAACTTCAGAACTTCACACACATTTTCGATTTTTTTCGCAGGTATGTACGGTATCCTCAAACATGTTTTCCTTTATTAGGTTCAAACCTGGGCTCGAACTTACGACCCTCTGAGAGGCCATAGCTCAAAATACTAGGCTACCACGACTATACACAGACAATAGGGTTAGTTAAAGGAATTCCTAAGACGACTATCCTTAATTAAAGACTTACCTAAATTAACAACCTGAATGATACCATCGATCCCGTAAAAAACTAATGCATTGCCACATACGATGACAAAAGCTGATGTGTAGAACTTGGTCGTCTTCACCATCAGCCTCTCAGTAGTAGCATCATTGAAATCTTCTTTAAGAGTGACCGCTAGAGTATACAACAGTTCTCTAACTCTTTCTTTATGATGGGTCATGACGACAGTAAAAGAGTAGAGGATAGTGTGGGAGAAAGACATCAGGAAACGGTCGGCTTTCTGTTTCTCTGTCAAGTTATGTTGAGTATAGAATGCTCCCCATTCAAACGCAATGAAAAGGTATGCTGCTAAATGGATGAGCCTTGAGAGTCTTTGGTAGACCTTGACGAACAACGTCGGTATACCGATCTCTTCGACCCAGAAGTTATTGCCACTGCAGAAGAATATGACGCGGTTCAGACTAAAGAAGAGTTCCGTTGTTTTGTTCCTTTGGTATTTTGGATATTTCATTTTGAATTATGATGTGCGTTCTTCTAAAGATTGTTGCGTGGATTAGAATTAACAGCCAGTTGGGTTAGCTGATTGTGTAATGGTAATGGCGTTAGCAATTATATCGTCAATGTACCAGGGCCGAATCATTTCGTGTGACGATATGAATGGAATAAAAAAAATATATATTTTGTTCAAATAGATAAGAATCAAATTCTGCCAACATCTTTGGATCCATATGGCACGGGGGAACTTTTTGAATTTTTTTCATGTTTTGGTTTAGTTACTAGCTAAGAATGAGTTTATCGCTATCCCGCAGGATTTAAGGAATTTTCTGGCACAAAAACTATCCTGTGTCCTACCCAGGGTTCCAAACTATCGCCATACCAAATTTCATGTTACGCGGTTTAAGCGTGAAGAGGTAACAGATATACAGAGTTACTTTCGCATTTATAATATTAATAAAGAAGTAAGTATTTATTTTATAAGAGTCTCATGGAAAAACTTTGTAAGTAAACTTTTCCAAAAACCCAATCTAAATTTATAAATTAGTAACCATCCAAATACCGCTCTGCACAATTACCTTTATAATTTCACCCGTAAAAGGGTAATAATCAAAACCAACCTACAATTAAAGCTTATAATGACCCACTTTGGTGAATTGACGCTTGCTTGTTAATTCTAGTGCTTGTTAATTCTAGGTAATTCCATTTAAATCATAACTAATTATTTAAAACTTAATTATGGAAGACGTTTGGGTAGATTGTAAGTACTTAATTTCTGTAAGTACTTACCTAATTAATAAGATTATAAGATATCCACACTTCGATATTTATCACTTGATTTATTAGGAACCTTCCGGAATTTTACTTTTGTCAGTAGGAAATTAAGGTTCCGCAATGAGAAGGTACTCTAATGTCTAAGTTTTTGTGAAAAAGAAGAGTTGCGGTAAGAAAAGTTTCGTCACTTTTTGACTCTATGTCAACGAGTTAAGGTCGACAAGTGATAAATAGCGAATATGTAACATGTAACAATTTGAAAGGAAATAAGGTCATTTACACTCTTTTCGTTTCATAAGCAATAGTTACTAGGTATTTTTTCAAAAGCGTTTTCGTCAAGATTGTTTCGCTTATTCCTAATGCTAAAAAAAAACGAAATATATTATAGTTGAGTTTTGTTTGGGACATCCTGTATACCACAACCTGGGCCCAATTGACAACATTTCATATTTCTAAGACTATAATTTGATTCGTTCTGTGTATTCTGTTTGGAAAGAGAAAGGCGCTGATAGTTTTAAATTTTCACTAGGATTATTAATTAATTAGTTACAATTTTTTAAAGATGTGTTTATTCTAAAAGAGCGCAACGATATAATAGATCCATTACTTTTGTCTAGTCTCTATTAAAAAAAAGTGATGACGTAAATTTGACGTTAAGGTTGTTATCAAATTTGAAATTATGACAGCTCTTTTTTCTAGTGAAAAGGGTAAAGGAAACATATCTATTCTGTGGATGTATTTGTAAGTACATATGTTTTTAAATTTGTTGTATTTTTTTAAATATGGAGAAATAAATTATAATAAATATTTTTCCGTGTTCAGGAGGCGAAACTCTTTCCATTCCTGCAGTAATTTTCAGGTGTTAAAAAAATGTGGCTAAGTAAAGTTTTTTGAAGAGGTGCTAATTATATTTTTTTTCGAAAGTCGGCGTTCTGGAGATCGAGAAACTGCAGCTGTTTTATTTTTATCTCCTATTGTTTACTGGAAATATTTTTTTAAGTGTTCGAGATGACATTTGTGAGATTTTATGGCTGACTAGCCGTACGTGCTCAGAACTTAATAGAAACAGAAAAAAAAACCGAAATTTGCTGTCGCTTCTGTCAATGTCAAATGAAATTTAACAGTTTGCGTTTCGTTTGCTTTGCGTTGTCCAAGAAGCAGTTCCAAAATAGTGATCGAAAGTATTCAATCGTGATCCGGTTATCGTGCATAGGTCGTGGAGAAATGCGGTAAAATTGAAAGTCGGATTTTATGCGTAGGTCGATAAAAATAGTCCAAAAATCACACTGAGCACACCAAAATGCAAAGCAAACGAAACGCAAACGATTTGTCATTGACAGAAGTGACAGCAAACTTCGGTTTTTTTTCTGTTTCTACTAAGTTCTGAGCACGTACGGCTAGTCAGCCATAAAATCTCACAAATGTCATCTCGAACACTTAAAAAAATATTTCCAGTAAACAATAGGAGATAAAAATAAAACAGCTGCAGTTTCTCGATCTCCAGAACGCCGACTGTCGAAAAAAAATATAATTAGCACCTCTTCAAAAAACTTTACTTAGCCAATTGCATAACAAATTACAACTATGTAATATCTATTACAAGCGGAACTCTCGCTCCAGTTATATTAACTAGAAAGGGAGTTCCGCTTGTATAAGTTGTACTTTGTTATGCAATTGGGCCCTGGTTAGATATGCTAACTAGTATCTATCTATAGTATTCCAGCTTGTGGTACAGACGTTGCTCTGACATAAGCATCCACTTCTCTGTGCAACTAGTATGAAAAAGTGGATACATAAGTTAGGGAAGGATACCGGCTATGAATTTATAAAGCGTTGCACAATCCATATTAATTCTGCACTCGACTGTATTTATGAATGGCCCAATTATTAATTTACGCCCATAATTTGCAAGGGTGCGCAATTAAACCTTGGGAGACGGTGCGCAGAAGGCCACAGTCTTTTAATTATAGCATATAGTGCCGTTTAACTAATCTGAACTTTAAAATTTCTTAATTTTTTGGGAAAACAATAAAGTTTTCTAAGTAAATAAACTGAAAAGGTAATTTCTATTTCATGTATTTATTATTTGTAAAAAATAGAACAAAACGGACCGGAAGACGCAGTGTCGGTAGGCCCCCAACAAGATGGAGCGACGACCTGATTAAGGTTGCTGGAACGCGTTGGATGCGGATGGACCGATCTGTTTGGCGAGCCTTGGGGGAAGCCTATGTTCAGCAGTGGACGTCTTACGGCTGAAATGATGATGATGTTGATGAGAACAAAACTGTTTTTTAATAAGATAAAGTTTTTAACAGCAAGAAGGTCACTTGATTATAAGTGCGTACAACCACCCATGTACAGAGTTTGTGGATGACCCGAAATGAAATCAATTGATTCTTTTAGATGTTGACCATAAAGAGACATTGTATTGTAAATACTAAGTAATTGATATTTAGATCTAATACCTTTAAACGAGCAATTCTTGTATATATGTATATATATATATATATATATATATATATATATATATATATATATATATATATATATATATATATATATATATATATATATATATAATCAGGATCTCGGAAACGGCTCCAACGATTTCGATGAAATTTGGTATGTGGGGGTTTTCGGGGATGAAAAACTGATCTAGCTATGTTTCATTTTCAGAAAATCGCTTTTACTCGTGTTTTCCGGCTATTTTTGTTTGCATTAGAATATAAAGCTAAATTTCGCCGACTTCGAGCAGATCATAATGGCACATTAGAAATCGGGTGGTCGCGGATCCAGCCGACCTCGGTTCGATACCACGTTTTTTTTCAAGATTTTAGTTTTTTTTTTTTGTTTATTTTTTATGAGAAAACGTCAAGTTTCTTCTTTTGTGAGAAAAAGTTACTTTTTTGTGAGAAAAAGTTATTTTTTTGTTAGAAAAATTATTATAGGGAACGTGCAGTAACTATAGGCGGCAGCACTAATGCGACAGAAGAGACACTATGCGGACAGTAAAACAAACTTATCTTATTAAACATTCAAATTGATGGCACCCTTATGGCACCAGTTGGCAGCACCGTCTATGTGCACGTTCCCTATTGGGAGCACAGAACAGGAAAAGCCGGTTGTCTGTAAAGTCGGTTTACGGACGATAGTTTAACGTAACTCACCCCCCCCCCTCCGGTGTTTTTGTCAAATATCTTGAAAACGGTGCATCCTACGGCAAAATCAATGAAATTTTCATCCCCCCTTTAATACCCCCGCGCTCCCTCCCCCGCATCCCCCCCCCTCTCACCCCCACCCCCCACCCCTTCGGTGTATATAATCAGGATCACGGAAACGGTTCCAACGATTTCGATGAAATTTGGTATTTGGGGGTTTTCGGGGATGAAAAATTGAGCTAGCTTGGTCTTATCTCTGAGAAAACGCTTGGTACCGAGTTTCTGCCCGAGCAGAGCTCGGTCGCCCAGGTACTAGATAGAAAACTTTAATCACCACAACACGTACATGGCTTAAGTAATAAAAATGATAAAGTGACTTAAAAAATATAAAAAATATCATGGAAAACTTAAAAACTAACATGCAACAGAATTCCAAAATTAAAATTAGCAAACAATTTTTAAATGTACGAATTAATTTAATTTAAGAGAGCCATGCGATGATGTGGAGAATAGGCGCTGACTCAGCATGTACTGCAGCTACGGATAGCCACAGAGCTGGTATTCTGTCAGAGACCTGAGGTAGTGCCAACGTGCTTCTGGACAAAAATATATATCTTTTTTTTGTGTGTTGTGCCACATGCTAGACATTAAAATTTCAAAAAAAGCCATTGGAAAAGAACACAAGATGATGGGAAAAAGAACAAACCGAAAAAACCGGATGTCAAAACAATAAGCCAAATAAAAACCACTAATAATAGAAATTTTAACAAAACAAACACAAATATTTATGAGAGAGGAAGGTTCAGGACGTTTCTATTTGACGAGTGAGTAAAAAATTTTTATATTTAATTTGAAAAGTCGGTCTTGTTTTCATATTTCTTATAGGTGGAGGTATATTGTTCCAGCATTTTGTTGCTTGGTACCTGAAACTTCCCCGAAACGCACATGTTTTGTGAGGATAGACGCTCAACACCAAGGCTCGCGAAGCTCTAGCTTTATGAAGAGAAGGCGACCATTTAAGCTTTGAATATAGATAATCAGGAGTTTTGAATTTCAAGCAGTCAAATAACAAAGAAGATAGCAAAAGATTATAACGATATGACATTTTCAGAATTTTGGCGTTATTAAAGTATGGGGTAACATGAGTACGATGTGGAATCCTAAAACAAAACCTAGCGCAGGCGTTTTGCACTCCTTGAATCAGTCGTCGCGAACGCTCCAGAAGACAAGGCCAATAAACAGTGAGACAGTAATCTAATTTAGATTGTATGAGAGCCTCACACAGTCTGACTCTCAGTTCTATGTATACTTAGAAAATCACGGACATTATAGAGCACTTTTAAACCCTTTTTTTTTTTTTTTATTTATTACAAAACGCATTTGGAATTGGTTCCTTTGTATATTAAACTTTATATCAATTACAACTTTTTTTTTAACATAATATTTGTCATTTTTTCTGTTTTCTTATAAAGTTACTAGTATCTAACTAATGTACTACCATAATGTTGTATTATTTATAACTATTGCTGTTACCTATGTACTTTTGTGAGGAGAAAATATACGATTATTATTATTAAAATTAACTTTCTTTTAATTTACCCACAAATTAGAGGGAAATAGGAACAAAGGCAATTTGAATTGCCATTTCTCGTGTGGCTGTATGGGCTTGAATTATTTTGGCTTTACTCGGAAGAACATAAAAAAGTCAAATTAGAACCGTCAGTGTCAAATTGTCAATGTCAGTCAACTATCAAAAAAAGTAGCGCTTTTTCCTGTTTACCTTAATTAAGGTTTAATTATTATTAAAAAATTACAATCAAATAATTTATTCTTAAGCTCAACTCACGAAGCTTTCGCCGTTCCTCACAGCGCGTTTATGCAAGCGTAGAACGCTCGGAATGCACGCTACCGGAGCCTTACTATTTGTTTATTTGTGTGTTTTCTGAACTTTGAGATGATCCGCACATACACGCGCAAGCCTCCGGAATGCCGGTACATCGAGGGGGTGCTGGGACTTTGCCGCCTGTGCCTGCAGAGGGCTGAGGCTGAGGAAGCCGTGCCGATCTTCACAGAAGACCGCGCCGACATCTGTTCGTCGCTCGCCCTCAGAATCATGATTTGTGTAGGCTTAGAGGTACGCAAACGCCTGTCCCAGCTTTTAGTCATGATAGTGTGAGGATGTTCGGTGCCCTTTGATTGACAACTTCTACTTCTAGAAGTGTGTCTGTTAAAATCGTGCTTTGTGAGCCCTTGCTTTTGAATTTCGTCTGGCGCCTCCTCACTCATTCCACTTTATGCCTGGTTCTGTACAAAGCCATGCATAGATTAAAGAAACCTATGGAAGGGCCTTTCTTTTATGTAGTGGGTACAGAACTAAAATGGCACTTAAGTTTCAGAATATGGAACTTTAAAGGTGTGCCGTGTGTATTACATGGCTCAAAGAATGATGGGCTTGATACTTGTAAACTATTAATTATTTTGTGTTATAAATAATCTTATTATCATAATTATACTATCTGCAGTGGTGTAGTTAGCGGTGGTGGTGGGGCAGAATTTATCGGGTTTGACCACACATCCCTTGGTTATGCAAACTGGGCCTCCTTTGACTTTTTGACCTATACTTACTTACTAAACCGTTTGCAAGACTGGCACCATTTTGTGATAAAATACGTTTACTTTTAGTTTACCACCGACAGATGGCTTGCCTTCATTTCATTTCCAACTTTAATGCCATACAAATAAAGTAGCTATTACAAAACCTGCAAACGTGGGTAACAGTATTCTAAAATTGGCTTTATTTGTAGGTTGTTAAAGTTGAATATGAAATGAAAGCAAACCATCTGTCAGTAGTAAACTTTATATGTAATTTTACTGTATGCACATTTTTTATTTTATTTTTACTCTCGTCTTATATCAATTTGTATGATATCAAATGTTTTCTTTCCTTCTTTTAACATACAATTATATTTATATTTCAGTTAAAACGAGAGGACACCCTTCCAAACCATATTTGTCTTGGTTGTTATAAAGACCTGGAGCAATGTTATGCATTCCGTAAAAAATGTGAGGTATCCTACCAGAAGTTGAAGTACCACATCCAAGCTATACAGAATAGGAAAACCACAGAAGCCCTGACATTAGCCACTGAAGAGGCAATCAAGCAGATAGACGGGAAGAGTCACGAGGAAAATGTGAATGTTGATGAATTGGAGCTGATGATGGGAAGTGAGGAGAGCTATGGAATTTTGGAGATAGACGCTGCGCCTGTGATAAACGATGTAGGTACCAGAGTAGTTATACAGCTTCAAATTTTTGGTTTTGTTTTACTCCTGTATAGCTCAACAACTTCCCTGTCCAAGGAGTCGTAACATTGCTTAGCTATTATAAGTCGATTTGTATCTACAGACACTGCGCGTATCAGACACCAACAAAATATTCTTTGCAAATACTGGTCAGGTACATGAAGACGTTAAAAGAAACTGTATAGAAGAATATTATTTTGTATGCCACGGCACTTGTCTGACACGCTTGGTGTCTGTACATATGAATAATGTACAACGTCATAGCAAAACATTGATGAAATGATTGCATACTTTTGCCGATTGTGCCTTTCGCTCGCTCGTGCCGCTCTCTCGCTCGGGTCGTTCATCGGCTCGAGCGTAACGGGACGCGTAACGTGACAATGCGGTATGTACGTTACACTGAGTCATCCTTTTTCGTGCGTGCAGCCGGCGTTTATCGATTTATTAGACGTTGTCACGTCAAATAACTACAAACTGTCAAAATGATAAACAACTTGGCTTCCCTTGATAACATTAATTGTATTTTTTCAGGTGCCAAGTGATATTCCTGTTGAAACAAAGGTGACAGTTGCCAAGGTCAGTTTTTTTAAAACTTTTTATTTAAAAAGATACTGACCGTAAATACATCAATCGCCGCTAAATCGAAATTCAAAACTTAAAAATAATTTTGATTATCTTTTGTTTATTTCAATACACAAATTAACAGTAAGATTACTACTTTCTTTTTAAATAAATCGTGCAAAATATTTTATTTTTATTTAGTTTTGCATTGCTGCTGAATTTAACCAGAGTGCATTCCCCTAAATTTACCCACACCTGGCCCAGTTGCATAACAAAGTATAACTAATATTACAAGCGGAAACCTCGCTTCAGTAATATTTACTAGAAAGGGAGTTCCGCTTGTAATATAAGTTGTACTTTGTTATGCAACAGGCCTCTGACCACCTAATCTCCCGTTTAAGTTTGTCGTACTACTTACGCGAGATTCTGTACTTGTCTGTACCCAGGATGTCCCAGCCGCAGACCCTGCGGAGCTGCCCAGCATGGTAGCCGCAGTGCTGGTGCGGCTGGGGCTGCTGGGCCGCGCCGGGCCGCTGCTGGCGCGCCGCAGCCCGCACCCCACGCACCTGCAGCTCGAGACCGCCGACGGCGCCGTCGTGAGGATGGAACTGCTGGAGGAGGACGACGACACAGCGGGACATGTGAGTTGCACACCGCAAATAAATAAATATCACGGGACAATTCACACCGGTTGACCTAGTCCCAAAGCTTGTGTTAAGGGTACTAGGCAACGGATAAACATACTTATATACTTAGATAAATACATACTTAAATATATGTTGAACACCCAAGACCCGAGAACAAACTTTCGTATTTTTATATAAATATCTGCCCCAATACGGGAATCGACCCTGAGACCTCAAGCTTCATAGTCAGGTTCTTTAACCACTGGGCCGTCTGGTAGTCTACAAAGGGGCCGTTTTCAAGTCTAGGGTGAATGAGCGTTTACTAGGCAAGCATCCATCGTAGGCCTCATCTTCGCTTTCCATCAGGCGTGATTGTGGTCAAACGCAAGCGTATGTTGTATAAAAAAAACTGATTGATTCTTCAACATACTTCTTACTCAACTGTGTTGTGAGCTTGTGGAAATAACTCCCCAAACTTGTAATAACTAATAAGTGTGCCTACAGTAAACTGTTCAAAAAAAAGTACCTGGGCGGCCGAGCTCCGCTCGGGCTGAAACTCGGTACCAATCGTTTTCCCAGAGATAAGACCAAGCTAGATCAATTTTTCATCCCCGAAAACCCCTAGGTACATACTAAATTTCATCAAAATCGTTGGAGCTGTTTCTGAGATTCTGATTATTTAAATACAAGAATTGCTTGTTTCAAGGTATTAGATAGATAGATAGATTAGATAGACTGGACATTCATATAAAAAGACTTAAAACATAAGTGTAGTGATATGCATGTATCAGGTCAATGAGCTGCTAGTATATTATTTTAAATAATAATACTCATATTAACAATAGCTCATATTTATAGAGTGTCCAAGCATGTTAAACCCCAATAAAAGACAAACCTTTCGAAGACCGCGTGTGCGCTTATGTCAAGCAGTGGACATCTTTCGGCTGAAATGATGATAGTTTCTGACTTCTCCCTACTGACCCATTTGCATTGATCACTCTGTATATCATATAGAATATCAGAAACTTGGCAGAGAGTTGTGAAACAGGCATGCTATGTTTCCAGGAGAGGGATGGATCCCAGGCGGATACTGATTTCCGCCTTGTACCGGAGAACCAGAACGTCCAAAAGATGTCTGCCGATGTCCAAGGCGAGACCAAAGTCATCAATGAGGTCAAGACTAAGAAGACAACGCGAAGAAGGTAATTTCGTAGAACGTACTGGGGTGGTGACTGGTGAACCTAGAGCGTTTTAACCCTTAAACCATTTGACAACCCTGTCAAGACATTCGATTTTGAACCTTAAACGTTGCTAATTTGAATCGGGTTTGATTTCTGCTTGACGGCAAAATTTTGCTGGTAACGATTTAAGGGTTAAACCGTCTGAGTCAAAAGTTATTATATTCTCACAATGATTCCCATTAGGGCCTCAGACCCCTGGAGGCTCCGAAAGTCTTATCGTCATCATCATCATCATCATTATCCTAGCCTATATACGTCCAACTGCAGGCCACAGGCGTCCTCTCAGAATGACAGGGCTTGGGCCGTGGCACCACCCGGGCCCGGACAGCCACTGCGCAGGGTAATTGTCTAACTTTTTTGACACTCGGCATCGGATTGAAATGACAGTTTTTGTATGGGTGCGACAGCTGGCTGTTTCCGATACCAATTGTCAGCCCATACAAGAACTGTCAAGTCAAAATGAACGTGACGGCGATTGCGAGGGAGTTAGTGCTTGTTGTTCGATCAGTAGTTAATTATGGGAGCCCCTTTTCTCCCATAATCTTTTTTATCCGAATTTTGAAAGTCAGAAATCGATGTCCATAATATTCTTGCTCATAAATATCGATGGTTATAATTTTTTTAAAGCATATCGCTTAATAGTTCTAACTGCAATTATCCATAATCCTATTGATCATAACTTTAAAAAGTCATAATATTGATATCAATAAAATTTAACGGAATATCGTTGATTATTTAGAAGCATTGTAAGGCATATATCTTAAAGTAATAATTGTTTTCAGTCATAATTTTGCATTACCTAAAATGCACTAAGCATATACATCGAAATCTATAACATCTAAAGGAATATCGATAATTATTCAGATGCATTGTAAGGCATATTGCTGGTAGCGAGCGAGCGAAGCGAGCGAGCAAGACCTTTCAGGGCAGAAGCGACTCGGACAGGTTAGGTTCAGAAGGCTAAGGCGGGAGCGAAGCGTAGCGTAGCTCCCGCCTTAGCCTTCGATGTTAGGTATTTTTTTTATGACAGCACAGAAAAGGATTATTACCTTTTATATTATGAAATGTCATACAACCATGGCACTGAATGTTATTACAAAGTGATATTATGCCTAAAAATATTTATGACCTGCGAAAAAAGACCATGCAATAATTATTATGAGTGACTTTATTACCTTTAACATTATGAAGAGTGATGCATTATGTCACTGAATGATATGACTTTACTTATTGTTCCTTACAATAATTATGACTTAAGAAAATCGTAACTTCAATTTATGTTGTTTAATATTATGACTTCCGATAATATGACGAAGAAAAATTATGACAGAAAACGTTATGGGCTTGCAAATTCGGAACAAAAATTTTATGGGAGTCATTATAGACCCGTTAATTATACATACCCGTTGCGCGATCGGCGACTTTTTTGGGTAATTTTTTCTAAGTACCCTATGTTAAAAGGTGATCGAAACTAGAAACAAAAATTAGCAAATTTTGACAGTTAGTTGAGCAGGGTGTCCACTTTCTGGAAAGTCAGGGAAAGTCAGGGAAAAGTCAGGGAAGCTCAAGGTGGTCAGGGAAAGTCAGGGAAAATCAGGGAAATTTGCTAGAAATCCAAAAAGTCTGGGAAAAACTCGTACTTTCCCAATGATGTAAAATGAGGGAATTATTTCATGCTCTAGTTTGACCCTTTAACCGGACTATTGAAGCAATTTTTTCAGGTTTGGAGTGATCTACATTATGACAAATACATTTGCAGTGAATTCCCATCATCGGGTCTAGCTTATTATCTCTGGCAGTAAAAAAAATCATATAACCTGCTTTGAAATGTACATGATTAGTCGGGGAAATTTAGAAATGTGGTCAGGGAAAGTCAGGGAAAAGTCAGGGATTTTTTTTAGGATTTGTAGTGGACACCCTGTTGAGGCACCGCCGTGTGTGCCTAGGTCGCTCGAGGGGCTAATAGTCAAATTACCTTTGAAATGCGTTAACTATTGTTATGTTTGCCATATATTTTAACTATCAGTTTGTTTAATTATTGATCAAACAACGGGCTCTCAGACAATCAGCCTGCTGGTGTGGGCGGTCGCTCTGCTCCCCAGCCACTCACTCGGGCTCGTTGCAGAGGCGGCGGCGGCGGCGGCGGCGGCGTGGAGTGCTCGTGGTGCGGGCGCGTGCTGGGCTCGCTGTCGGCGCTGCGGCGGCACGCGCGCACGCACTCGGGCGAGCGGCCCTTCGGCTGCCCGCGCTGCCCGCGCCGCTTCGCGCAGCGCGAGGTCATGCGCCGGCACGCGCTCGTGCACGACGGTACGCGCACACACACACCTCAGCGTTATTAACCATCTTTTTTTCTGTGATCTTTGCAACAAACAATGACTTCTAAGGCCCATACTACACGGGCGGTTTTCCCGCCGCGGGAAACCGCTCGACGGAGCTGCCGCAGACCGTCAAACTACACAGAACGCGGTTTACCGTTGTCTTTTGTTCATTTCAACATGGATCCGCCAATGATAACTGCGCTTAATTAATAATGTAACAATTTGAAAGGAAATATGTTAATTTGCACGCTTTTGGTTTCATAAAATACCTAGTTAATATTCTTTTAAAAGAGTTTTTCTATAAAAAAGACACGTCAAGATTGTTTACCTTATTTCTAATGCTAAAAAAACGAAATACGCACGACGAACGAGCGCCCTCGCGCAAAGCCCCGCGCCGCGCAGAATGACGCAATAGCGGGAAACCGCCCGTGTAGTTTGAAGCGGCGGTTTAACGCTGCATGCGGCGGTCGAATTTCTCCCGCCCGTGAACCGCGGCGGGAAACCGCGCAGTGTAGTATGCAGCATACAACTTCCATATAAAATTGTGTCTAGTGCGGTTCAGAAGCGGTTTCCCGCGGCGAGAGAACCGCCCGTGTAGTATGGGCCTAAACGATCTATAAGATAATAACTTACTTACTTATAGTATAAATCTTCCCAGGTGAATTTTTCGCTTCGAGCCATTACATTAAATTTGAACCTTAATACTATGGCGATACCGTTTGTTTTGAAACCTTGCTCGAAGCGAAAAATTCACCTGGGAAGATTTATACTATACTAAAGGTAGTTTACTGAATTAATACACACTGTTATCTTTCTTGATTTATACAAGGTGTTTGGTAGTTACGTGCAAAGCTTTAAGGAGGTGATAGCCAAGGTATTTTTGAACATTTTTAGCCATATATGTCTTTGCCGAAATTTGTTTTTTTTTCTTTTTTTTTAAATTTAAAACTTAGAAATTTTAGGAAAATAGCCAGAATTTGATAGTTACGAGTCAATATTATGGCACAGAAAAATTACTCAGTTCAAACCTAAGACATTTTTAGTAATTTCGAATGCCTCCATTTTGTTTTTGTGGCAAGAAAGACACTTAAAAAATATTTCATTTGGTCAAAGACACATTAAACTATCCGAAATAAAAGATTTTGTTTCCAAATTAACGCAATATTGACATATTACACGTGTACGTGTTTGACTCGTGACTATCAAATTCTGGGTATTTTCCTAAAAATTCTAAGTCTTCAATTTAAAAAAAAAATATCAAATTTCGGTTAAGACTTATATGGCTAAAAATGTTCAAAAATACCTCGGCTATCACCCCCTTAAAGCTTTGCACGTAGCTACCAAACACCCTGTATACCTACCTAAATATCGGCGAGTGGGAACCCTGCGCTCTCGGTTTCGGTACAGCGGTGCCCAACGGAATATGAACGCTCGTATCGCACGATAAGTTTCATTTTCGCGTGCAAGCAGTTAACGGTCTTACGAGTAGGCAAATTTATACCTAAAGTCGAGTTTTGTTCGAGAGTGATTCTGTACGCTAGTAGTATTATTTGTGTGTGTAGAGGTGCGGCCGCACCAGTGCCCCTCGTGCCCCAAGAGCTTCACGCAGCGCGGCGCGCTGGCGCTGCACGCGCGCGCGCACCGGCCGCCGCACGAGCGCGCGCTGCCGCTGCACGCCTGCCCGCACTGCCCCAAGCTGTTCCTGTACTCCTCAGGTCAGCTCCCTGCAGCCTGCAGACTGGTGCTGCCCACGCGCGCTGCCGCTGCACGCCTGCCCGCACTGCCCCAAGCTGTTCCTGTACTCCTCAGGTCAGCTCCCTGCAGCCTGCAGACTGGTGCTGCCCACGCGCGCTGCCGCTGCACGCCTGCCCGCACTGCCCCAAGCTGTTCCTGTACTCCTCAGGTCAGCTCCCTGCAGCCTGCAGACTGGTGCTGCCCACGCGCGCTGCCGCTGCACGCCTGCCCGCACTGCCCCAAGCTGTTCCTGTACTCCTCAGGTCAGCTCCCTGCAGCCTGCAGACTGGTGCTGCCCACGCGCGCTGCCGCTGCACGCCTGCCCGCACTGCCCCAAGCTGTTCCTGTACTCCTCAGGTCAGCTCCCTGCAGCCTGCAGACTGGTGCTGCCCACGCGCGCTGCCGCTGCACGCCTGCCCGCACTGCCCCAAGCTGTTCCTGTACTCCTCAGGTCAGCTCCCTGCAGCCTGCAGACTGGTGCTGCCCACGCGCGCTGCCGCTGCACGCCTGCCCGCACTGCCCCAAGCTGTTCCTGTACTCCTCAGGTCAGCTCCCTGCAGCCTGCAGACTGGTGCTGCCCACGCGCGCTGCCGCTGCACGCCTGCCCGCACTGCCCCAAGCTGTTCCTGTACTCCTCAGGTCAGCTCCCTGCAGCCTGCAGACTGGTGCTGCCCACGCGCGCTGCCGCTGCACGCCTGCCCGCACTGCCCCAAGCTGTTCCTGTACTCCTCAGGTCAGCTCCCTGCAGCCTGCAGACTGGTGCTGCCCACGCGCGCTGCCGCTGCACGCCTGCCCGCACTGCCCCAAGCTGTTCCTGTACTCCTCAGGTCAGCTCCCTGCAGCCTGCAGACTGGTGCTGCCCACGCGCGCTGCCGCTGCACGCCTGCCCGCACTGCCCCAAGCTGTTCCTGTACTCCTCAGGTCAGCTCCCTGCAGCCTGCAGACTGGTGCTGCCCACGCGCGCTGCCGCTGCACGCCTGCCCGCACTGCCCCAAGCTGTTCCTGTACTCCTCAGGTCAGCTCCCTGCAGCCTGCAGACTGGTGCTGCCCACGCGCGCTGCCGCTGCACGCCTGCCCGCACTGCCCCAAGCTGTTCCTGTACTCCTCAGGTCAGCTCCCTGCAGCCTGCAGACTGGTGCTGCCCACGCGCGCTGCCGCTGCACGCCTGCCCGCACTGCCCCAAGCTGTTCCTGTACTCCTCAGGTCAGCTCCCTGCAGCCTGCAGACTGGTGCTGCCCACGCGCGCTGCCGCTGCACGCCTGCCCGCACTGCCCCAAGCTGTTCCTGTACTCCTCAGGTCAGCTACCTTACCTACACCGAGCGCCGACTAACGTGCGCGTTTACTCGATGTGACCAGGGTACGAGTCGAATATTCGGCACGACAACGTAGCATCCGACGCAGAGCTGCTCGATTTGTCGATAATCAGGCAATCTCTGGCCTACTTGATCCTTTGGCTTTGCGGAGCGATGTGGCGTCTCTCTGCATACCGTATTTATCATGGGGAGTGTTCTGACGAACTGTTGAATCTTGATGATTAGCAGCCTTAGTACCGTGCGTTTTAAGCGAAACTTCTTTCCTCGCCCGACGAAGATCTGGAATCAGCTTACTGCGGCAACATTCCCGGAGCGTTACGACTTAGGGATCTTTGAGCAGACGCGCTTGTGATTCCCCTCGTGTTGCGGATGTCCATGGGCGACGGTGATCAGTACAGCGAGCAGAGCAGCTGCTCCGGAATAAATTCTCGATGCGAATTATCACATCGAGCAAATGCTCACGTCAGTCGCCACCTTTAAGCATGTTCCCGCCAAGCGCGACGTGTGACACTCATTCCTTTCGTTCATTCCGGTCTCCCATTCCCGATCATCTCGCTCGGAACACAACGCTCCAGCGCCGCTCAAAGGCCGGCGCAGACCGGATGCGAGTGCGTGTGTCTAAGGTTGTCTATTTTTTTGTACTGTGTAGTAAATCGAAAACCATTTGGAGATAAATGCTTTTTATATCGTTTTAATGCATTTATTACATGTCAAATAAGCAATGACCTTCATTTGACACTGAAGTAAATGTTGTAGACGGTCCAAGTTGTACTTTAATCAGTGTGGAATGACATTGTTTAGAATTCTTCACAATTTACATGTGGTGGTAGATTTACGGAGTTTGATTTGGAACCGCTGCCTTACGTCTAGCACTTTGACAGCGCCACTAGTTACAGTGTACAACTACACAAAAATAATTGAAGGCGTTGCCGTATCGTACCCTTAATTAAAATCTGACGTCATCAAGCAAACTACATAATTTCAATAATTAGTTTTGAAAAAGTAGTGAACTAAATAAAAAAATATTCAAATCAGTTTCTTATAATTGACTTTCCTATACAAAAAAAAATATAAAAACTATTGGTATTTTTTTTAGACATTCCCAATTAGGATTAAAACACTCGTTTGATCTTATTATGAAACTCACCTTCGGTTCGTTTAACCACACACGTGTTTCAATGCCTCTCATTATGTATCAGTCGCAGTTATGTATCAGTCACATAAATAAATAAGTATATTCGGTGCGGCAGGTCTGTCGCGGCACGTGATGTCGCACCTGGGGCGGCTGTACGAGTGCGGCGCGTGCCACAAACAGTTTGCCGACAAAAGCTCCGTGCTGCGGCACGTGCGCCGCGCCAACCACGCTCCCGCCACAGCCGCCGACGCGACGCCGCCGTGCCAACCACAGAGCTAATACACGCGTACAAATACCCGGTGCGGGTAAAATACGGTCGCTTAACTTACGGATAAATCCACTCTTAGTAGAGGAGACGTGGAAGATCGACCTTCACCGATCTGATAACTCGATGAGACATATTTTTTATTAAATATAATTTATAAATAAATATGCCTATGATAACTTGCCTATCGAAAAGTGTTCATGTTTTTTTTTTGTTTTATTGTGGAGTGCCTTTAGCCATCTTCCAGCTCCATCATCAGACCCTGGTTACCATCTGGGATCGAAGTACTCGTCAAGACGAATCAAACGAGTCCAAACTCAACGGGGTAATTCGTAATTTCATTAATTCAGTATGACCAAAGGCACTCCACAATAAACCGACACAACCCCATCGAGTTTGGACTCGTTTGATTCGTCTTGACGAGTACTTTGATCCCAGATGGTAACCAGGGTCTGGTGATGGAGCTGGAAGGTGGCTAAAGGCACTCCACAATAAAACAAAAAAAAATAGCTTTGAACACTTTTCGATAGGCAAGTTATCGTAGGCATATTTGTTTATAAATTGTATTTGATAAAAAATATGTCTCATCGAGTTATCAGATCGGTGAAGGTCGATCTTCAACGGCTCTTAGACCATCTGCCCTCATAAGCTCCACACGCACAGACAGCGCAGGCGTGACGGTGACGGTTGTAATATTCTATCTTGTATGAACGGTTCTGCGGTACTGTACCGTGATTTCGTTCATATAAGTTAGAATATTACAACTGTCACCGCCACGCCTCTGCTGGTGCGTATGGAGCTTTAAGGCCACTCGCACGGTCCAGGGTTAAAAAATTGAATCGCTATCGTATTTTTGACATTACTTAACCCTTGGTATAGTTCAAGTGCGATTTTTTTTCCACAGGCCAAGCGAAATACAGTGTTATGACAATGTCATAAAGGCGCTGTCATGGAAAAACACTACGCACTCGTAACTATAAGGTGATATCAGACGGGTAATTTTTCATACGTTGTTTTGTTTTATTTTGCATCTTTCACTCAAGGTGACATGTCTGAACGGAAATTTAGTGAACAGATCCAACGATGTTGAATTTTTTTATTGGGCATACATGAACAGTATGAACACAGAGAGAACGTTCACTCGGATTCGGACATTTAAACTTATTCCAAGACGTACAACTTTGTTCGACGCCGTATAGAACGAAACTCCGGATGAATGTTCATTTCTACGTCATTCCATGAACGTGTGAACATGGTACATATGAAAGAAAAATGAAGCATTCACTCGAGTGAATATTCATTTAAGTAAACCGTCTGATATCACCTTTAACACTTACCTCGGGCTTATACAGTTAACTCTAGTCTGTGCGTGCAAGTCTCCTTTAGAAGATTTTACCTTATTTACCTTTTCTCTTGATACCAAAATCTTAAAAAATCCCAGAATAGGATTTATCCAAGTTTGAAGTTCAGCGACTCATTTGTTGATTCTGAATGAACGACAATAACACGACCGGCAGTTTGAATTATCAGGATGTTCATTCCGGGTCGTACATTACACTATACCGCACCCAAAATGTCATCATTTGTAGTTTATAATAGAATCGATGTCGCTTCTAATCGCTTCTCCTGGTTTTAAGTCGCACAAGTACTTTGTTATCATAGAATTTACTGAATTATTGGTGCTCACCAAATGAAATTCAGCCCTTTTAAAGCACAATCTCTGTAATGACCCAGTCAATGTTAAAATATCTTTCAGTTGGGGAAACTCTGTTGGGAAGTAGGAAGCGAATGTATGCCCTTCGTATCGACGAACATTTTTTGTCCTTTACGATATGTGGTGTTCGCCAAAAACTCGCTCTCATAAAGGTGTAGATATTTCATAAAATATAACCCTTCTTCGGCAGTCGGGTAAAAAAGTTAAACTGTATGAAGTGTATTTATTTTACCGTTCTGGATGCCAGAACAGTAAGTGGCGGTTTTACACATTTGCCGCCAGTAGGCTATTAAATTTTCGCCGCCTCTACTAAATAACCTCTGCAATTCGATACCTTAAATTTTAACTATACCTAATATTGAAGCGCTATTGGAATATTTTAAAAATCACGTTAACAAAAGTACACTTAATGAACTAAAACAATTACTTTGCTCACCCGCGGCCTTACAATAGTTACGTTTATGCAAGAAATGTGTGTTCATGCAGTTCCTCCACCTCCACACTGTACGAACACACACAAATCACATAAACCCAACCATCACCACCACCAAGCTACACTGACATTTCTTGCATAAACGTAACTATTGTAAGGTCGCGGGTGAGCAAAGTAATTGTTTTAGTTCATTAATATGGACCTCCGCAAAGTAACGCCTGATTCAATAAATTATTTAAAAGTACACTTTACAAAGAGCTTAATAATTTTTCATGTTCAGTCGGGGTAATAAAAGGTTCATCTTACAGTTGAACCCCCAGTCAACATTTTATTTCAAACGAAACAGAATATCGCATTGACGTTTCCCATTTTCAAAAGGTACTAAGAGTCTATGATTTGATAGAGGATTCAATTTAATAACTGACGAAGCTTTTCGTATCCTGACTGTACAGACGTTGGAGTATTCGGTGTACTATTTATATAATATATTTTTTATAAAATTTTTGTTAAATTTTGGAGACTTCTTTTTGTATATAATGTTATATTTATTTCTCTAGACAGCAATAAATTGAGCCAAATTTGCCGTCCTAGGGTCCAAATTACTCAGCTTGCTGGTAACTCCGCCACTGTGGAAACTGTATCATTTAAAAACCCAAAACGGTGCACTAACTAGTATACTAGTCAAAAGTTTTGTAGGTTGTCCTGTACGACAGAGATGGCTCGCGGCAGTGTGTTCAGATATTTAGAACCTATTGGTTTGTTGTAATGCAGTCCTTATGTGCCCATAAACCAGTATCTGGGTAGAGACCAAAAAGTTGGACAACGTTAAATGCTAGTTAACCATACAAAACGATCGACTGGAAACATTTAAGAACACGAAGATTATCCTTACATGAATGGTTAAGTTTCGTGTCACAACGGAATTATTTCATGGTATTTTTAAGTACCAGCATTAAGGTGTCCAACTTTTGAACTCCCATATTCTAATTAATACATGCGGACTGCGCTTCATACAAAGCTTGATGATTGATGCAGCTATTGTACAGCAAGTTGCGATGAAATAAATTTATTTATTGTCATTAATACATCGATCAAGGTCTCACTGAATCTAATTCAGTGTAAACAGTATGAAATTATGCAAATAAAACACTATTTTTTACTTAAAACGTTTTATTGGAAAAAAATTCACAGTGGTTGAAAGGCAACATGGTATTGTATAATTTTAGAAAATAATGACAAGATATAAATAGAAGCCGGCGTCGCCGATGCGATACTGACACTAGGTGGCGACTACGCGACATTGTGACACTAGGGCGGCGACATTCGAGCGGCTATGTTGTGACACTAAGCGACGCCGGCCGACCGGAACATGCGACGGATGGCACTTACTTCAAACAAACCGCGCACAAACGCTTGCAAATATAATTTTTCGAAAGGGGAAAGTTCACGCCAACCGTATTGTAACTTATGGAATGCCTTTTATACACTTAACATTAAAAAATACGCTTCCTATAAGCATACAATTAAACTGAAGCTTTCGAATTTTGTTCAAGGGGGAAGTGGCCGGGCCGCGACCGGCTCGGGAAACGACGGACACGATAATTACACTTGAACCTCTAATTCAACTCCTACAGCTAAATATAAATGATTATAAAAATAAATAAGGGCGCCGTGCCCTCTCCCGCCCCGCTCCCATTGTATTCTTGAGCAAAACTTGCTAATTTAAGTATCATCAAAAATATTGGTGTTTGACACTCGGAGCGCTGCCACGCTTCTGCGACTCACACGACATCCGGCAACACGCAGCCGCGATGCTACTCGCACACAGCACTTTCATTTATGACTCGCATAATTTCCCAATATAACTTATCAGTTAGAATAAAATCCAAATTATTTAAAAATATAATAATTAATAATAAAAACAAGCCTGTGTGCCGTTCGTGGTCGTTTTTGTATGTTATTAAAAATATGGTTAAAACGTGATTCTCTTCAAGTACAATGTATATATATTCGGTTATAGCACATTATGGTCTAAAATAAAATTACTATTAAGTAATAATCAATATTTACATATAGTCCGAGTACCGCGAGTGGGGCCTCCGCCCCGCAAACGAATAGGGTTCGGGTTCGATACCGAGTGCGGCTTAAGGCTATTCGGACGGACGTACCCGCTCCGGGCTAAGGCGGCACCTACCGCAGTTGTTCCCATACAAGACAGAATTAATGCAACATTCAAAGTTCGTGTACTTAAATGAATGACCCAATAAACAGCTTCGGAATCGCGACCGCGCCTTATACAATAACCGTTTCACCATAATTATTAATGCGTTATTTTATTCCACGAAATTCAACGTCTTACAATTTACAGGTGAGAATAAAATTATCTATAATTTTAGAACCATTTGATTATAATATATCCATTTCTCAGGCAGTCCGCACTTAAATATACGCAAGGCATGTTCATTTCAGTTATATTTTACTCGAGACTGGCAGCATCAGACATTGCAAAGGCGCTGCGTTCCGGCATTCGCGCGACGTATTGAACGATGTAAGGTCGTCCTTCTAAGATATGTTTAAGTAGAAATGCTAAATTGGTCCAAATTACTGACGCCTGGTGGGATTCTAGGATAACAACCGTCCAATACACAAAGCTAAACTAAACACTGTTCAATGTAACATGAAAATAACAATTTACTGCTTCATCTCGCAATGAACAGATTGACAAAAATAGTACATTCACTCTCTTCACTTATATAAAATTGACGTACAATACTTTTAAAGTGTAAATGTATGATTATTGTCACTAAAATGTTAACTTAGCTTGCAGTACCAACTATCGAACCCTACGCTACGAACAACGGAACGCAACTTACGCGCCGCCGCCACACAAACAAACGAAAAAACTGTTTTAAATAGACATCAAATGCCACTAAGGTCCTAAAAATTAGGCTCTTTAGCGTTTCAGGGCAGTCTGTCATAATATTAAGCTTCATGATTCATGAATATTACATCGCTATAATAAGGCCAACTGGTATACAATTTTCGTCTGTAACGTCAGTACTGAGGCAATAAACATTCAGATGGACGCAAAATATATTAAAATTACAGTATTAAATACCACAATGTATTATTAAAGAATTTAAAAATAAACCTGCCATTCCAGATACATTTAAACTAGCTAATACCTAATTATGGACAGTTTTAGCACACATGTTTCATATGGCGAGGTCACTCGAAAGGAGTAAATTACAAAAGTCAGTAACAAAATACTCCAAAAACGAATACAGTAGAAAGATATAATCAGACAGTTAAAAATGGGTACGAAATACCATCCAAAAGCGAATATAGTAGAAAGGTGTAACAGGGTTGTCCATCGAATTGCCTCAGTGTTAGGCTTTAGAACTGACGCGTGATGTGGAGGCGGGGAGTTACGGACAGCTAGCTATCGCCGTTCCCGCTAAATACTTTAAGTAAAAACACTTAGCGACGTGGGCAGCTAGCTTTATTCTCCGTTTTACATGTTTTCGAACTGGTCGACGCGGCGTTTGGTGTTACCCTTGCGGATCTCGCGCAGAGTCTTGTACTTGTCGCGTCCCTGGCGGACGTTTTCGCGGTGGATCTTGTCCATGGCGGTTTCTTTCGTCTCGTCGCGGGACTGCGCCAGGTCTTGCTTGAGAGCCTGGAAATTGAGAATTGGGATTAATTGCAGAAAAACAAAAACTTTTTTCAGAAGTATGTGGTAATATTGCCGTAATTCTCGTATTGTGACAGGTTTGTGTTTAGTTGTAGGGCGTAAGTAAGCTGGGGCAGAGGATGACGTAATGTAATCCTCTGTACGTGATGGGCATTCACAATATTAAATTATGACTCCCTGTCAAAAAATTGTCTTTTGAACATAAGTACTTCTGTAACTTGTTAGTCCTAGTGAGATTATCAATGGAGGAAAAATTTTAGATAAGATTGGCTAAGATGAAACGCTACTTGCGTCAATTTTCCGGCTATCTTAATCTTTGAGAGAGTGAGCGTCATTAATGCTAAGCTATGTAGCCATTTGGGGAAGATTGTGAGTTTGAGCACGTATCTTTCCATAAAAAATATAGCTTAGTTGAACAGGTTTCTATCGGTGCTATGCTATGTGGAGGGAACGTGTAAGTAATACGTAATGTTCATTTGATATAATACAACTTTCGATGAAACTATAAATTATACAAACTTTTACAGATCGATTTAAGTTAGGTTAGTTTTATTTAAGAAAAATCCTGTAGAGTTGACGATTTACGACAAAATTGCACTGTATCAGTGCAATCATCAATTTAAATGTTATGTAATTTGATACTTACCTCTATGTGGAACAATGAATGAGTCGTTTCCAAAAAATTGTACACAACTAAGGGTTTAATTAAAACAAAACTTAATTGATTCCTTTGTAACGAAAGTTACCCGTATAGTTTTGATTGTATGACCAACTTTCGTTACACAAAGGACGCGATCGTGATTTTGTTTTCATTAGCCCTTAATTATGTACAAATTTTTTTTAAACCTCCTGGGCCCAATCGCGTAACAAATTACAAGTTAACAGTATTAGCTATTTTGTATTGAAATTCACTAACACTATTGCTCGTATTTTGTTATGCAATCGGGCCCTGGTCATTAATGGTGGATATCAAACACATCCAAAGCAACGGAGTATCTTCGCACATATCTCGTGGTGGTGGTGGTGGTACCTTGAGCTGGTTGTGGAGGCGCTCGTTCCGCTCGGCGAGCGTGCGGCGGTCCTCGACGGGGTCGACGAGGTCGTCGGGCGCGCCGGGCAGCTCGCCGCCGGCGTCGGAGCCGCCGTCCGAGCCCGCGTCGCCGCGCTCCGCCACGTGGTGGTGCTGCGGGGTCACCGCCGCCGCCAGCAGCGCCGCCGCCTCGTCCTGAATTTATTATAATATAGTACATTGTTGTAGAGGCTACAGAGTGAGCAGACAAGAATGACGCATTCTCATTGATCAATTTAATTTCACATGCAGCAGACGATTACTTTTGATTGGTCCGATTGTCGTTTCAGCACGCCGGGAATGAAATTCAGAAATTATCTTTCAAAAAGTCGTATCGTATTATGAAATACATATATTGATACGTCCTGTTTTCGTAATGTGTTACTGATTGTTGTCATGTTTTGCGCGCCATAAATGAGTCAGCTGTTAAATGTACTTAAATAGGCAGTTTTGGGTACTGGATTTAGGTTGTGTTGGCGGTGTCGCGCCGGAGCGCGCCATTACCGCGTGCGCTTGCTCTACTCAATACGCTCTTGGCATCTGTACCTGAGTGTGACCTGTTTGCGTGGAGATGGGTAGCTGTGTGTCGGGAATGTTTGAGTTTTTGTGAGGCGATGGACAATAGCCCGACCACCGTGCAATAATAAAATGCCCAGCTGTTTTTCTTTTGTATGCCTGCTTAATATTGTTATTTTTTATTAGTGTTTTCTTAGTTAATTTTCTGTATGTATAATTGATGTTAATTAATTTAATTTTAATTTTTATTCTCTTTTTAATTCTTAGTTATTAAGCAATCTGGTTTCTCGGCGTATTGGTCCGCTGTAATGCCGTGTAAATTAATTAAATAAATAAATAAATAAATGTATGGCCACATTTTCGAGCAATGTCGTGAAAAAATATACTCTTTTGGCTGATGTGATGCTTGGAGTGACATAGGAGCTCCGCCAAGGGTAGCTTCATTAACACATTCACGTCCGCATATCGCCGTGCGGTACGCTCGTAACGAGTGGCAGCGTTTTTCCGCTTTGTAGCAAAAACTGCCTACTAGAACTCGCCTAGCGGATTCTTGGCACTGAACGTAAACTCATCGCCCAAAAAATTAATAATTCTGAAAGTAAAAGGTGACGTTTGAGCCCTAGATTTTAATTAACCTAGTTTAATGACCTTATAACATGTTTTGTTCACTAAAAATTAAAACTAGATTAAAATTAAATAAACTAAATTTAAAGTAATTCTAAAAATAACCCCTACGGCATGGTACCGAAGACGCTGGCAGCATTTCCTCGCTGTATTGTAAGACTGATGCGTTGAGCGAGGAAGCTGCCGGCTCTTCGGTCTCCTGTGGTATCTCTGAGTCTCTTTGATAAGTCTTTGAAGAGACTCAGAGCGCCGAAAGGTACAAAGTAAGGTACATTCGGCGCAGAGACTTCTGTATTTTCCTGTCTTGGCAGTTTCTGCCCTAGCTTTGTTGTGTTGTGTGGTTGTACTGACCTGTTGCCGCCGCGCCTCTTCGACTTCTTCCTGCAGACGCCGCGTCTCTGTGTCCTTCTCTTCCACCTCCTGTTGGATGCGAGACACCTCTTCTTGCTTGGTGCGGATCTCTTCTTCCAACTTGGCACGCTCGGCAGCTTCCATGTTCTGGAGAAAGAAATCATTCATGAATGCAATGAGAAATTTAAAATTGCGAAATTAAGAGCAGTTTCAAGACCAACTCAATGATTATAGAAGCCAGCATACCTGTGACATTAGCGATGACTGTTCTTATAAGTGATGTCAGTTATTACATTCTATGTACCTCTATATTGCAGCTTTATTAGATTCCCATTATACCAAATGTCCATAATAAGACATTCCACCAAAAAATCACTGCCTTGAGTGATCTTCGATGTTGTAATGTGATGCAACAGAATATGGAATGCTAGAAATGTGTTAATAATGCTAGTGTAGACCAAATGCAAGTGTTTTTGTAAACGATACTTTTTACAATCTTTTATTTAGTTTCATCTGTCCCGATGATCAAACCTTGCGAGTTAAATTTGACCCAATTACCGATTGTGCTGAAATTTTGCATAGAGAGGCCAGACAAACTAACTAGTGGGTCACCTGATGTTAAATGATCACCACTGTCCATAGACACCCGCAGCGCTTTACGCGATGCCGCCAGTGCGTTGTCGGCCCTGCAGAAAATTGTACACTCGCCTCTTAAAGGCACCCAGGTCGTAAATCAGGTGACAATGCAAAATTATTAATTATTGAGCTGATCTGATAATTGAGCTGGAAGGTGGCCATAGGGACTCTGTAATAAAACGACACAACCCCGTCGAGTTTGGGCTCGTTTAATTTGTTTTCACGAGTATTTTGATCCTAGATAGTACCTAACCAGGGGCAAAAAGTACAGTAATATTTAGTGGTGTCACCTTGGTCTCCTCGAGGCGGGTCATCATGGCCTGCAGCTCGTTCTGGCGCTGCTCCAGCTCCTCCTTGGCGGCCTGCAGCTGCCGCAGCTGCTCCTCCAGCCGCCGGATCATGTCCTGCGCCTCCACCAGGTTCGCCTGCCACACACAACCATCATCAACTACAGGACATCTTAAGTTGTGAACGAATTAACTACTAGAAATCAACGGTAACTTTTGATTTAAAAAATCATTGCTTAACCTCTTCACCGCCCCAGTGATCTAGTCATCATCTTCAGCCGTAGGACGTCCACTGCTGGACATAGGTCTCCCTCATTGACGCCCAATCATTAGGGTTAGAAGCGACTTGCATCCCCCCTGAACCTGTGGCCTTCACCAAATCGTTCGTCCATCTCGTTGATGGACGTCCGTTTTGGGCCCCAATGACCATCTGTTCTGCGTGCTATATGGCCTGCCCATTGCCATTTCAACGAGTTAATCCGTTTGGTTATGTCGGTGACCCCGATTCTTCTACGGATCTCCTCGTTTCTGATTCGATCCCGTATAGAAACTCCGAGCATAGCCCTCTCCATAGCTCGTTGAGCGACTCTAAGTCTATTCATCAGGCCCATAGTGAAGCACCACGTCTCGGATCCATGTGTCATCACTGGCAACACACACACACACTGATTAAAGACTCAATGGTTGAAGAGTCGTCCAACGGCCAATTGAATGCCTCACACGCCAACCTCATCTATACATGACTAATATTTCAACTCGAAATAAACCCTTCTACAATGGATTTTATGTAGGCTCCTTCGTTAATTACCTGTGAGCGTTCCATCTCCTCTTGCATGTGTTTGAGGCGGTCCTCGTACTCTTGCTGTTTCTTCTCAGCGCGCTCGCGAGCCGCGATCTCCAGTTGCAGTTTCTCCCTAAAGAATAGAAAACGACGCTGTCACTAATTGGTATTTTTTGGTGAAGAGTTCCAGCCCGCTTGGTCATCAGCAGGGCTCAACTTTTGGTGCGGATGACGTAAAAATTATGTAATTTTGTACACATGATGTGTTACCTAAATAGAATAAGTTTTACAAAATTTTGTTTTTAGTTTATACCCTGCCTTTGTAACTATATAATAAAAGTAGATGTTGTGATAATAAAATACATTTACAATAAAAAATAAATAAATATCACAGGCCAATTCACACCAATCAACCTAGCCCCAAAGTAAGCACAGCTTGTGTTATGGGTACAAGGCAACGGATAAACATAAGTAGATATTAAATATCCAAGACTTGAGCACAAACATTCGTATTAATCACACAAATATCTGCCTCGACCGGGAATCGAATCCGGGACCTCATGCATCGTAGTTAGGTTCTCTAACCACTAGGCCATTTGGTCGTCTCAATAACAAACAATATCAGTATATTTTCAAATCTATTGCCACAACGTCAATTTATTGTTAATCTGAATGACAATGTCAGCCAAGACATTATGGTCCTGCTCATTTGAGATCAAAAGAGGTTGATAAGTGGTAATTATTTGGGCCAATCAACTTTTAAACCGACGTTTTTGGCGTCTCCTGCGTTACCAAAATTGTCTCTGGCGTTACCAAAAAATCGTACTTCCAACAAGATATTTCACGGTTAATAGGTTAAACTTACGTAGGATGGCATGTATTCATGCTATCTATTAAATTACAGAAAAAACATGTTTACTTACAAAAATCTGCAATTGTTTGAAAAATGTCGCGGACAGATTAGTGTCGGTTTAAAAGTTGATTGGCCCATTTACGAAAATACAATTTGAAATCAACTTATCGCGGTTTAACATCATTGGCACTAAAATTTCGAGCCCTGGTCATCAGTGGCAATGATGAGGTTTAGTCCACGGCGGCTCTTAAAGCAGAGTCTACTTGGAACTTGTTCATAAAAGCATTTTACCCTCAACTATCCTCGCCTGCTGCTCGGGTGGACATAAGCGTCTCGGGTAACATGACTCGTTTTATGCTCTTGTTGTGCAATCTACTATTAGTACAAGCAAGCGAGCAAAAAAAAATAGAGCACTGACCTCTGCGCCTGCTTGGCGAGCTTCTCCTCCCTAGCCTGCGCCTTCATCTGTTGCACGTCGATGGTGTCGGGCTTGCGCCGGCGCATGTACAGCTCGTGGTTGCCCATGCACAGCGCCAGGATGCGCTTGTTGACGCGCACGCGCGGCGCGAAGAACACGAAGTCCGGCGCCTTCTTGTCGATCGGCTTGATTATGAACTTGCGGTCGTTGAACGAGATGTTGCGGATCTCTGACCAGGGGAAGCCGATTTTCGGGGTCAGCCTGGAATGGGGTGGAAGGTTTTTTTAATGTTCGTCGTCATCGCCAGCTGAAAGATATGACAGTAGACCGTTTTGGTCTACGATTCAGACCTACTAAAATCCATTTTGTCCTACTCTACTACTTCTGGCACGAATTTTAATAGGACCAAACGGACGAAATAATCCATTTATTCCTACTACTTCTGGAACTAAATAGGGCAGGTTAGATAATTTTTACACATTAACAAGTAGTTTAGGTTCGTTAGGTATCTTCAGATACCCGAAAGGCAGACCGCCCAGAAATAGGAGCCCCGCGAAGCGACACAAAGCGTGGATTACCTGATGCAGTCATTCCGTTTAGCTCTACTAGTGGTAGTGGTTTGTTCGTTTGTTCCTACTAATAGGACTGAATGGTAAACCAAAACGGACTATATCAAAGACATCTACAGCTCCATATAGTTCTCCTCCAAAGAACTCTATAATGACCGGGCCTGCGCCCGCCAGAATCCATAGGACACTTGCGATCATCACCAGGTAGAGGGCCTACCCATGTTGCGACTTTCGGTACGAGTACAATGGAACCAGCTGTGTCGTGGACGTGGAACCTTTTCATAGAAAATGTAACGGTGACATCGCATTTGTTTGTTAAACAGACGGGTCCTGCGCCATGCGTAGGTAACCTTAACCAGGTGGTCTGGTCACTGTATCTTGTCCGTGAATATACGCTTGATGTTTTCTTTGAAATGTTTATATTCGCGACCAAAACCGCGGGCAACAGCTAGCATTATAACAAGACCAAACTCACTTGTCATCCTTTTCATAGATATTCAGCCCCAGCGCGTCAACTCCCAGCCATAGCTCGGTGGTCTTCTTGTTGCGGATCTCGAAGTAGTTGACGCCGTACATCTCGAGGTCCTGGGCGATCTTGAGGTATTCCATCATGGCGTCTTCGCGGAGCATCCCGCGGTGCTCCTGCCACCAGTTGGTTATGCTCTGCTCCCACTCGTCGCGGGACATCTGAAATGCAACACATGTCAAGCAGATGGTCCGACCGTTTCGGTCTTGGCGACCGCTTCGATTCCTAATCGTTACGGCGCTGATGCGCCTTAAGATGGGTGACGTAGCCAATTTTAGCGGTGACTATTCGCGCGCACTTACGGGGATGTAAGGACACCGCCCTTATAGCCGTAGGAAATGGCTAGTGGTGGTAGAGCCTTCAATTCGTTTAGTTGAGCACAGCACAGCTATTTGGGCCAATCAACTTTTAAACCGACGTTTTTGGCGTCTCCTGCGTTACCAAAATTGTCTCTGGCGTTACCAAAAAATCGTACTTCTAACAAGATATTTCACGGTTTAATAGGTTAAACTTACGTAGGACGGCATGTATTCATGCTATTCATCTATTAAATTACAGAAAAAACATGTTTACTTACAAAAATCTGCAATTGTTTGAAAAATGTCGCGGACAGATTATAGTCGGTTTAAAAGTTGATTGGCCCATTTATCGAACCTATAGATATGGAAATCATTAATCAGAGCAGAAGAACAAATTTTGCCCAGTTGAAAAATAGTTGGTAACGCTCCCCCTAACACTCAAAACTGGTTGGCCTGACTTGGCCCTTCCTAGAAACTGGTTGCCCATCCCCACAATAATAACAGCAATAGCAATCATGCTTGTTTTTCTTGAGTTTCGATAGTTAAGTTAGTGATAGTGCTAGACTGGTTGTCACTTTTTTACTATTTTATACAGAAGACTGCATTTGCCTCTATCTCATCACAAGTAGTCCCCCATAGCATTTAACAGTCTCTACTGTTGTAGAGACAACCCTACCCTATATCTTGTTCTACATGGCGCTGTCGAACTTTTTTAAATCCAAATAAAATACAGTTTCGAACTCTTCCTTTGGCCTTCGGTCCCCAGGCATAACATCTGTCTATCACAAAAAAAGGAGAATTCTTCGAACCTCTTGTTGCTTTCTCTCACCTTGTGCTGGTCAGTGACGCGTTGCGGCAACAGACGGTCGTTGGCGAGGAAGCTGGGACCGTGTAGGCCAGGGTTGTGGTCGCCATGTCTCGCTTGCACCGCGTACGATGCGAGCAAGACGGACGTCTCCGGCGGGCAGTATATCTCATCTGACAGGATCGCGTTCTTGACCTGAATTGAGAGAAGTCCTTAAAACTGCTTTAAATTAATTTGAGTCGAGAAATCGGAAAGAAGAAAACCGAAGAGCAAGTAGGGGCATTTTTTAACTACTATCGAGCATCGAAACGTGGAAGCGCGCATTGTGGTTGCACAGATCAATACAGTTCACTTCCCAGTATCCTTATTTCATCGAACTTCCGCAGATATATGAGGCAGCTAAGCAGTGTGCGAGAAAATAAACTACCAAGAAGATGACTTAGTTTTTGTAGCTTTGCTGAGCACAGTTTGTTTGTGAATTTTTCCTCCTTCTTGTGGATAAGGCAGCCTTAAGCCGTTGCCACCAAATAACATCATCATCCCAGACTATATACGTCTCACTGCAGGGCACAAACCCCTTAGAATGAGAGGGGTTGGGCCGTAGTTCCCTCGCGGGATCAGTGCGGATTGGGAACTTCACACCCAAATAACTTATTTCTGAATAAATAATATTAATATTTTCTCTATTAGCTGTTCGCACCAAACACGATTAGAAAATACACTTTCGCAAATGTTCATTCACAGGATAAACAAATATCGTACTTGAAGGTAGAAGAGCTTGAGTGTGATTTCTTGGATGAGCTCGTCCGCGACATCCTCTGGGTAGAATTTAGCGCGGAACTTGAACTGCAGCGGATTCTCCTTCTTCACGTCTTGCTGCATAACCTGTAATAAGATAATACACCGTTTAGTGAATCTCATCTTTACTTCATATACACCGCCTAAATAAGGACTCGCGGGGGTATGAAGATAAAGTGGATCGAGGGGGCAGGCAGAAAACGGCATGAGGTCATACGAGGAAATCTATCTATACGTTAAATGTGTCACTGCCACCCAGACATGTATGAAGAGCGACAAGGATGCAACTAGATCAAAATTACATCATTTTAATACATAGGTTCTTTGGGCATATCCCGAAAAATTACAGGTTGTTTCCTTGTTCATGTAGACTACATTGTAGAATGTCGATACTAGTACTGTATCGAAAGCATTGAAACATGGAGCTTAGCAGGACGGGGGACAGTAAGGTGGTAAGAAAGTTAACAGATATAATGAAGACGTAAGCATTACTTTATTTGTTTCTTGGTATGTAGATAGGTAGGTAGGTAGGGGTTACCTAACATACGAACTGCTGAACAGATTTAAAAAAACAACAGGCAACAGCTAATAATAAATGTGACAATACTGATATTATAGGAAATATTCTTATTTCTGGAAAAAACAAAGCAATGAGGAAAATAATGATTTATTGTTTTATCCCGTTTATTTTGTTTTCTGATAATAAATGACTCTTTGCGGTTATAACTTTTCCCTTGTGTAGTTAACAGCCACTGTAAGTAAAAAAACGATAGCGAATGATAATTGTTTTTCAATTTATAACCTATTATAATGATCTTAGTTAGCGCCTGTATCACCACAATCCGTGGTGACTGTGATGCCGTCTCTGTCGATTCGAACAAAATAATTTGTCCCATAATATCAGGAGCTTATCAGAGTCCTAAAACAGGGCAGGCTAATCTGATATAATTGAGAATGCATCTATCTTTGCTTAAAATTTAAATAATAAATTAATAAAAGTTCATAGGTACCTCATACTGCAAACAATAATTTAAAAATTCCAAATATTTTTAGAAAATAAAAAAAAGACAATGAATAACAAAAAATACACCTAATTTTTGTGTTGCATCACATTTGGCACCAATGCCCTATTTAGCTCTACATAACATTTCGTATAGACTATAAAGAACTAAGGTTTGCACTACTCTCATGCAGCAATAAAACAATAAGTACATGAACCCACATAGGTCCTAGTAACAAATATACAAGTACTACAGCTACAGCGACACAAGCTGACACAACTCCTTACCCATCTGGAGAACGGAAGCGACCCTGACTTCGTTGCGTGCCCAGGAAAGGTCCAGTGACAGCGTTAAAAAGGCAACAATTAATTACAATTCAGCGCCAGTCGCATTCACAAATCAATTCGATGCTAACACAAGTTAAAGTTAATCTAGCTTAATGTTAACTTAAAATTATCAGCATGCTAACAAGCCTACGATATCAGCTAGCAATATCTTGCTATGTAAATGCCCACTTTTGTACAATTTTACATACATTAAAAATTATCTCAAACTGTTTTCCGCATACGTACCACCCCCTCTGTCCACTAAAACTAGGTTAGCTAGCTTCAGATGCTTGAAGGATAAACCGCCAAAAAGAAAATCAGTGGTATTGGAAATAGTTTAAGACATATTGAACGAATCTAGAATTAAATTGAACCTAATTATATGAAATTGTACGAAAGTGTCCGGAGCCGTTGTTTAAATTAGACGAAGTGAAAAGTAGTAATCGCTCATCCACAAAATACCCAGATTTCCACAATATTAGTTACGAAATACCAGTTCAGATTGATGTAGTACCTGCCCAGTAAAGTTCGGTACTTTGGAAAAAAACATGGTTGAAAACATGATATTTTGGGAATCAGCGCAGATATTTACAGGTTTTAGTGAAATGTAGCCGAGATAACTCCTAAAAAATCAAGCATAGAAACATTAGCAAACACTCATATTAGAAAATACCAACAGAAGATGAATAAAGCACTCCTCTATTGTTTCCTTTCGAAGACGAATTGTTAACAGTGCCGTTTTGTTTATGATGTAACCCGACAAGGTTACGAGTGAAAGTGGCGAGTAATGATTGCGTCAGGCATTTTTGCGACCTGTCGGCAGCCAGGTGCCATCATGTCTGACGAACCATCCGTGTATACTATTAGAACTTTTGGCAATTTACGCACTTGTATTCTTACACAATACTTCCTAGATGCCGACTATAGAGCGTAGATAACCATCTGTTTCCCACTGGAATCTTATTGATAGAAACTCTACGCCAATTAATACCATGGACCGTAATTGTTGGAATCTCTAAAATCGTGATCTCATTGCTGAAATTAATGGAAATATTTTAGGATGAGAACGAAAACACAATACAACAAATATCAATTCTCATATGCGTTTGTCCTGAGACATTTAGTAGTATGTTTAAAACATGGCTGATGATAAGCTGAAATTGTTAAGATCACATTACTCAGAAGCAACATTTGGCTCATTAAATTAATTGTCCAAAAGCATGTGCGAGCCAGCAACGGACAAAGGATGATGTCACGCCCGGTGAACAACCTCTCCGTTAACTGCTCATTAAATGATCGCGGCAGCCCATTAACCGGGTCCTGGCACTACGTGAATTGACACGCCATGTGCACTAGTTAGATTTTAATTGTCGTTCATTATTCAAGAACTTCATTAAGGAAACTATCTGGAGAGAATGTTGCAATTTCCGTGAAATATTAGTAGACTCCTTAAAAATAGAGTAGTGTTTTCAATCTATTTCACAAAACTTCTTTGATTTTCTTTTTTTTTTTCTCGGTTATTTCATTTTTCATTTTTCGTTTTAGTCCGCGCAGGGTTGTATACTTGGCAAGTGAGATATACTAATTATGTTCAAGACATTTTGTTATTATTATTTGCTTTTACAATTTACAAATTATTTATTTACGCATGTAGTCTTATGTATGTAGCTATTAGTGTGCAGTTTATTTATTTATCTATCTAAACAGCGATCCGGGTGTCACCAACGGTACTGGCTGAAAATCAGCGCTGGGGTGTTTTAAACGCCTCAGCATTATGCTGAGCCAGTGTCCGATTTGCAACCGCAATGACACATTCTATCTTTAGCTTTAGTGTTGCCTTATGTTTTGTAAAATATTGATGATGTGTCTTGTGATGTTGTAAATAAATGTATTTTCTTTCTTTCTTTCTTTATTTATCGTGCTTATTTACACTTGTCTAAGAACTCCTTAAGGCAAAAAAGTCATCACACTATACTCTCTTCTAGGGACAGCTGCGCTAATTCACGAATGGCATTTAAATTCATACTTTCAGCACATGGTGTAACGTACACGAATCATAAAAGTAAATAGACTTTATCAAAATATCTAAATGTATTTAATTTAAATTTATTTAGTGGTGTAGACAGTTGGTGATAGGAAAGCATTAATTCTCTCGGAGACAGAGGTAGTGGTTATCGCGTTGCGTAGCGTAATGGCATAAAGATCCGTTGATAAGATAAACTGACATTGCGTCAAGCCGTCGGACATTTTTCGAGTTTTGGCAACAACAGGCGAAACTGGAACCATTCCAAATGTTTATGCAACTTTGGATGTCCCAAAAACGTCCTGTGACAAGCAGATTTAATCTACAATTGTGTTGAGCTATTTTAATCTTTTCAGTCGCTTGCTCGTTGTTTTCACTCAATTGTTACCTGGAACTAATATCCGTAACATACAATTCACTGGCACCTTATCGATTGTTATCCTAAAAAGTATCTCCTTCTCCGAGGAGGAGATACTTTTACAGATATGGGGTTAGCTTAAAAGTATCTTAAGTATCATCAATTGTCAATATACATAGGTGCCTACTGACTGAGTCAATACAACAACTGATATCTCTAGCACGTTTAAAAAGTAAGTCTGTTTCAGAAAATTAAATATTTAAATTTATTTCACCCGATCTCTTTACATTTATTCTTTATTCCAAGCGATGTTAAATTAATGTAGCACTACATTGTTTGTACCTGTACCATCCTCATCAAGGACATAGAGTTTCAAACTAGCGTTCAACATCTAGCAGTTTTTTTTACTTTCTACCAAGAGCCAGAGCTATATTGCCTTACAATCTGGCGATCACAATCTCATTCATCATTTCTTTCTATCAAACATGAATGAAGCGATTGTGGGCGCCAGCTTAGACAATTTGGTTTCTGGTCTTACCAGGTCATCGGCTCTATCATAGGCTGCTTCTTCGTCGTCTTCTTCAGGCGACACCAGTTTCTTGACTCCTGTGGAGATGTATCGGGCCGTCTTCTCGGCTATTGTTTCCGGCTTGTAAAATACTTCTACGTTATTGAAATTGAACATTCCGCTAAATTGGTTGGATAATCATCATCATCCCAGCCTCTATACGTCCCACTGCAGGGCACAGGCCTCCTCTCAGAATGAGAGGCTTGGGCCGTAGTTCCCACGCGGGCCCAGTGCGGATTGAGAACTTCACACACACCATTGAATTTCTTCGCAGGTGTATGCAGATTTCCTCATGATGTTTTCCTTTACCGTAAAGCTCATGGTAAATTTCAAATGTGATTTCGCTCATAAATTCTGAAAAAGTCAGAGGTGCGAGCCGGGATTTGAACCCACGACCCTCTGCTTGAGAGGCCATAGGTCGAACCACTAGGCCACCACGGCTTTTTAGTTGGATAATAATAATAATAATCATTTTATTGCACGAAAACGGATTGGATGTAGATTTAGGTAGGTTTTCGTGATTAACTATAACTCTACCTTTAAGTATGTCAAATCTAATGTTAAAAATAGAAACTTCACATGTCACATAATAAGTTTTTTTTTCTACTTCCGAGACTTATAGTGCGTAATGTGTCTGGTACGATTGCGAAATGACTCTTCATTTCGCTTATTGACAGAGCTCTCCACTTAAGTAAAGTTGTCACGTTAAAGTAAGAGATGTAATGTAGAAGGAGGTCATTGTAGGGTTAAGGTATTAAGTCTTGTCAGATGATAAATTCTTCGAGAACAGTTGTGAGCTGTTCTGGGCAGGTGGCATTGGCGTGGCAGTGAGTAGGTGCTAAACGCGAGAGCGCTAAAATGCTCACCTCGGCATCAACCGTGCACTCTCTAGTCTCAGCTGCGAGACAATAATTAGCGAAGTCTTAGAGGCCTCGCGCTAAGATTGAGCAACGCAGTAGTCAGCCGTGGGAGCGGCGAAAGTACGGTCAACGACCTCCCGGCCGCGATCGCTTACAATCAGCTGTTCACGTGCATGTTCAAAATAATGCTTGCATTTCTCCGATTTGGTCGCTGACGTCACACAAATACACTCTTGGTCTCACGCTTCCCATCGAAATCGGAAATAGCATGAAGTGAATCTTCACGCGTACGCATGCGCAATGAGCACGAATTCCGGCGCGTACTTGATTGCATCAAACATAGGAGGTGAAACTTGCGAACCATTTCAAACATTTCTCCTCACCATCGAGTCATTCGCGCACTAGGTGCGACAGAGATGTCCGGCGCCGTCTCACTCGATTGCCCGATACGCGGACATCGAGCTTCACACGACGAGACCCTTCTCTATCTTTAACGCAAACAATCATAAAAATAATTAATCATTCGCGGTTTTGATGCACGCACGGGAAAAATCAGGTACTTATCCTTATTTCCCTGTATTAGCATTTATCACGGAGTTAATCAAGCATGCCATCGCGATATGATCGGAAACAGATAGGAATTTAGTAAGAACGGGTTCCTAATGCAAGGCCGCTGGCCGGGGCTAGTCCAAGTCTCGTGGAATTTGTGGGGGATATCCGACAAGGTTCTATACGAAAGGAGGTCAGCAAGGTCGTCTCCAGGCCGCCACAACGGCACTTTCACCTCCGTCTGCCGCCTCTCCTAGACCATTACGGCTATTCTGCTAACTCATTTAAAATCCACTCGAGCTTTCCGTACTGACGTTAGCAGTATTGAAATCTTTATGGGGTTACGTCTTATTGTTTTATAGGATGACGCATGGCTGACGTCATGCACGACGGTTTAGGGTCACGAGTTGGCTTGGCAGCGAACCAGTCGTAACGCTGACGTTGATTCGACGTTTAGATGAACTAGATCAGTGTCAAAACTAGTCCGTCAAGGACGTAGTATATTGTGGTGCGTCGGGCAGAGTTCGGCGGGCACCTGGCGGCGTGGGAACGGGGTCAGCGGGCGCAGCGTCGCGGCTCGCTGCCCGCGCTTCCTCCTCCGAAACCCGACAAGTGCGCGCCAACATGACGAATGCAGGACTAACAGTAACCATTGACGATTGACACCGGTGAACTGGGTCAGCGGCTGTCAATTATACTTGAGCACGGTTAAACTTTCCTTGATAAGTAATGAAATCTAGAAGATAACGTGTAAGTTGTACGTGACGCAATGCGGCGTCACCGGCGGTATCGGGGCCGTGCGGCGATAGGCGCAATTATCGCGACAAAAACCAACATTCCGGCGAACGAGATCGCGTGCACGGCTATAGGAGATATAGCCAGGCGAAATAAAAACAAATTCACAGGCGGCCGACTTATGACATAGGTTATGTGAAATCCTGATTATTGTCAAGTATGTTGAACTGTTCTTGTTTGTGCGAAAAAGTCGAGTAGGATACAATTAGTATGAAATGCGCAAGAACCGTATAATTCAACGTTCGTACGTAAGGGCAATGAAAACGAATAAACGTCTAAAATACAAGTAGTTAGTTTCTGCGTAAAACTAAAGAAAATTGCAATGCGTATTCTCTAGTCGTACTTTCACACAGTCACAGATGCGCATCAGGGCTAAATAATATTTCAGCTGGATTGACAGACATTCAATTGATGAATTAGAAAGTGTAAGGTCAAACTCTGAATCAAAAGACTCGTGAATCTCATGATGAGTTGCTGTCTAAGGATAGCCTACTCGGTTTTTGTAAAAGTATGACGTTAGAGCAGGATAATATATACATAGTAAGGAATGCCGGAATCGGAAGCGCGAAAGCGTTTCCTAGTGAACAGGTAGCGGTGGGCCTATCCAATTCCCGCAAGAAGAAACTTGGAAAGTTATGCGTTACGGCACACCACTCGGACCTGCTAATGGCAACAAAATTACAGCAAGACAGTAATTACGCAAGCCACGACATATTTGCAAAGATAAAACGTTAAATAGTAAATAAACAAGGCAATTTTGAATGAAGTAAAATTTAAAAACGACGCGAGATTAATATTAACAACTGTGAAAGCGACTAAGTGGACAGTCGAGTCGGGAGATATTGAATGAGATGATAAATTCGAAGAGACGACATTACAAAGTCATAGTTTTGAATGTGAAGCAAAAAGTGGTGCGGTGATCTCACCGGCATGTGGGCCAGAATGAGACACATCGCAAACCAATTTGTTAAAATAAACACCACCTTACTTGGAATTTGCATGAAAAACTATTCTTGGTAATAACAACATGAACATGAGGCAAATGTGAGTCAATAAAGGAATTGATGTAACATTTATTTCAGGTAAATGAAGTCAAGGAATTGAAGGATTTCTAGAATTTCCGTTATTATATTTTTAACAAGCTTTTACTTGCATTAATTAACTATTTGTAATCAAATCTCGGAAGTCAAATTCAACCTGCTGTCCATGGTCGGATTCACCTAAAATTTGGGAGATAATTCTATGTATGTAGACTCATATTATGACAATGCAATAAGGCAGCAATAAAAACGTGTATCCTAAATCCTAAATGACATATTTATCATTTTTACTAAACCCAATGCAGTAAAAAAACGATATCATATCACGTACAGAATATGCCTGTTCCTCTCTATCATACACGTGACGTAGTTACTTTTAAAGTTAATAAGTTGCAAATGAAAACGATGACTAATACGACATCACTCTGAGATATCGCAAACATTAAAATTGAATGAATACACATACACAGTTACACACACAGCAATATTACATGTATTGTTAGCTACATCTAGAGTTCTGATCTCATCGCATATTCGTTAAGATTTAAAGGATACAAAGAGGCTAGCATGGCTTCCAAGTCGTGGAATCCCAATACTTAGTTTTAGATGTGCATCGGATAACGCGTCATGTATGGCTTGTTGTATTATAAAGTCTGCACAATAACTCGATGAGAATGAAGCATTTGACCGTGACATTATCTGCATTGAGAAGAGATTGTGGGAAACATCGCGTAAATATTAATGAACAGAAATAATAATGTTGACTCAGTTGCGATTCTGTCTAGTTTTTTAACTGACGTGACTTTGCGACTCTGACATCGACATAGATAGGATTGACGACAGTAAAATTGTATTACAGTTAAAAGTATAAAACGACACTAAGAATTAAAGGAACGTGTATTAGAATCCTTTTCATTACTTGTAAATTACTTTGTGTGACAACAAACCATGGCATTATATTCGTGAAGATGTAATTTAGCTTCATATTATCACAATCAAAAATCTTTATCATATTATAGTCACACAAGTTGTCTTCCCGGTTAGTGAAGCAACGTAAACATAAGAAGGACTTTAATTCATAATCGTTTTACGATGATTCTCACGAGTTTTTAATGGCCAAAAAACATCAATAAGACTTTTTTCCTTCATAAAACACGTTAAACAACTGCGGTTAGCATTCGGATCAATGTCACAGGCAACTTTAACTGAAAACTAAAAAATAATTTATTCAAGTTTGGTTTAGTCGGGTAAGATCACCTTGCCGAGATCAAAGTAACAACTGTGAATGAAGTATGAAGGTGAAACATAAGTTTGATCGACTGCGGGATTTACGTCATCGGTTTATTATTAACAGCGTGTAAAATTTTACATTACGTGTAATCCTTGTAACTAAGTGAAATATAAAATACAATACAATAATGAAGTATTCGACTTTGCAATGAGTAAAAAGAATAATCAGGCCAGAGGGGAAGGTGGCTGTGTATTCTCCAACGAAACAACCTGATTTGAGGTTTCTGCGTTGCTCTTGACAGAAAACCATAACATGCCGTTCGTTGTAGGCATTATGAGGGCGTAAACGCACGACCAATGTCGGACCACTTGAATCCATAACTTGACCGGTGGAACAGGTCAAGTAATGGTTGCCTGCCGATTGCAGCGCTGAATTCGCAAACGACGTTCGTTTATAGAACAACATAGCTAAAATATATACAACACAGAAAATGCTTCTAGCTATGTCCGTTAGACTTTGAAACCATCCAATCGATGTGGCCTAACCGGTTTCATTTGAAAGGCAATAATGCGAAGATAGTTTTAGACCACTAAAATGATGCATTAGACATATTCGATAAATTCATGAGTCGTTTTTGCGTAGACGAAGTCGTAGGCAAAAGCTAAACGACGATAAGAATAATCAAGTAACTTAATTAAAGTGCAGGAATCTTGTAATATACCTGCCTTGTTTCCAAGTAAAGCTGCCATGAGCGTCATATAATTTAGTCCCACCGGAAATCGCTATGACTATGACTAAACATTAATAGCACATTGACACAGGCGATACATCTCAGGCTGTTTACTTTCACTAAAAATAGCAGAAACGTATTATTTTATATCGGCATTCAGATTTTAGATTGCAATCGAAAGCTGAGACGGAAAGACAACTTTGGTAACTATGCCGAATTTCTCCTTGAACATGAAATAGTTATAGTATAAATCTTCCCAGGTGAACTTTTCGCTTCGAGCCCTTATCTTTCAAAAAAAAAACGGTATCGTCATAGTATTAAGGTTCAAATTTATTGTAATGGCTCGAAGCGAAAAATTCACCTGGGAAGATTTATACTATAATGATTACTGTTTGTTTACCAGTGATATAGGGGTAGACAGAACTAAATAAGACACAAATATTTTAAGTTAAATTGAAAAACTATTAAGCTAGCTATTATAATAATAAATAATAAAAGAAATTTTTATTTACCAACATACAAAAAGTTATAAATTTACGAAACATAGTACACATTATCTAGTTTGTAAGTATGAGATAAAAAGGAAATGAGACTCAGCGAGCCCGCTGGTTTTCAGTCTCCAACCTGACTAAAACTAACTTAAACAACTAAGTAACTAAAGGTGAAGCCGCTGCCAGAGCCACACTATGACTACCTAACTTAGGCGTCGAACATACATTATCATCATAGCTTATTTTTACTTAGAAAAGGGGCAGACAAAACAATTTCACAATTATGTATACAGGGTTATTTGTAATTCACTAGCATCCTTTTAACCCTAAACTCCTACCACTTAAATAAATGTTTTTTGTTTTACGGCTTTTGTCATAACTTAAATACTTTTGGTGTAATAGCGTTTTGAAAATTTGATTCTGCCTCTTATTTTTACGATACTCTGTGTATTTGTATGGGAAAAAAGTGCTTCATTTTAAAAAGTCGTAAAACAAAAAACATTTGTTTGAGTGATAGGAATTCAGGGTTAAGAGGATGTCAGTAAATTAAAAATAACCCTGTAGTATAAATCTTCAAAGGTGAATTTTACGCTTCGAGCGAACTTTACTTAGGCCTTTTAGTCTAGCAATTCCACATTATACGGATGACGTAGTATCTCTGTACAATCATTTTATTACACATTCTACAAAAATGCAGTATTAACTATATCCAGTGACGTAAATGCGTTATCTCTGCGATTTTTAACATTAGAATGTCATTGACATTAAATTTGAACCTTAATACTATGACGATACCGTTTGTTTTGAAAGATAAGGGCTCGAAACGAAGAATTCACCTGGGAAGATTTATTCTATAATATTGTAGCTACAGTATCTATTCTAATGTTAAAAATCGCAGAGATAACGCATTTACGTCACTGGATATAGTTAATACTGCATTTTTGTAGAATGTGTAATAAAATGATTGTACAGAGATACTACGTCATCCGTATAATGTGGAATTGCTAGACTAAAAGGGCTAAGTAAAGTTTAACGGTGATGTTTCAATTGAAGCAGGAAACATATACATCATACACCTCCCTCTTCATAAAGTTACAAAACTGTTATTACTAAATTAAGTTTATTTTGTGTCTCGCATTAAAAAATTATAAACTCTTGAAGGAGTGGTTGTCGTGGTCATTTTAAGATTGGCAGCGTGCTTTCATGAAACTTCTTTTGGCATAGCTCTCCCTTTTTTCCACGCCGCAGAGTTGGAGTTCAGAGTTCGTGGTTGGAAATAGTGAGAGGTTCTGCCCACTACCCTTTGTCACCTCTTACGACACCAACGGAAACAATTTCTGATAAAGAATAAAAATTACAATTATTAATTACTATTTTGTAGCGCTTAGGAAAGCGCTACAAAATAAGGGATATTTGAAGTCTATAAAGCATCTGAGTGATGGTGCATCATTAAACGTCAGCAACGGACACGTCGGAAGGCGTACATCATAACATGCATACAATTATGATAGTCCCAACGAGGCCGCATTGCGCAAGCGCGAAACGTGCCTGTCACCTGTTCAAGTTTTCCTACTTGATCAAGTAAAACTGTTATTAAGAAGAGTAAGTAGTAACTAAGTATTTTTTCTATACTTTGTTCAACATAACATAACAAGATTCGAATTTGACACAGTAAGCTAGTGGATTTTTCAAAGTTGGGATTTTTTTAGTAGAATCCAATGTCATACCTAAGGATTGTCAAAAAGAAGATTTCCAGAATAAGATACCCAATCCTCAACGCCTGACCACGACATCTCTGTTTAGAATATAGCCATGTAGAAGAAGAAAGTGCTATCTATGGAATATGATGTAGTAGCGATTTCTGAGGTGGTCAATTTTGCAGGGGATTGTTTGATTTCTCATATCTCCGTTTTATGTATACGGGTGTATAAGTGAGAAATATAACAGTAGTAAGCTCTTTTAGTGTTGCTTACACAGAGTAAACAAGTTTATACGACTGGACAGTATAAGTGAGTCGTCATCGTCACCTGTCTCATGGTCGACTGTTGCCATGCAAATAATTACATCAACAGCACCAATTGAGATATCATTATGACGACTAGATTTGAATCCTTCTGCCACTTTGTAAGAAGAGTACTTTGAATTGAGTGCAGTGTAGGTAACATACAATTGTGTTTGAAGAATTATTGACAGAAAGCGTATCAATGAACTTGGAATTCTTAGAGAGAATACGAGTGACGATTCGAAGCTGATAAGAATTTTGTACGGCAATATGATTATTGCCAGTAATGCTACTAAGAAGTTTTGGAATGTACGTGGCGTCTGTTTAATTTATGGCTTGGTGTAATAAATTAATAACTATCAGATATCATGCCGAAACATTAGTCTATAATAGTGTTAATAGTATAGTGGTAGTAAATCATGCTATCAACTGAGTTGCTATCGATCGCTATAATCGCATCGTAATCCCATTTCGTAGTAGTTTTTACACCGTTACACACGAAATAGAATGTCATCAATTTTATTTGGAATAGCTATTGCAACCAGGAAAGTTTTTTAAATAATTCATGACTTAGTAGTCAATTAGTAACCAATTGCTAATAATGGTCGTGCATTTATGTAACTACTTGTGTACAAAAGTCCTGTTGACTCAACTGATGCCATAGCGTCAATTATTTAACCAGTTCAGCCCTTACAAGGTTACAGAAGGCGATATTGGACGTGATGATTAATATGAAATATTAAATGAACATGAATGAATATACGATTTCAAAACTGGACACGAACATGATAAAATAAAGTTCGCTTTATCAGTTAATGGTGTACACAATGCAGCGGCTTAGCTTTCAAACAATACAGGGGGAAATGTATCCACGTGCCCGAATGTAAACACGCCCGTTGACGGTTTCATAACGACCGGCGACGACGCTGTTGCTGTTGGTAAATAATCTACATTTTGTGATCCCTTTGAACGTTTACACGGCTAATTCATGGGAATTAGCTGCTGGTAATGGTGCAATGGAAACATGTATAGGTAACTATTTGATGACAGTTTTAGAGGAAATGAATGCAATATTTTGTCCCCTGTTTATGCGTTTCTGGTTGGTTGATTTTTGTAGTGTTTCGTAAGTGATATTATGGTTGTACCACAAGCAATTGCATAGGAACGCATCAACTGTGAGAATCCAAAACTTGTAACAGGAAACAAGGACAGTACAGCGTTCATTATTTAATTTTTATCGATAATCCAAATTTCAATAAAATTATTATAATAATATTGTGTGATCTTTGTGAAACACTTTGGGGGTGGCCTTTGACCAGCAGTGGACGTTTTTTGGCTGATATGATGATGATGAAGACGATGCACATGTGTGAGTGAACGCATTAAATTGTATTTGTAATATTGCATAATCCCTATTCAGGGGTTTAGTTTCTTCATATGAGCACTTTCGCAAGCTGTACGTGTTAGTCAAATAAAAAATAGAAATAAGAAACCTCGCATGTTAACATTTTCACCAAGATATCCATAGTATGTTCATGAGCGGCCTTGAGGCACGGTATAGGCAGACATTCCTGATTTACAACGAAGATTATCAAACCAAACAATGAGTAAGTTAGATACTGGCCATGATAATATTACAGGACAGAATACTGAACCACATGATAGTCTCCAGGTCTCAATTTGAAGTGTTTTTGAAGAAATATGTATAATCCTAAAAATAAAACTTTATAAGAACGTGCCGGGCTCAATCAATGAGCAAAAAATCGACGCGGCAATATCTCAAGCATTTTATAGTAAACGCTTACAATTCTATGGAGCTACGTGCGAGGAATCTTATCTCGTCCATGTAAATGGCTAATGTCTGATAAGTTAACACTCCTAAATCCGGTTACACTGCATTTAACGACGTCTTTATGTGAAGAACTAAAGATTTGCCGTGAGCACAGATTGTTGCATTAAATAGGTATCCTAACAAAATTCGTTAGAAGTAAAACTGTTGGTTGAAAATAAAAATAAACAAGTCGTAACGGTCGCTAGCCAATTCAAAGGAACATAGGTAACAGAACAGGAAAACGACTCGCGATTGTGACACACATTTTACTCAGTGTACCTTTTTTCTAACATTCTCTTTCAAATCAAAGGAAAGAAAATGGAACTTAGAAATCGTAATTGACAAATTGCTTAGAGCCCAAAACCTAAACTGAACTGAACTATCATTACTTCATATCATATAATATATTAATTTAAAACGTAAATAAAATATCAATCCAAAAGTTACTTGTACTCCATTTCAAAAGCGGAGGTAACTGATGAATGACAATGCCATCCACGTAACCATTTACTTCTTCCAGCTCTATTTTTTAGGATTTCTTGAATAATTGAAAGCTTGAACGTGTAAAACAATTATGTGGCATACCAAACTAAGCAATATAAGAACAAGTTTGAAGCCGAAAAAGAAATTCATCAGCACCTGCGTCTTGATATAATCGTATTCGTGAAACTGGCTGTCCTCATTGATAAGCCACAAGCTAAAACGATAAATTAAAGTTTAATGAAATGCATCAGAGACATGTTGGCATTGCGTTATTGGGTCAATGTCAGGAAAACCATTTCACAGTATCGAAAATCAATCGATGCTTGTCAATTGTTTTTGATACAGGAAAATTGCATCTTGCGACCTCGATGTAAATTGCCTTTCTGAGTCAGTAATGCATTTTGTATGACCGCTTAAAATAATCAGTTCCGTGAATCAGGTTGACGTCATGTAACAATGTGTATTGGGGATTAAGACTTTCGATAAAGATATTTTTGATGGATTTGCATATTCAAATAGATTTATCACTTCCTTAGGCTTATAGCCAAAGGATGTTCTTCAGATTGTAATGTTATCGAGCAAAAACAAAACTCTTGCAAGTGCTAATAGGATTTTAAGGAAACTCAGCAAGCACGACACCAAACAAAGTAGCAGATCATATGTTATGTCTAACCTATTATTAGTAGACTGTTCCACCAGTTCCTTTCTTTCACATGTCGACCAGAATTCGGAGAAGTGATTACGTTGTCACTAAAAATTTACGCAAAGCGATTTCGCTCATCCTTTATTACCCGGACAGCTAAAGGGTGTAATCACCAGCCTATATCAGTCAGTGTGGTCGCGTAGTCATTTTACCTATGGCCTCTCAAACAGAGAATCGTGACTCTCGTGTTTTTCAGAACGCATTCGTTGAACATTTTTGGATCAAAATGTCTCTATATGAACAGATGCCATACTTTCGAAACATTTTTCACGCGTCGATGTTACAGGTCCAAACGTCGAGCTCCTACTTTCACAGTTTGGCAAAGTTTTATCGTGCGCAACAGAGTGAGAGTGGACTATTCGCTGTTAATGTATCGGTGCGCAGGTTCGTAAATCATGCGAGCACACGCGCAGCTCATAAACGAGCAAATTGGTGCAAAACAAACTTGAACTTCACGGGTTGTGGTTCGACTAAAAATATACTGATTACGGTCGGCTACGCGCCGTAATGTGTGGCGAGTTTTTATCTGCTGTTCAGTTAGTTTCTAATATGCGGAATTAACAGCAATATCCTTGCATTAACCAGAAGCGGAGACGTGCTGAACGCGACTAATTGCAGTCGTTGAAATCTTCTTCTCGCCAGCTTCTCTTTTAATTTGCCGTGAATTTCAAGAAATCTGATTGGTTGAATGTTACACACGAAGAAAATGACGACTTAGATATATTTAATAGTAGTTGTGACGAACAATCAAGGACCGGAATTAAGAAAATCGAAACGTCTATTCTGTAAGTAGGCCGCAAAACAGAAATTACTAAAAGTATGCAGATTTGAACGTTAAATTTCTAATCTAGAACTAAAAAAAACTAGATTGTCATAAGTGTGTTGAAAAGAATCCCTTGGTTTCCCATAAATTTAGTTTATCATAATTTCACTTGTCATAGGTTTGGCTTGGTATAAAGGTTTGTCATAAAATATATAGAAGTGTACTGTTTTCAGGATTTTTTGAAATGCCACCTTATAGAATGCAGTAGGTTAGTTTATTAACAATTCTTTATGTCACTTTATGGCTAATGAAAATTATGGAAAACGATGCATTATGATTATAACATATTTAATTCGGACAAATTATAAAGACCCGTGTTAAAAACTTAATATTTAAGTATCTGTGCGAGATTATATTTATTCATATTTTTGAGTTATGGAAGACCAGGCAGAATTGCCGCAATATTGCTCAAATGATTACTAAAATACGACAATTGTAACAGATAAAATGATTAACAAGACCTTCGTTTTTTTTTTAAATTTCATTATTAACATGATAAAATTTCGCTATATCGATTTGTCATAAATAAATTAGATTACAACATTAACATGTAAGTTACACATGATTTAAAATTATTGGCCAGACTGATGACGACTGTTAATGATACAATAATTATTACGAGACATGACATAATTAAAAGACTAGACACTGAAAGTTTCGCTTTTTTCATTTCTCTCGCTTAGCCTCTTATTTCTCTTTTTAACATACCTACGTAAATTATTAGTCAAAACGCAGATATTTACGACTTACGACGTGACTGTCCTTCGAATGTAGCCATGATAATAATGTTTACCTGTTAAATTAATGACGCCACGAACGATGATACACTGACCGAGTTGGTGAACCCTCTTATTGAATTCAATGAAATCATTGGGTTTGATGACTAGAACTATTAACAGCGGTGGGTGTACAAGTAACTTTAACATTTAAATTCTTTCCAGGTAACTTACTAATAAAATATCTCTTTTATTGAACATCTAATGACTGTTTTCTAAGTGTCTACTAATACCATATCCGTTCCACTAGTGCATCGATGAGTGCCGTTAAATTTATGAAATGTAGCGTAGTTTTTAATCATACTTGATTTATATTATAACTATCCTGTCCATTAGTGGATGTCTATGACATCGATCTGTGCTTTAATATTAATAATTTCTTCAGTTCGCTGGACATCTTGGAAATGGTCAAATGCCCCAGGCCAGGATCACCAGAGTTACTCCCTTTACAATACAATACAATACAATACAATGACTCTTTATTGTACACCAGGAATAGTAAGCAATACAGAAAACAGGTACACAGAGAGAAAGATACAAGGTAAGCAATAGGCGGCCTTATCGCTTAAGAGCGATCTCTTCCAGGCAACCCTTTACCAGAAAGAAGGAAGGACTAGTTTACAGCAGGTGGTGCATCAACAGTGGATCAGAAAATTAAAACGCAACAAAAATAGTACATCTACCTATGCATAAATAGTACTTACATTATAATAGGTACACGTCTAAAACAAATATAAGCAGTGGGATAAACAGACACATATAAATAAATAAATAAACTATAACAAAGCTAATTATTACAAGATGACAGATAATACACCTTAAGCATAGATTTAAAGATTGACAGAGATTTTGCCCGTCGTAAGTCAATCGGTAAGGCATTCCACAACCGTATAGCCTGGACAGTATAAGAATAGACATAAAATTTGGAGTTAGAGAGAGGCACGGTAAGGAGAAAGTTCTGAGAGCATCGAATAGAAGTTACGTAGCTAAACCGCTCTTTGAGGTAGCGAGGAGTTGCAGGGTTAAAGAGAATGCCGTAAAGAAGGTGGAGAATGTGAGAGTTACGGCGAAGGCGGATTGGGAGCCACTTGAGCTGTGATCGAAAAATAGAGACATGATCGAACTTACGCAGACCAAAAATAAACCGAATGCATAGATTTTGAATTCGCTCAAGTTTATTAAGCTGCTCTTCTAGGAGATCGGGATAACAAATGTCAGCATAGTCGAATATAGGATGCAGTAAAGTTTGAGCAAGCGCAACCTTGGTAGCAAAAGGTAGGAAATTCTGAAGCCGTCTTAAAGATCCCACCGCAGCAAACACCTTCCTGCTCACCTCGCACACATGAGGAGACCATGAGAGAGTGCGGTCTAAAATAACACCCAGGCTCTTGACCTGATGTGCAAACGGTATTAGTACTCCGTCGAAAAGCACCGGTGGCAGAGATGCAAAGTCGACTCTTGGGACAAGTTTCGAGCTACCAATAACAATGACCTGGGTCTTTGTCGGATTAACAATCAGGCCAAATCGTTGGCTCCATTTAAAAATCTTTTTTAGATCCAAGTTAACAGACTCGATAACCAACGGAAGATCGCCAATCACGCCCTGAGAGTAGATTTGTAGGTCATCAGCATAAAGGTGATACGAAGAAAGAAGATTACGAGAAATAGAATCTATAAAAATAGAGAATAATAATGGAGATAGCACTCCACCTTGTGGCACACCAGCAAGAGTGTTGCACCAGGAAGATCGAGAATCTTCCACCTTTATTCTTTGCCGACGACCCACTAAGTAACTACGAAACCATTCAATAACCGCAGGAGATATGTTAAGAGAGCGTAAAATTCCAAGCATAATGTCGAAATCAACAGTGTTGAAAGCATTGCTGAAATCCAATAGAGTTAAAACAGTGAGTTTTCTATTATCCATACCCATTCGGATGTCATCGGTGATCTTCGCAAGTGCGGTTGCCGTACTATGACCAGGACGGAAACCTGACTGAAAGGGATTGAGGAGGTCGTTTCTGGTTAGATACGATGATAACTGTTGATGCACTAGACGCTCCAAAACTTTGGATAGGAAAGGGAGAATAGAAATCGGTCTGTAGTCAGAAAAGGATGATGGACTGGACTTTTTAGGTAGGGGAATAATTTCAGCATCCTTCCATACAAAAGGAAAAATATTCGATGTAATAGAATTATTAAGTATAGAAGTGATGACGGGGACAACTATATCAAGGAGAGGGAGGATCATAGCACGACTTACACTATCGACACCAACAGCGTTTGAAGCGATGGATAATATGCTCTTCTTAACATCACTGTCGGTAAATTGATTGAAATAAAAAGGAGTAGTATCAGAAGTTGGTAATGTTGAAAGATAAGTTAGTGTTTTGTCTTTTTCAGATCCGCTGAAAATAGCCGAAGAAGAGAAATGCTGGTTGAGCTGATCAATATCAATACCAGCTGAAGTAGATTTTTGCTGAGATTTACCAACTCCAATTGATTTAAGAAATTTCCAAACTTTAGCAGGGTCTCCGTTTTCAACTGCCTCGTGGATATGGCGTCTTTGAGCGTCTCTACAGATAGTGCTACAGCGATTCCGCAAGGCACGATATTTGTCCCTGTTTCTGTCCGAAGAGTCAACCTTGTACCTTGCTTTAGCTTGATTCTTCCTTCGAATCAGGGTCTTGATATCATCAGTTAGCCAGGGAGCAGGAAGATGCTTCACCTTGATCGGTTTAACCGGAGCGTGCACGTCATAAAGTTTAGTGAGAAGTGAGTTGAAAAGAGCGATTTGATCATCAACCGCACCAGCTCCGGAGACGGATCTCCAATCGATCTTCATTGCGTCCTCACGAAGCAAGTCAATATTCATTCGACCAAAGTTGCGCTGCAAAAGAACTTTACGTTTAATCCTAGGAGGACGAATTTTATATGAGAGGTAAATCAAATCATGATAAGAGAAAGCATCTGCAGAACACTGGCCAGCTTTAGCAACATGACCAGGAGAAGAAGTGATAGATAGGTCTAGAAGAGACGGGGAACAGTTCGGGAAATGATGAGTTGCATTGGATGGGAGAATACTTAGGTTGCAAGCCTCAACAACAGACCTAAGGGATCTAGAGCGGGAATCGTTTTTAAGTAGGCACGTATTAAAATCACCCATTATAATATGGTGCTGAAACGCTGGCATAACATCTTCAAAGAGCTTTTCAAGGGATGCAAAATAATTTACTTGAATGGAGGGGGAATAAAAAACTCCAAGAAGTACCTTCGCGTATGTCAAGGTAATATTAATAAAAAGATATTCAGGGGTGTCGGATGATGAAGACTGAGGTGACATACTGACAATGGAATATGGGATACAAGAACGAAGATAAATGGCAACTCCCCCACCACCCCTACCAGAGCGATCATTACGGATGAGACGGAAACCAGGTATGGAATAAGATGTAGATGGAAGACACGGTTTAAGCCAAGATTCAGAAACAAGTATAGCGTGAAGATTTTTTAAATTAAAACTTAGTAACATGTCGGTGAAATGGGCTGGAATACTTTGCGCGTTAACATGAACTACATTAAAATTGCTCGGAACACTAGAAAACTCTAAATTAATGGTGTCAAAGAGTGTAGGAGGTAAGGAAGTAAAACTGGTCTCACTGTCAGAGTCTGAAGAGAAGGAAAAATAGTGAGCACTATCTGCACTGTCATCGTGGCCTAAATGTGACATGTAATTTTTACTAATATATAAACAATATAAAAAATGTAAGTAATAAAGAAAATAAAAATTCAAAGCAATTATGCAACCACCTGCCAGCAGTATACAAAAATTAAAAATTACTAATTAATTATAAAAGCAAGTTTACAAAAACTACAAAGGAAAAAATAAAATAATGCGTGAAATAATGCGTGAAACGAAACGCAGCAATGAACAACACCTCAACACAAGTGTCACTATCAGCAGCACAGACAGGCAGCTGTCAAACACACTGTCATGTCATGTGGCAATAAAATAATGTTGGCAAGATGGTAAACAGACAGAAAAAGTAATAGAATTTTGAAGGTAATACAATGAAAGTGATAAAAGTAAGTTAAGTGATAGTGGGTAAAGAGAATAGCAAAATACGGCCAAATACAAGAGACACTTGCACAAATAGTTACGTGAAAAACAAAACAAGTAAATTATGCCGGAGCTTTTCCTTGCTGCCTCTTTGGACGCGTCCGCTGCCCAGAACCCTCCTGAGGCGTCCCAGACAAGCCCGCAGACCCAGGCATTACGGTCGGAATCCTGTTGAGCTCGGCGAGAGATGTTATGTGATGCCTCCCACCATCAGCATCCAGCACAACGATGACACCCTCCCTCGTCCAGCACTTGGTTACTCCGAACCTCTCTCTCGCAGCCATGAATGCAGCATACCGGGGATGAGTCAAAAATTCGGAAATGACTATGCCAGATCCTTTCAAGGCAGTCTTGGCAAACCAGACCTCATCCCGGAGCGCGACATCCCTGAAGCGGACCAAGACGGGCCTCTTCCGGCCGGCCTGAGAACGTCCGGTTCTGAAGCACCTGCCCATATCTGCCTCATTTACACTGCACCTGACCCGCTTACACACATCCACTACCAGCGCCACAGTGTCCTCATCGGCAACCTCAGGAACACCATGTATGACCAGCATCTTCCGCCTTGATCTTGTCTCCAACTGATCCACCTGGCCTGACAGACATGCTACTTGTTGTTGGAGACACTCAAGAGCCTTTAATATAAAGCTCTTAAAAGCATTGAAGTCTGCGGCCACTGATGACACCGTGGGATTTCTTGCATCTGCCTTGTCCAAACTACCTTGGAACTCAGCCATCTTGTTCCTGAAGAGCAAGGCGAGGTCGTCCAAGGATTGCTTCACATCTTTGTTTTGCATATTGAAGAAGGAAAAGAACAACGTATTATGCTGCCAAATTAGAGAGTGACCCGAAGTGATGCTGGTGCAGAGTGCCAAGTGCAGAATTTAAGTAAAACTTGCAGGAAAGATGTGAAAAACTGCCGGCAGGTAAATTGCCTTACCCCAGCATAAGTTTATGTACAAATTTTTCACAAGTAAGATGTATTTTGTTTTTAATAAATAAGTTTCCAATTTCGTGACTTTGCACTTGCAATGCCTACCCGCGAAAACCCTTTAGTTAAATGACTCGAGTTTCCCAATTGGAAATGGAAGTAAAAGAAGCGTTTATATTAGTGAACTGACCTTCTTATACAGCTTGATCCAAGTGAGATCTCCCTTGGAGTCGGTGTATTGGAGGCCGAAGAACCAGACCTCTCGCAGGCCGATGGTCTTGACCACCTGGTCGAACAGCTGCTTGCCGGTCGTCGTCTGCTGGATCGCGAACTCCAGCTCCGCGTCCATCGTCGTCACGCGGACGTTCATCTGCAAAGACAGAGGAGTTAGATTCCTGGTAGGGCTTCCTTTTTCAGGCTTGTGTATGTACATGATTACCAGAATAAGAACCTCAATACAATGTGAAATTATAACCAAAACATTTACATCCCGTTACATTTGTTCCACTGTTTTGAAAACTATATTGCAATATTTTTGAAAAATAATACATTTGTAGTAATATGAAACATCTGTAGTCTTATTGTTTTGCCTCGAAAGCCTCTGGCTATATTTCAGCGCCATCTAGATTTAATAATCGAACTACAAAAACCGCAGCCGATCCGTACTATGGCGACTGCCAATCCAGTCTATATCATCCTTGGTAATAGTATCAGCACACTTTAATACCTTGAAGCTATTCATTATTTATGAGTCACAGTAAATAATGATTAACACAGTTACTAACTTGTAGATATTTTATAAATACTAAATGAAAAAGAAACCAAAATGTTCCGTTTAAACGTCGAGTTATAGGTCACGCAATACTTAAATAAAGCTTAAATGTTGATTAACCCTGATTCTTTTTAACTACTGAACAGTCATAATGCCATTATTCTTGCCCTACTTTAGTTAAACGCCATAAGTGCTGCGACGTACAAGCAGGTTTGATTAGAAACCGTCGATAAATTAGAAGGTCTGATGGAAAGTGGTCAGTGCTACGTGATTGAACTTGAGATCTTCGACGTTTTTCGGGTTTGTGAATTAAGTTTACTATACTAGCATCAAATCGAAGTAACTGCTCTACCATTACGATTTTAGGTCAAACTGCCTTTGTTTTTAATGAAGTGAGGCTTGATTGCAGTCTAGGACTTTTCGATACGAGCTGCATAGCTGCAGGAGCTAATTAATGACGCCCCTTTAGCTTTAACTCAACTAAATATACTTGTACCGTCAACTATGTAATTTGATTCTTAGGTCACCTACCATGGAAATTTGTCATTGTGATTTTGACGTCATTTCATCAGAAAAATAAAACTATAATATTCTATGATGGCCTAACCGGCCTAAGTATCAAATTGGTTGATTGTACACAAGAATCTAGCAAATTTTACATTCAACTGAAACATGCTACATTTACTAATCCATTAAAAACTTCTCTTATTGACAATATGTCTAACATGTAATGTACCTATAATAACAATAAATGAGTTTGAGTATAAAACTGCTGATGAGAACCATGTCTAACTCGGTCCGAGATGTCTAATAAACTCTACCGAACTTCATAGCAACAACAAAAAACTGGTGATGGGCGCATGTCAAGACCTTCGCTATCGAACAACGTGAAATATGACTTGGATCTTTCTACGTGTTGGTGTTTTGTACAAATAAATCCTATACACAACTTCATCCTTGTGATTGAAGCCCTTATGATGCTTATTTGATGATAGTATTCACGGCTGTAATAATTTTCAGCAAAATAAAACATAAACCGACAGTAAGTATGACTAAGGAGAGTCTAGACTGTAGGGGCTCTATCTATACTTGTATTGTAATTGATAATACAAACTTGGTAGAGAATTGACGTCGAAATTTTTGTCATTTAGCCAGTAAATAAATAAATATCACGGGACAATTCACACCAATTGACCTAGTCCCAAAGTAAGCTAAGCAAAGCTTGTGTTATGGGTACTAGGCAACGGATAAACATACTTATATAGATAGATACATACTTAAATACATATTAAACACCCAAGACCCGAGAACAAACATTCGTATTTTTGATACAAATATCTGCCCCGACACGGGAATCGAACCCGGGACCTCAAGCTTCGTAGTCAGGTTCTCTAACCACTACGCCATCTGGTCGTCTAAATAAGAAATATAATTACTAAAATAAGAAGTATGGGTCATTCACGTATTTTTCAAGGTTGGTTTGAAGGGAAACTAGGTGTTCACCGTTGGCTTTCCGTTCGAACCACCCTTGAAAACGAACCACGGATTGGTTCAAAACATGTCGGGAATACCTTAACAACTAATACGTGAGTGACCTGTTTTTTTTATTTCAATGATTGTCTGTGTATCACGATAGTTTAGCCAGTATTTTTCAATCTGATGTCGGACTTGATTTTGAAATTCAATTTAAATACCTAGCTTATTCTAACTTAAACCTTTTATTAAACAAAGTGTCCTCGACGATCATTATTATGGCAAACTATAGCTGGGAAATCATTGTGTAAACACATCTATTCGCCAAATGGAGCAATACATAAATGTGGAAAATAATTGGCAACACACACCGTGCAGAAGTGACCTCAAAGTCAGCTAATATGGGTTGTAGAGGTCAGAAATTGCATTGAATGACTCGTAGGAACATAAACAGTTTGATTGATATTACCGATTAGAGGCCAAAAGGGAATCTTAGAAACCTTGGTGTGAAACAAACAAATAAATAAATAATAGACTCAAGTGTTACTTAGTGGAGGTCCATATCAATGAAATGAAATGGTTGGTTGCGGAATAGTAACGTAAAAGGTTGCAGTTTATTAAATAGGTGTTATTAAACGTTTGATGATAATAAAAACGATAGAGGAAACATTTCATCATGTAACGCGGCAAATTGTAAATCGTTAGTGAACGACCAAGATTAATCATAAAACTATTATGGACACTAAAAACAAATAAGAAACGGATGTAAATAGAAAGTGAGCTGCATCCACAACAAAAGAAGAAATTAAATATAAATAGACGCGCGTAAATCTGAAACGTTGTTCGGTTAATTTTAGTAGTTGAAGCTGTGCCAAGCGGATGCGATCTTCCGGGGATATTATGTCATCGTTATTTACTACTGGATGTTGGTCACAGTAAGTCAGTGCTAAGGACAAATAAATACATTGCTAAAACTGCAATACTATTGATGACATCATAGCGATTGAGCAGTCACGTTCTGAAATATCAATTTGCTATGCACTCTACTTTGGTCAAGTCATCGATAGCGCAATACGTATAAGTGACAACTTTACGTGCAAAACTGCAGTCAGAGAATTCTTAAATTGCCACGGTCGTTATTAATAAGTACCTTTAAAGCCACTAAACGCACACTTAAATGTTATCTTACCAGTACCATAAGCGTCAATTATTGCAAATAACAACAATTATTTACAACAGTGGGTAGTTACTGTGATTTTATCAGTAGTAAGATGACGAACAATGGTGTTCGAAGCGCCATGATTCAAAGAGCTGTTAATGTTGATCATACTCGCAAAAATAAGCCTTACGCTTTTGCTTTAGAGTGCTAACGACAATTCATCTCGTGGTCTATTGTACGTTGCAGCGATGCGTCCATTCATACCAATTTCGAGGCCGCGATTCAACCTTGATTCCTCCCCTATTGTTCAGCATTTATCCACTTATAACCCGCATCGGCCGCTGATTTTAGTATTATTTATTCAATTCATTAGTTGGCGCCATAACATAATGATCAGAATGCGTGCAAGTTTAGGGACGTATGAGGTTCAGTCAGGATTTTAATAACAAACTAATGTATTCAATATTCATTGTAAATGATGCATATTTTTTGTAAACAATTCGTTGAAATATGCGCATAGAAAGTGGCATGTAAAGAATTCAAATCGAGTCTTTTCTAAATGTTATAATTTTAAAATTCAGTAATCCAGACGCAGTAGCAATCTGCATAAAGATCGCGATGTAAATTAGTCTATCGTAAAACACAGAGTTAGCGGGAGATTGTTTCTAATCTACGCGATGGCGGTGAATCAGATTATTGAGAAACACTAATTGGAGATAAGGCAACGGCGATACCAGTTATCGCTGAGTACACGGCGGATGTTTGCGCAACTTAAAGGAACAACTTTAGAGAAAAATGTAAAAGAAAGAAGTTCACGTAACAACAAAGATAATATTGAACGTACACGGAAGTTATAACAGGAACGATCAAAGGTTGATAATGATAACTGAAAACTCAAAGAAAATAATGAGGTCGTTGTCTAGAAATACGAAAATTTACTGCAAAGCTTAAGATGCTGGATTGGATTATCTTGTAGGCAAAAAAACAAAGGATAAGTGTTACAAGGTGTACAATGAGTTATTTCCGATTTGTAAGGTATTACCAGTGCATGAAAAATGTTCACTTTTATTGGCATTAGAACAGTAATTCGAGGCGATTTAAAGTACCTATCAGTCACGTATATCCAACTAGAAGTGTAACGGGGGAAATTAATAAGCGAAAACTGTGTGTACCTAAAGTATGTAATTATTATGGTAAGTGTACAAGAAAATATATGATACCTAAAATACTAAATGAGATGGAAAATCTAATGTATTGTAAAACCACCAAAGTCACCTATAAAAATAAAATTAAAAGTACATTGTTGAGTAGAATTAAGTAGTAGGGATATTCTGATGTTAGCGAGTAGGATAAAATAAATTGAGTATACTATATAAAGTGAGTTAAAGTATATGATTCGGCAAATTTGAATGCCTTCTTGTATGCAAGTGTAGGTATTATAGCATAGTATGTAGTTTTCTCTTTTTTTCTTTCTTTCTTTTTTGTAAAGGATTTAAGTAGATTAAGATCAGAGTTTCAGAGAGTGAAATTTTTCTGCCAACAAACTGTCATGCAGTTTGGCAGATAATTATTTTAAAAATGTATTCTGATTATTAGAGAAATAAATTAAAAAAAAAAAGATTGAGAAATTAATAAATGGGGTCAATGACACCATTACAAAGGTAAGATTTAATCCTATCGATAGATAATATTTTAAATCAGGTGGTGCGTTAGATAAAGTTCATCTTGAAGTGAACGTTCCGCATTAGCATAAGGCTGCGTTTCACAAGAGGTCACACGTGAACCGCTCTAAAAATATGTTGATAACCATAACGCAATTGTGCGATATGCGGTCATCCGATGCAATTTTAATACATTAATTAATGAACCATAGTTGCAACATTCAGTGAACTACCTTCAAATATAATTCGTTTATCGAATAGAGAAACGGTAAGCACGATTTCCAAAGATCATTAAAAAAATTGATTTCTTTAACAAAAAGGATCCAAACCACTGACATTTTCTTCTTTAATTTATCTTTTGTTGGTACTGAAACTAGATCCAAAATCAAAAAGCGACTCGTTGAGGGTTGGATCCTTTTCGTTAAACTACGTCCCACTATCCGACGTGATATAAATATGTATGTTCTACTAATGCTATTAAAGTGGCTTTAACTTCCTAGTTTCGATACACGTATGGATAGAGTAAGATTTTTATTTAAAGTAAAAAATATTAAGGGAGTAATTAAATTTAATCGGCATTTTATTTATGGAATATGTAACAAACCTAGTCTAAGGGCGTTAACTACAAAAAAACTTTTTTTTCATACATTATGATAGACAAACGACCAGGCGAGTCACCTGATGGAAAGGAATCACCGCCAGCCATTGACACCCCTAACAATCAAAATTATGATTGAAAGCAAAAGGCTTTCTGTTATCAATGATCCATGTGACAAGAAAACATCATTCAAATTCCATTGAGTTGTCATGACATCTGTAATTCCTTCATCGATTTGTTCTCAAGCGAGCTGCAGTGAAATGATAATGGCGCGTGCATGTCAAGGGGACATGTTAATAACATTATGTCAACAGCGAGCCTAAAGTGTACCATGTCAAGGGTGCTGGCATACGGGCAAGGCTGTTTTTATACTGATAGGAGGAAAAGAACCTGTTTTTCTTTAGCTTCAATCTAAGATCCTTACTCAATGGCATGTAAAAGTTTTCCTTACACATAGTTAAAATATTTTTTCGTGTTAAGTTTATCTTCCTCCAAGAAAGTGGTTGATATGCCAACAGTATTTGTCACTAAGAATTTAATAAGTTTAAATTTAATCATAACACAATCCGTCACAAGTATGATGTTTTATAGTCTAGTATTCTATTCTAATATAAATAAAACCATTAATACCATCTACATCATCGTTTTCTTTAGCATATATACTGAACATAAAAGGTCCATGTGTGCAGCATATCGTAACATCATTCGCAAACAGTTGCATGACATCATTTTCTATGTGCTTTGCGATATCGAGTCGCGAGAGCGGGTGTTCGCGCTCCTATTATTATTAGACGTGCGAAGTGATTCAAGCTCATATATGGAGAGTTGCATATGTTCGTTAAAAAAAAATAGAAATAAATAAAATTAATATCACGGGACAATTCACACCAATTGACCCAGTCCCAAAGTAAGCTCAGCAAAGCTTGTGTTATGGGTACTAGGCAACGGATAAACATACTTATATAGATAGATACATACTTAAATACATATTAAACACCCAAGACCCGAGAACAAACATTCGTATTTTTCATACAAATATCTGCCCCGACACGGGAATCGAACCCGGGACCTCAAGCTTCGTAGTCAGGTTCTCTAACCACTAGGCCGTCTGGTCGTTAAAGTTTAATGTTTCGATAAGAATGGCAATTCTGGTCCTGGATTTAACACGTTTGGGGAGTTTGAGGAAGTTTATTGTGTTGTGGCTGGGAACTTGCAATAACTAGACATAGGTAGTTTGTGACCGACCATTGCTATAAAGTCAAGGATTGATAAAACTGAAGTAACCATCGATCATAACATCTTTTTATAACAGTTTTTATATTGACTTAATCATCAAAACTTGCCATAAAACTCAATCAGGATTTAGATGGTTTAGTGTACTTGTAACTACCTAATGCGAATCTAATAGTCAGTGAAATAAACGATGGAATGATGAATGGCCGTCCTTGCGCTCAATACTAACGATTCGACATGGGTTCAGTCGGAAATGGGATTGCATTGACAACATTTCGAGTCGTTAAAGGAAGTATAATGTCGCAAGTCAAATACATGTGTTTATTTTCAATCTTAACAAGAATGTGAGGTATGACTTGGTTATCTATGTAGTAAGGCGTTGTGTGATTATTGTATATTATATGGTCTGAAATGGAAGCTGTCAATGATATAAAAATGATGTGTTTATCGCGTTGCACATCTTTAAGAAACTGTACCCAACTCCAGACGTGTTACGAGCTATAAGTGTATAACTAGACAGACTATTTTGAACAGAATACGTGTTGCACTATGCACTACAATCTGGAATTCAGTGACGTCAATTACAAAGCCTTTTTATCTCTATCATGTCTGTCTTGATTTTATAAATTATTAGCAACTAGCCTTTGCCCGCGTAAACAATTAGGATTGTTAATCGAATTGGATTGGATTTCACTTTAAATCGTCTTCATTAACGTTGTATGAAGAGCACCCATTCAAAGTTTCATGTCTCAAAACCTGGCGGTTATAATTTTGGAATTTTACATAAATCCCGTGGCAATATCAGGATAAAAATTAGTTTACGTTTTTGTCCAGAGATCCAGATATCTACATAATATCAGATCTTATCAGCCGTTTTAGCGAGAAAGAGTGACAAACGAACACACACGTTCAAAAACTTTCGCATTTATGTTAGTAGGATTATGACGAGGATGATGTATTGTCATGCTAATGACACTGCGTGTGCGTCTAATGAGATGACAGCCCTAGGAAGAGTGACTTGTAGATTAGCACATGCCCAAGGTGAGCTCCAGAATAATTACATCACTTTTGTTAAACCGTAATATTACAGGCATGAATTATTGCTTCAGAGTAGCCGTAATGTGCATTGTAATTGTAATAAAATGTTAAAGGCTGCCAAGAATAGATGAATATTAAAACATTTTTCCTTATCGCTAGTGAAGGTCTCTCAAACAAACACATCTTGTGCATCGTAAGCATTATTGAAATTAAATCATAAGTTAGCTAAAATTAAACTCCCAAATTAGAACAGCGGCAAAAGCCCCTTTAGGATTATATTTGACAGCTTTAGTTCTTCTTCAGAATGTTTTCTAAGTTGCTTTTACATTATACACCATGTCTCGACGTTATTTCGAGCAGACACCAATCCACTATTAGGATAGGATACAACCGTAATTCATTAAGCGACACAAAACTACCAATCAGACAAGCGGACGTGTCCCTTTTGTGGATTCTAACGCACGTCAAAATTCCTTAAACAGTCTATCGTGTTTCTTTCTATTTATTGTAATTGTTATTTTGAGACAAATTGATATCGCTAACTTAGCAATTACTAAAACTTTCGGCAATGCTTAACTTTGAATCTAACATCCGGTTTAAATATTACTTTTAACAACTACTCTACACACTTCATCATCATCATGGAAAATAAGGGCTCTTAAGTACACTAGTGAACTATTGAAGAGTTCCAAGACAAGACTTCTCGCATTTTCTACAAACGAAAATATTTGCATCAGATCCCTGCTTTAGCTGTCCTATATGACCAGATAACGTTAAAATCCAAGATATAAAAAGTAACCAAAAGAGCGTTCCAAACAAAGCGAGATTTTTTGGTTATATCTAAAGGAATCGATGCAAGGGGTGTTATTTCTTCGACCCCTATTAAGTTGGGTATTGCAGCAGATGCTGAGATAAAAGCGGGTGAGGGGTTGGGGTGGACAGGTGCGAACCGACAGGTGGCTGGCGCGTGGGCGGACCTGACTCACAAAAGCAAGATACCCAAATAGACGTTAGCTTCGAAAATGGTCTGAACATGTTACATTTTTGTAGAGATTAAAGTTGAAATGATCGAAAGTTGTAAGAGAACACTTGTGCTATACAGATTTAGAATCATAGTACTTATTGTTATATTCCGATTAAGTCAGATTTGGACGGTATTATTGTGATTGGGAGGCACACCTGAGTTTTTGGCATCCGTGAGATATGTTGTTACAAGTATTCTGCAAGTCTAGTTAGTCCGATTTAATAGCATGTTTTCTATATTTCAGAGATGTCTTCAATTAAAGTGTGCGTGTTTTATCATTTTAAATTTGACTATTCTTGGATTTTTCAAAAACGAAAAATGATTTTCGGGTACGCCGAATGGGATCCAAATTCACCTTTACTAGAGTCCTTTTACTTTCGTCGAGTGTGCTAACCAAATGCATATTATTATACATAATTGGATTATACTTAACACCTGCGTTTTCATACCAAATAATTTTTAATTGAATCTGAATACATTTACATACGTATAGGACACGCGAAGCTTAATCAAGAATTTAAATGGCGATTCTAACTTGAGTTTTCTTTGAATCCGTGACAGTGACACGTTTATTACAAAAATAAATAACTACTTTAAACAGGGTTTTCGTTAGGCCGCTTATTTTTACTATACCGAGAATTTTAAATTAACGTCTCGATATGATTTCAAGGAAACGATAGGACAGAGGTGATCGAGTTCAAATAAAACTAAGGTCGCAGGTCACGTTTTGAAATTATGTAAACATTTTCTGTATTTTGTTACTTGACGCAAAAAATATATTTAATATTTGAAGTCGTACACGTCTTTTTACGGGTTTTAAACCCACCGTATCATTTTACAAAAAATCTAAACGCGAAATTTTGTATGGATGCTTGTCTCTTTCACGCCAAAACGGTTTGACGGATCCTGATGAAAGGCACAGATTGTTTATAAGCTGGATTAACATTATAGGATACCTTTTATCCCTTAAAACTGCATAGTTCCGCGGGATAGCGATTAACAAATGCTTCGCAGATGGAGTCGCAAAAATAAAGTGGGTGGGTGCGGAGTAATCAAAAATTCTACAATTATTCTAATAGAATAATGCTAAAATGACAATATTTTTAGACGCAGGTTTCCATACTGTCACAGGGATTAAGATCCCTCAAATTACTTTAGTTCCAAATATTCGAGGAAAATACCGCAGGGAATCCAATTAAAAGTAAAGCGTTGTATGAAGTTAACATTTTTAATGTAGAGAACCTGTGCCAACAGAACCTTGGCAAAGGCAGTGAAAGAGTAGAAATCGCGGTGTGTAGGAAACCAAGTGCGACGGAGCCACTTGGCCACGGAGCATGGCGACCGTCAAATTAACTCCAAGTACACCACGCGTGTGATGAGATGACGTCAAAGGCTTCCACCAGTTGGCTAAAGGGTTCTTCCAGAAGAATAGTCATTGATGCAGCCGATTGTGAACAAACATGAAGAGAAAGGAAAGATGACGGAAGATTCAGACATTTCTGGCAAAATAGAAAGCTGGTGTATAGTACCAGGACTAACTATTGAGGTAATTCTGCGATTTGAATAATCCAATTAATAAGGCGTTTAAATCGATATACAGAGAGTTACAAATTGTGCTTTTCATGCAGTTTATCAATTAATTAGGCCCTTTCATCTGTCTGACCGTGTGGACCACAACACAACAACTCAGTACCGTCGTTAGTTAAGGGTTCTACATCGTTTGGTCGAATTTGATGCGGCATAAAGTGAGATTTATAACTTAAGGACACGCGATTCTTTAAGATCTTTTTTTAAAGAAATAGGTATCCTAACCCTGCCGTCGTTGTATATATTTGAAATAATCATGTATGTAAGAAAAAACATATGTGATTTTCCCACTAACGTCGATAAGCCAAAGGTTACTAGAAACACAGGGAAGCTTAAAGTTCCATCTTACAGACTGGCTAAAACTAAAAAGTCGTTTCTGGGAAGATGCATACGTTTTTATAATAAAATTCCGAAAACAATAACCGAACAAACTGATACAAAATTCAAATCCATTGTGAAGAAGACATTAATATCTAAGGCGTACTATAAAATTAATGACTATATCATGGACAGGGATGTTTGGAAATAATTCCGATCCGCATTGGCGATCTCTAGTCTCAAATAGCGTATCTACTGTGTTAAAAAATTTAATTGTATTAAATACTTTAGATGTATGTCATTTAATAACAATGTAGAACTGATTGAAAAAAATATACCTTGTTGAGTTTCTTGCCGGTTTCTTCTCAACAGGGTTTTTTCCGAACCGGTGGTAGATTTTTCGACGTTCATAGGAGCATCAATTTGATGCCTAAATTGAATAAAGAATTTTGACTTTGACTTTGACTTTGACTTTGATTTCCATAACTGTAAATTGCCATAAAGTAGTAATGTAATTTATTAGTGAAACAGCATTTTCTCCAGAATTGTTATTTATTAAACTAATCTATAAGATGACATTCAAAAAATCTTAAAATCAGCACGCTTCGGTATATTTTATGGCAAGCGTTGGTACAGCAAGTGATATTGTGAGAAACTAAATGAAATATGGAAAACGATGTGATTCGTAATCCAAGCGCAGTAGAGTTGAAATGTTTTAGCGGACGGGGGAGTAGAAAGAGGCAGGATTGCATCAATGATGAATGGTTTTAGGTTCGTTAAATGTTTCTGCCAACGCAACTTGTTTGTGTAGTTTACTCAAGTTGAACGGCCATTTTATTCCGCTGCATTAGCAACATTAACATGACAAATAAGGTCTCCTGGTTTAGTCATTGAGCTCTTTTATCCCTTATGAAGTGTAGAGTATTGTTACGGTGATTAGTGTCACGTGAAGGCAGTAAACGTGGCGCTTACTAGTCGGAACACGTCTTAATTGATCTCGGCAGTAGTAAAGTTTAACCTAGCAGTTTCAAACGGAACTTAGTACAATAGCAATTATCACTTTTTGCCGGAGACTCGTCTCGCCTTGAGACTGTGACGTAAAAGATCAAAGTTAAATGATGAGGTAAATTTTATTATTAAAGATAGCACAACATGTACGGCTAGGGTTTTTCAGAAGGCCGAGGCTACTGTCGGCTGTTGTTTCAGAAGCTAATGTATTCAGAAACTTGTCGTATCAAGTGTATTCATGAAATTTGATAATTATCCGACGGTCGATTATGTTACGTGCGTGATAAGATTAGTGTTTTGTAAGGCAGTAGAGCTATTTATTGATTTAATAAAATCATGAGTTTACGTATTTCGTACGATTATTCGAGTGTAATAGAAATGTGGCTATAAAAGAGGCCCCTAGCGATAACAGCCAAGTAACAAATCTATGTAAATGCATAGTGATTTGATTACATCACGATTTTGAGTAGAACACCTCTGTACACTCAGGATTTAATACGAAACTGAAGCGATAAAGCCAATCGGGAGTGTTCCCGTCCCGCTCCCGGGCATGGGGCAGACAGGGACAGGGCGCAAAATGACGGTTACGGCCGTTTGCACCATGAAAAGTAAAGTAAATAAAACATCGAACCGACCCCCATCTTGGATCTGCGAGCCTGCCGGGATGACATCACCGTATCTTATGATTTGAGTCAACATTGTGCTCGAAAACCTGTACAACTAATATATTCGGTTGACGGCGCGTTTAGCGATGGTTGTGACGGCGTTTAAACCTGTTGCTAGGTTGGAATTACATGCACGTAATGTGCGATGGGTATCGTACAAGGACAATGGCAAGTAGGTACGGCCGTGTTGCAATAACGGACTGACCGCGGAGGGCGGGAGGGCATCGCAATTTGTAGACAACCGATGCGGGAAATAACCGCGTCGTTAGACACAAAAAGCTAGAATTAGGGAGTGAGCAAAAAACATGTATCGCAGAAAGTAACAGCACGCTCCAGTTGGTCAAAAAGCATGAAAGAAAGTCTCGCTTTTTTGTTTCCTAATTAGCTCGCTCGCTTTGCCTGTCGCATCGTCCTGTCATTATGTAATGTGTATATTACCTGTTTGCCGCCGGCAACCATGGTGTCGGTATTGATATCACGCACTGGGAAACTTGACGTGGAAACGTCAACGGAACGCACTACACTGAGGGTACGCGAGGTGAAGGGGTAGTTAGCCGGCACTATAGCCGCGTCTGCCTGACGCGGCGGTTGAGTTTGAACTGAACGCGAGCGGCCATTACGGGGATGCGCGCGCGCCGCCCGAGCCTGCGCCAAGGCTGCGCACCTGACCAGGGCTGTCACAGGCAGGACCTGTCGCGCTAATTTGCATATTGATCCCATTTTTTTAAAGAATACAGTGCATCAGTAGCTTATGCAAGCAAACCGTTAATAAGTTTGCGAGAATTTAATTTTTTTGTTATTTTTTTTGCTACTTGTAATGTCATCCTATTTACATATCCATATTAATTTGGCTTGTAAGATTTGAAGACATCTTACATAGGTAGATAAAACGTAAAAAAAGCACAAAGTAAAAGAAAAAGTCGGCTACAATATCTAAAATAAAACCAATTTTTAGGGCGAGCCCACTTCTATTTTGACTGAAATATTATGTCCTATGAGATTCCCAGAATGAGAACTAATCTATTGACACCTCATAACGTTAAAATGCATCAAGCTACAAAACATAACCTGCTTTTCATACAGCAATCGGGTATGAAGAAACAGAAGCGAAGATACTTGAAAAAAATTAGATGAAAATCCTTATAATGTTGATTACTCAGTTGATTGCATACACAGATAAAGTTCCTAATTGTCATCATTGTTTGTCACATTTTTCGAGTGAAGTATTCAGCCGGTATAGTTCGCAAGTAAATCTTTTTATAAAATTGAATACACGGAACGGCTGACCTGTTTCGGACCAATCCTTAGTCCTTTGTCAAGGTGTGCTCGAATGGATAGGTAGCCAAAGGGGGCTCGTTTATCAAGCATACCACAACTCTAAAAAAAAACGTGAGACTCGTGTTTTCTTCTTCATAATATCGAGGGTATAATTTGATTAAAATTTAATAAATTTTATTAATTTAATAAAAGCTATTGACTATAAAGAAAGTAACTCTGTCTATTCTATCTGTTACCTCCTTGCGCTTAAATCTCTGAATTGTATTAGATGAAATTTAGTATTAAGATAGTTTGGAACCCTGCGAAGGACATAGGACAGTTTTTATCCCGGAATAGTTGCCACGGGATAGCAATAAGAGAACTCTTGCAGACGGAGTCACGGAAAACAGCTAGAGCATAATAATTTTAATGATAATGATAAATTTATTTGTAAGTAAGTACTTCAAGTTATATCGTAACTGTTGGATTATTCGCAGAAGTTCTTTCGCCAGTACATTTAATGGACCTACTGGGCTACTGCTAGTGATCCTGAAGTCCCAAGCCTTTAAAGCCTGTCCTCGTTCTCTGACGCATACAATAGGGTGTTTCATTTTTCAAAATTTTTGATTTTTCTTTGACTTTGCTCGAATTCTTGTTTCCACTCATATGTAAAGTTCATACGCCAAAAATCAGTAAAATCGATTATCATCTAAAGGTTGCACAGTTTGATGACTTTTATGTCAAGTAATTGATATCGGTGTATTAGAGGATAGCAAAATTTTCAAGTTTTTTATTTGAATTGGAGGGTTATAAGTGATTTAAGTGTGTCGTTTAAAAGATTGAAGCATATTTTAACGTAAATAATAAGTTTCCTTGTGATATTGTTAGGAGCTGGACTTCCTTCCAAGGAACAAGTGCTGTTGATTTATTTTACACCATCACAAAGGAAAAAAAACTCTTTCGGACGCCACTAAGTAGACAAGTATTAAACTGCAAGAAGTGTGGAAGAAGGCTAATACATATGTCAAGACAGTAACCGTTTGAGCTAACGTTTAATAACTTTATAAGGAACACTTACCATAATTTGTTAACGTTTTCCTTAGAAATTAACCGAAAGCGTAAGAGACAAGACAAAGTGGATGCTTATAAAATGTAGCATTAAAATCGATTAAATAAATCAACATGACAGTGACCTTGGACCAAGAATGCTATTCATTAAGTAGTCATCAAGTCATGAAGACGATGAAAATAATTCTATTCTCTGTACCACCAGCAAAAATGTCACGTCCTATTTATAAGTAAACTAAAATCTCTCGATTGGACACTCATAGCTGCATAGGACCGCGAACAACTTTACTCTCCACTCGGCAAGCTAGTACTTCGGTTATTACAGTTATTAAAAGCCTTGGTCACGATGTCTCAGATGTTTCTATATCGCCGTCTACTATTCATCGAACTCGGGTGACCAAAAGAAGCGAAATGGCTCAAAAAATTTAAGCATCATTAACCTTTACTCTAACATTTAAACTGTAAATTGTTGCCATCAATCGCATCCTGTAAGATTCTAGAAGACAGAGTAACTATTCTTTATTTAATGATTCGATCAGAGACGAATAGCAGAAACAAGCATGCAACAGAAAATGCGTGGTCAAGCGAACCAAAGATGAGGTTGTAACTTGTGTAATCTAAGTAGTAAATTATTTATTGAGTAGTTAATGTTCTATTTTATGCTTAATTTAATTTTCTTTCACTTAAACACGATGTGTGGCTACCATATTGTGCTATCTTTAAATAAAAGTAATTACTTCTTTTTTTTCGATTCTTATTTAGAGCTGTTCATTCTGTGCAACCTCTAAACATGGTCCAATCCACTTGAAATTTGGAAAATATTCTATTAACATAAGCTAGAACTGGAAGCTGAGCAAAGTCAGAAAAAATATCACAAAAATTTTTTTCACCTACAAAAGTGAAACACCCTAGCATACAAGTCTAAAAAGCTCTTTAACATTATAAGCTTAGTTGTATGTATTTATTAGCCTTATCATTAAAATCCATTAGGCTATGTTATTGAAAGGTCCTTTTCAAAAACGTCGAGACTTCCAAATAGCTTTTAGTCAGTCCCTATAGGCCTTTTAGCCTTACGACCCTCCGAGTCTTGCTATAAAGGATAAAAGACAGGGGTATGATTATGACGTAAAAATTATGTTGATTGTCGACTTCGTGCAATTTTGCCCTGATCAACTCGAATTTAATAATATTTTTGGATGCAAGTTAGTAAACAAAGTTTCAGCCTTAAAAAAAGCTAAACCTAAAAAAAGGTTTGAGCCTAAAAACAATACAGAGCTTTTTTCCGTCAACTCAGCTGTAAAAGGGACTCCAAAGCTTTCAATTTCGGGTTAAAAGGCTCGAATCTTTTGGAACACTGCCTATTGCGATTTTTTTCGCACTTTTCGCAAAGTTGAGGAAGGACGGAACTTGTAAATATTTAAACAAAAGCGTAAAAGGAATGGCAATTGTTCCATTCAAGAACCTAAAGCGATTAAATCTAACTGTCAAGTGACAGCCCTACCGGGGCGCCTACGATTTTTGCACTTTTTCGAATACAGCCGAGTCCGAATTGAATCGTGATCCAGCCGCCTGCGACCGAGTTTTTTCCATCGCATTGTGCGCGATACACTGTCGTCAGCTCTCATACATCATTGTTAATTTTATATTACACGTTTTACCTGATTATGATTACACATTGACGTATAGTTGAGGTAGGGTACGATTTTTAAGCGTAAATTCAATCCTCAAGGGTAGGATTTTTTTTAATTCCTGCAACTTAGAGCTAGCCAATTTTAATTCGCCTAAGGGAGCGAAGTGAGTCATAGATGCATATTATTGTCTACATAGTGCATGCATACTAAGAAGAGATTTTTCAAAAAAACCCCACGGGATATTTTTTGCGTGTCATCGGAACTTTCCCGAGTCATATTTTTTACGGACCCAATATATTTCCTATTGTTATATTATAATAATGGCCACAAGAAAGATTTAACTGGCGATAATTTGATACAGCTTTTTGAACAATACCTTAACGTGTGTAGTCACAAAATAAATAAAGTTTCATTTTCTTCTTCAATTTTAAAATTTTGGGTTTTCCTTACTCAGAATCAAGAGAGCTATTGATTTTGATGATTAAAAAAAATTACCCTAATTTTCCATACAATTTTTTGTCAGTTTTGTGACGACCCTTATGAACCATATGAAAAAAACGTCACAAAAGTAAAAACGTCCAAAAACAAGGAGTTTTTTTAGGGTTCCGTACCAAAAGGGTAAAAACGGGACCCTATTACTGAGGCTCCGCTGTCCGTCCGTCTGTCACCAGGCTGTATCTTATGAAAGGGCAAAAAGGTTCTCGAGTGGCGTCCACGCCACGGACCGGAAGACGCAGTGTAGGTAGGCCTTAAAACAAGATGGAGCGACGACCTGGTAAAGGTTGCGGGATCGCGTTGGATTGCACGGGACCGATCTGTTTGGCGAGCCTTGGGGAGGACTGTTTTTTTTTTTAATGAGTCGCCAGAGGGGCCAAGGACGCGAAGCCCTTGCTGTTTTTTACTTTAGAGTATAGGTAACGCCACTAGAGTTGAGGCCACGCACACAACCACATCTCATGTAATGACAGCGGGATTTTGACGTTGTGTTGACGTTAAACGACAACACAACGTCAAAATCCCGCTGTCATTACATGAGATGTGGTTGTGTGCGTGGCCTCAACTCTGGTGGCGTTAGTGGCGTTACCTATAGGAAGGGTGACTGGAGTCCGGGAAAAATCCCTTCGGACGAACTGGGAACGGAGGGCCCAGACAGTGTCCGACTTGCACGGACTAAAAAACCCGGTCACAAGCCCCCTTCTCTATTGATTATCAAAAAGAAAAACTTGTGCTTTTAATTTTCGGAGGCCTATGTTCAGCAGTGGACGTCTTTCGGCTGAAATGATGATGACGACATATTTTGCCGCCAAACTGTCATATTTACTCTTACTTTACCTGTAGTATTATGTCAGAACCTACGATACCACCTAGCTTTCTCCCTAAGCTGGTTAGCATTAGTGTAATTTCTATGTCTATTCATTTGTATACAGACTTTCAGGTCATTACTAGTAGATACGCTAAGCCACATTATTATCGAAAGACCCACGTCAAATTCTGATTCCCCAATCTATCCATGATGTTACACATTTAAAGGGGGGAAGGGAGGCCTGGCAATACGTGACGCGGGAACAAAAATTGCGATTTTCATTAATAAGTGTGACAAGAGGGGGTTTAACATGTTTAAAATTCATCATCATCATCATCATCATCATCATCATCATCCCAGCCTATATGTATACGTCACATTGCAGGACACAGACCCCTCCTCTTAAAATGAGAGGGCCTGGGCCGTAGTTCCCTCGCGGGCTCAGTGCATACTGGGAATGTCACACACACCATTGAATTTCTTCGTAGGTGTGCGCAGGTTTCCTCACTGTGTTTCCCTTCACCGTAAAGCCCATTTCAAATTCAATTTCGCACGTAAATTCCGAAAAAGTCATAGGTGCGAGCTCGGGCTCGAACCCACGACCCTCTGATTAAGAGGCCATAGGTCAAGCCGCTGGGCTAGCACGGCCGTAGTATTTTAATAAAAACCGGCCAAGTGCGAGTCGGACTCGCGCACGAAGGGTTCCGTACCATTATCTATAAAAACAGCAAAATGAGCAAAAAAATACGTTTGTTGTATGGGAGCCCCTTAAATATTTATTTTATTCTGTTTTTTAGTATTTGTTGTTATAGCGGCAACAGAAATACATCATCTGTGAAAATTTCAACTGTCTAGCTATCACAGTCCATGAGCTACAGACTGGTGACAGATGGACGGCCAGCGGAGTCCGTTTTACCCTTTGGCTACGGAACCCTAAAAAGAAGTATTTAAAACGTTTGAAATCAAGAACACAAACGCCGAACTTTGTTCAACAGATAAAATGAATTAGCGTCAGATAAGCATTACGCAAAACTATTGATAAGACGGATAAGTCCACATACTTCACTTGCGTGTACTATCAAAGGCACATAATTGCGGTACTAACACGTAGTAATGTTAATAGACTTAAAGGGCGTGACCCGATAGCGGGCGTCCCAGTTCCCTACTTCCTTCCTCTATGACACACTGCGTTAAAACGTTTAGTAAAACAAGTTTCGTCACTGGCTTCGGCCACTACTGATACTACAGTACATAAAGATTGCACACGGTCTTTGAAAAAAGACTCGGCAAATGTCGGACGTTTGCAATCTTCTTCCAAAGACCGATATGTGTGTGTGTGTGTGTGTGTGTGTGTGTGTGTGTGTGTGTGTGTGTGTGTGTGTGTGTGTGTGTGTGTGTGTGTGTGTGTGTGTGTGTGTGTGTGTGTGTGTGTGTGTGTGTGTGTGTGTGTGTGTGTGTGTGTGTGTGTGTGTGTGTGTGTGTGTGTGTGTGTGTGTGTGTGTGTGTGTGTGTGTGTGTGTGTGTGTGTGTGTGTGTGTGTGTGTGTGTGTGTGTGTGTGTGTGTGTGTGTGTGTGTGTGTGTGTGTGTGTGTGTGTGTGTGTGTGTGTGTGTGTGTGTGTGTGTGTGTGTGTGTGTGTGTGTGTGTGTGTGTGTGTGTGTGTGTGTGTGTGTGTGTGTGTGTGTGTGTGTGTGTGTGTGTGTGTGTGTGTGTGTGTGTGTGTGTGTGTGTGTGTGTGTGTGTGTGTGTGTGTGTGTGTGTGTGTGTGTGTGTGTGTGTGTGTGTGTGTGTGTGTGTGTGTGTGTGTGTGTGTGTGTGTGTGTGTGTGTGTGTGTGTGTGTGTGTGTGTGTGTGTGTGTGTGTGTGTGTGTGTGTGTGTGTGTGTGTGTGTGTGTGTGTGTGTGTGTGTGTGTGTGTGTGTGTGTGTGTGTGTGTGTGTGTGTGTGTGTGTGTGTGTGTGTGTGTGTGTGTGTGTGTGTGTGTGTGTGTGTGTGTGTGTGTGTGTGTGTGTGTGTGTGTGTGTGTGTGTGTGTGTGTGTGTGTGTGTGTGTGTGTGTGTGTGTGTGTGTGTGTGTGTGTGTGTGTGTGTGTGTGTGTGTGTGTGTGTGTGTGTGTGTGTGTGTGTGTGTGTGTGTGTGTGTGTGTGTGTGTGTGTGTGTGTGTGTGTGTGTGTGTGTGTGTGTGTGTGTGTGTGTGTGTGTGTGTGTGTGTGTGTGTGTGTGTGTGTGTGTGTGTGTGTGTGTGTGTGTGTGTGTGTGTGTGTGTGTGTGTGTGTGTGTGTGTGTGTGTGTGTGTGTGTGTGTGTGTGTGTGTGTGTGTGTGTGTGTGTGTGTGTGTGTGTGTGTGTGTGTGTGTGTGTGTGTGTGTGTGTGTGTGTGTGTGTGTGTGTGTGTGTGTGTGTGTGTGTGTGTGTGTGTGTGTGTGTGTGTGTGTGTGTGTGTGTGTGTGTGTGTGTGTGTGTGTGTGTGTGTGTGTGTGTGTGTGTGTGTGTGTGTGTGTGTGTGTGTGTGTGTGTGTGTGTGTGTGTGTGTGTGTGTGTGTGTGTGTGTGTGTGTGTGTGTGTGTGTGTGTGTGTGTGTGTGTGTGTGTGTGTGTGTGTGTGTGTGTGTGTGTGTGTGTGTGTGTGTGTGTGTGTGTGTGTGTGTGTGTGTGTGTGTGTGTGTGTGTGTGTGTGTGTGTGTGTGTGTGTGTGTGTGTGTGTGTGTGTGTGTGTGTGTGTGTGTGTGTGTGTGTGTGTGTGTGTGTGTGTGTGTGTGTGTGTGTGTGTGTGTGTGTGTGTGTGTGTGTGTGTGTGTGTGTGTGTGTGTGTGTGTGTGTGTGTGTGTGTGTGTGTGTGTGTGTGTGTGTGTGTGTGTGTGTGTGTGTGTGTGTGTGTGTGTGTGTGTGTGTGTGTGTGTGTGTGTGTGTGTGTGTGTGTGTGTGTGTGTGTGTGTGTGTGTGTGTGTGTGTGTGTGTGTGTGTGTGTGTGTGTGTGTGTGTGTGTGTGTGTGTGTGTGTGTGTGTGTGTGTGTGTGTGTGTGTGTGTGTGTGTGTGTGTGTGTGTGTGTGTGTGTGTGTGTGTGTGTGTGTGTGTGTGTGTGTGTGTGTGTGTGTGTGTGTGTGTGTGTGTGTGTGTGTGTGTGTGTGTGTGTGTGTGTGTGTGTGTGTGTGTGTGTGTGTGTGTGTGTGTGTGTGTGTGTGTGTGTGTGTGTGTGTGTGTGTGTGTGTGTGTGTGTGTGTGTGTGTGTGTGTGTGTGTGTGTGTGTGTGTGTGTGTGTGTGTGTGTGTGTGTGTGTGTGTGTGTGTGTGTGTGTGTGTGTGTGTGTGTGTGTGTGTGTGTGTGTGTGTGTGTGTGTGTGTGTGTGTGTGTGTGTGTGTGTGTGTGTGTGTGTGTGTGTGTGTGTGTGTGTGTGTGTGTGTGTGTGTGTGTGTGTGTGTGTGTGTGTGTGTGTGTGTGTGTGTGTGTGTGTGTGTGTGTGTGTGTGTGTGTGTGTGTGTGTGTGTGTGTGGAGTGTGTGTGTGTGTGGAGTGAGTGTGTGTGAGTGAGTGAGTGAGTCAGTCAGTCAGTCAGTGAGTGAGTGAGTGAGTCAGTCAGTCAGTCAGTCAGTGAGTGAGTGAGTGAGTGAGTCAGTCAGTCAGTCAGTCAGTCAGTCAGTGAGTGAGTGAGTGAGTGAGTGAGTGAGTGAGTGAGTGAGTGAGTGAGTGAGTGAGTGAGTGAGTGAGTGCGTGCGTGCGTGCGTGCGTGCGTGCGTGCGTGCGTGCGTGCGTGCGTGCGTGCGTGCGTGCGTGCGTGCGTGCGTGCGTGCGTGCGTGCGTGCGTGCGTGCGTGCGTGCGTGCGTGCGTGCGTGCGTGCGTGCGTGCGTGCGTGCGTGCGTGCGTGCGTGCGTGCGTGCGTGCGTGCGTGCGTGCGTGCGTGCGTGCGTGCGTGCGTGCGTGCGTGCGTGCGTGCGTGCGTGCGTGCGTGCGTGCGTGCGTGCGTGCGTGCGTGCGTGCGTGCGTGCGTGCGTGCGTGCGTGCGTGCGTGCGTGCGTGTGTGTGTGTGTGTGTGTGTAACACGGGAGCCCCTTTTCTCCCATAATCTTTTTATCCGAATTTTGAAAGTCAGAAATCGATGTCCATAATATTCTTGCTCATAAATATCCATGGTCATAATTTTTTAAAAGCATATCGCTTAATAGTTCTAACTGCAATGATCCACCTGCGAAAAAAGACCATGCAATAATTATTATGAGTGACTTTATTACCTTTAACATTATGAAGAGTGATGCATTCATGACAGTGAATGATATGACTTTACTTATTGTTCCTTACAATAATTATGACTTATGAAAATCGTAACTCCAATTTAAGTTGTTTAATATTATGACTTCCGATAGTATGACGAAGAAAAATTATGACAGAAAACGTAATGAGCTTGAAAATTCGGAACAAAAATTTTTATGGGGCGACATTTGCAGTCTTTTTTTCTATGACCGTGTGCAATCTTTATGGCCGGGTACTGAACTGATGTTTTACAAGATTTTATTGAACTATCATCATACTAGAACAGCGATTACATTTTGAGATTCTAGAAATAGATATGCTAGGTTCACACACATATCATTTCAGTCGAAAGATTCCCACTGCTGAACATAGACCCAGGACTATATTATTTGAGGATTCACTCTAATGACAACTGTTTATCGAAACACGATTACTTATAGTTAGCTCGATAGAAAAAAAATCCAAAGTCGTCTCTAAAAAATAAAATAAATTCGTAGTAGGTACGACGCTAATACTGCACGGCAGGTCATGACTTTTTAATAAAACAGGATGTTTTCTAGGGCGTAGTGTTGCTACATTTTTAAAATTATAAAATATGTATTAGTTTTAGTAATAAAAGATGAAAATAACCAAAAACACGCGCAGTCCAACCAATCTATCTTGAGCCGTCGTGCCTCCCCCACGCCCGAAGTCGCCCACCAAAAATCGATTAGCGCGAAAAGCTCGGTAGGCCCTTAATATCGTTTGCGTGATAAGTCCCGTTTAGAGTAATAGTTATTGGCCCAAGGTTCACCAAAGAGACCGGTCTGCGCCACCCACATCCAACGCGTGCCAGCAACCTTAACCAGGTCGTCGCTACATTTTGTTGGATGCCTACCTGCACTGCGTCTTCCGGTACGTGGACGCCTTTCGAGAACCTTTTGGCATCGCATTTTCGTTTAGGTTCATTTCGCCCACATTCCGATTTCGTCCTTGTCCCACTTCGTCCACATTCCGACTTCGTCAACATTCCCGTTTCGTCCACATTCCCATTTCGTCCACATTCCCACTTAGTCAACATTCCTAGCCTATTTTAATGCGGTTTTCACTATCACTTAGCTTAATTCTCAGGGAAGATTTTAATTATTTTTGTGATTAAGGTATTCATGTTAAGAAAAATACTTGCTAAGCACGGTGCGGGTCAATACTATTCACTTCAGATACACTACCAATTTCGTTACTATTTTGTTACGAAATGGGATTGCGGACGAAATGGGAATGTGGACGAAACGGAAATGTTGACGAAGTCGGAATGTGGACGAAATGGGAAGTGGACGAATCGGGAATTGATTGCGGACGAAATGGGATTGCTGACGAAGTGGGATTGCTGACGAAGTGGGAATGTGGACGAAAAGAACCTAAACGCGCATTTTTACGAGCGTATGCCTTGCCCACTGCCACTTGAGTCTGGCGATTCTTCGAGCCATGTCGGTGACTAGTTTTTGCGCGGTTTTCACAATTTCTGATGTGATCCCGAAGAGAAACTCCGACCATAGCCCTCTGCATGACCTTGAGCTTTTTTATGAGGCCCATGCAGCCCTGCAGATTCTAAAACGCAGTAAGTGGGTTTTTACGTTTGTTGAATATTGAACTATAACAAGCAAAGCGTAAGGAACATAATGGTCTAATCGCTTTTTTGCACTTACTGCGTTTTAGGATCTACAGGGCAGCATCGTACTAGACTGTACCATACAGTCGGCCAAAAATATGGTGTACCACCCTACACCGTTAAGTTCATTTGCACATCATGATTCATGATACAACAAGGTCGATTTTACCTTTATTTTCCTTGGTTAGAAAAGTCCACCTTAGCGATATTTAGATCTCACAGAAACTTGACCACTTTCTTGGACCTACCACACCATACTGTATTGTATGTTGTGTTGTTTAATTAACTTGCAATTTTCATATTATCAGTCACAGTCGCTCAATGAGCTGTGGAGAGGGCTATGCTACAGATTATTATTATTAATTGACTAGAGAACCATTACAACATAATGATTCCGCTTCTAATTTGTAATACATATATGATGATGATTTGGAATGAGTAATTGTAGCAGTTAGTTATTTTAAAAGGAAAAATACAATGCATGTTGCGAAAATACCATAGAAAACTAGCTATTGCCCGCGATTCCGTTTGCAAAGAATAGGGGCACAAAAAATAGCCTACAACCTATTCTCAGACCTACCAAATATAGAGAAAAAATTTGATAAAAATCGGTCAAGCCGTTTCGGAGGAGTTTGATAACGTGACACAAGATTTTTATTAGAAAATAATAATAGTTAATAGCAATCGTAAATTGTTCTGCTTAAATAAAGATGGCCTTGATGTTTCCACATTATCTTAGTTCGAAAATCCGCAAAAAATATACTTTTTTTACAAAACCTTGAATGGAAATTAATGTGTGATAAAACTCCAAATCAAAACAACACGGAAACAATACTAACATGATAATGATCTAATTAGCACTCGCAAAAACAACTAATTAACAAGCCAGTTACTGAAAACTGAAAAACTGAATACAATCAGTACCAAATATTTTTGGATAGGAAAATTCACTGCAAAACATCTGAACACACCACAACACAAAACAGTAGTTTGTAATATTACCAGGCTAGGTTAAAAATAATAAGTAATCACATAATACAACCGAGTATCCAGCTGATCTCAAGCTTGCCACTGGAAGTTGGTCAAACAATTCCATGGCATTTGCCTTAAAAAAGGTTGTATTCAACTGGTTTCACAGTGTATGGACTCAAACTTCTACTAGATTACGAAATCTTGTCAATACCAAACAAATATCAGTTACATAAGTTAACTTTAAGTAAGCAAGCAAATAAGCTCCAAACGCACAGACAGCGGAGGTGTGGCGGTGCAATAGTGGTGACGGTTGTAATATTCTAACTTTTATGAATGAGTTCACGGTTCAGTACCACATACATAACTGTTCATACAAGTTACATCGCACCACCACACCTCCGCAGTCTGTGCGTTTGGAGCTTTATTCCAAACACAAGCCTGTAAACTTTAGATGGCTATGAACTAGCATGCCACTCTCTTCAAATAAAACAAAACATACAAAATACTATCAAACAGCTGAAACTGAGACTAACCAACACATTGTCATTTCCGCTTAGGTCAAGCGCGTTGCTTAGATACCCGAGTATCTGCAAAACATATTAAAATATGTTCAATAATAAAACCAAAAAATGCTGCAGTCTTTCTCATTTTACCATGCAAGGACAATTTAAAGAACATTTCCTTAAAGAAAGATCACCATTTTGCATAAAAAATAGGTTATACCAAATAGGGGTGGTTATGAAACAAGTTATTGTCTCATCTATTTCATTATTTTATTTTATTTAAATCGTACAAGCGATAGTTTTAAACGGTTTTAAATCTCGGAGTATGGCAGTAAATTTTATGGAATTGGTAAGTACTAAGCTATTCAAAATTTGCAAATCATAAAAGCCAGTAAAAATTGTCACTACTCCAGCAGAATGCAAATATTTGCTAGTTTACTAGATAAATAGAAGACATAAATTATTTAAGATTTAAATACATAATTCGTAGTTAAACTTGCAAGTCTTGCAACATCTTGTGACATATTAAATAAATGTGTTGTGTACACATTGAACAGATTGAGTGTATTAATTTTTAGTTTAGTTTTAAATAGGTTTTATTGAAGGCATCATAACAACATTTGAGTTTCTGCTGCTAATATGAATTTAATGTTGTAGACGATTTAACAGGATAATTCATTGCTTATCTAAAACAATGCTCTAACCCAAAATACTATGGTGTGCAACTTAATACTTTAATTACTGCATTACTCAGCTTATCATTTTGAATTAGGCGGAGCGAATTATTGATTAAGGAAACCAATTGTTAGAACTTGATTCATTCATAAATCATACAATTTGTATAGGTACTTCATTATTCAAGAATCACGGAAAAACCTACGGCATCATGGAACTTATCATGACAATTAATTGTTAAAGTTACCTTGACATATTGAACATGGACACTGTGTGTCATGAAAAAATCGTTCAAATAATATACCTAGGCAAAATAATAATTACTCAAGACAGCAAAAAGGATATAACACTCATTTAGAAGAACACTGATGCAATTAGAAATTATTGTCATTTTCAAAACTAAACTTGTTTTTTTTTTACATAAAGTTTAGTTTTGAAATGACAATAATTTGTGATTGTGACAGTGTTCTTCTGAATGAGCAATAACCTTTCTTGTATTCAAATATATATACTTAATTTTCTCTCTCTCTAGTTATGGTCATAGTATGGATTTAACATTTGAATATTATATTAAACAGCCTGTATTAATTTTATCAATGCAACAGTCATACAGGATGCTCTGATAAGAGACTTTAAATTGTAATGATTAAACATGTAACGTTAATTCTTTGAATAATTCAACAAAGTTCACAAACTAGCAAGATATACAGTTTAAGTGCAGGAATATTTGGCATATCTTAATAGAATAATCTTGATCTTATCTTGCTCTAAACAGATAACCTAGAATATAATACCTAGTTACAACATTTGTTATCATTATCATAATTTGCCTTACACTTTTACTTTTATACCCAAGTTATTGAAGTTTACACAAAAACACCCAAGATTTAAGACCTGTTAGTGCCGTTTTAAGAGTTGTTTACATTCGGAATTTATGTGCGATGGTCGACGCACTGTCGCCCGATCACATAGCGATGGTGAAATCACTCATACGAGCCGCCAGCGCCGTCGCGACACTACTTTACACACTCGTAACCCTACTTACACGTAAACATACACATCAAAAGTAAAACTTACCGATTTCGGCATCTTGGCGGTTTGGGATCACTATCTGCAAAGACAGAGCATACGTTAGAGAAACTAAACTGTCTAAATTCCACAACAAATAGTGCAAACTAAGCAGTCGACATGTACCTTACCGCGTGACATGTAATCGCTAAATTGTGAATAACTTAGCGACTGCGAGCGCGCGCGGCGAACAATACATGCTGCTGTATGATCTATTCTATGCATTTTCTCAGAATATACTGGCATTGATGCGACGACAATAAAATTATAGTCGCCGGCGGTAGTGTAATGTGCACAGAAAAACTTAATCAGAATCTAGGGTAACTTGGTGGAATCACAAATTAGTATTTTATACGGAAATCGTACTGAGCAAAATGTGTACTTACCCGGGAAAAGGAAGAATATCACCTAATTTTCCACATAAGTAGCACAACACATAAAGAATGCACACACCCTAAACGTAAAAGAGCCACAAAAATATCGCGATGTGACAGACAAGACAACTGCGTGACGTGGTAACCGGTGTTGTCATATCTGTCAATTGGCAAAGTTGGGGTTACACTTTGAAATGTTTGCGAATTAAAATAAAAACATTTTGATGTTTAAAAAAAAAACAAGAATTTAACGAACGATTCATTCACTCTTTTCTTAATATAAATTGTACAAATTGAGTCACGGATTTGTTAAGTTTCCAATAAGAGTTGGAATTCCTGAGAATATTATTCGAGCTACAAGAAAAACAGCTTGTATGTCAGTGTTTTGTCTGTGGGATCTACATTAAAATGGTTTTAATTGAAGTATTTCTTGGGTAGTTTACAGCGTTTCTTAGCTTTAAATATCTGCTCAGAATTTTCATCAGCTCTACAGTATTTGGATAATTCCTGTTTGACTTTTGTATATTTTCTTGAAATTACTGTGGGGGATGCTATGGGGGGATGTCGATTATTTTGTTATACGTACAAACGCCGTACATTTACACTTCCACTCCACCTTCCAGACCCGGTAGAAGTAAATATGACCTGTTCAAGAAGGTCGAGGAGAAAATTCATGACGGCGACCTCAAAGGAGCAACACGTCTCCTTTTCTCGAATGACACTCTAGCACCTGACACACCGGAGACCGCGGCCGCATTACACTCAAAACACCCCCCAGGCCCGTCCACTCCCATTTTTGTAGACCCTCCTTCTGATCCATCAGCTTGCATTCTTGCCACTGATCGAGATGTAATAGCAGCCCTTGCATCCTTCCCTAAGGGATCAGCTTCCGGCCTGGACGGCATCTCTCCACAGCACCTCGTAGACCTCACTAGTCACGGCACAGGGGCAACTGGTGAGCACTTGATCAAAAGCATAACAAAACTAACGAACCTTATGCTACTGGGAGATGTCTGTCAGGAAGTGACTCCAGTGATTTATGGAGCCAACCTCATTGCCCTCACCAAGAAGGATGCCGGCGTGCGCCCTATTGCCGTGGGGTCGACCTTTCGCCGTCTGGCTGCCAAAATTTGCGTCCGACTAATACGATCAAAATTACAAAATCTTTTTGAACCCATGCAGGTCGGCTTTGGAACCCGCGGAGGCTGCGAGGCGGCGGTTCATGCTGTGCGCACCTTTGTGCAATGCGACCTGTGTGAGGTACTCTTAAAATTAGATGTCAAAAATGCTTTTAATTCAGTCAACAGGGACACCCTGCTAAACGAAATTAAAATTCATGTTCCGGAAATTTACAACTTTTTACTTCAGTGTTATCACTCTCCCTCTAAATTAATGCACAAAAACAGTGAGATCCTTTCGGCCGTGGGTTGCCAGCAGGGTGATCCCCTCGGTCCAGCCATTTTTAGTTTGGCCATTAATTCCATAATTCACAGTCTAAATTCTAAATTAAACATGTGGTACCTCGATGATGGCACCCTAGGAGGTGACTCACAAACTGTTCTGGCAGACTTATCACTAATTAAAAACAAATTTACGGCTATTGGCCTAGATTTAAATTTCAAAAAATGCGAGTTGTATATTTCGGACAAAGTAGATTCTTCTTCGGCATCACAGATTATTCAAAATTTTAACGTCATCGCCCCAAACATTAAAATCTTGCATAAAGACAGTCTGCATCTCCTCGGGTCACCCATTTTCGATGAAGCCATCCCTCCCCTTCTGAGTAAATCAATGTCTAAATTTAAGGATTATTCGGACCGCCTTACCAAAATTAGCAGTCACTCTGCTATTTTTGTTCTTAAGTGCTGTTTACTCGTTCCTAAATTTACTTACCTGCTCCGCTGCTGTCCCATTTGGAAATTCCCCCATCTGGTAGGACCTATCGATCTAGTTCTAAAATCCCAAATTGAATCTATCTTAAATATCCGTTTTATCGAGCAGGCATGGACTCAAGCCTCCCTACCGATAAGGTACGGTGGTTTGGGAACCCGCAAAATTTCAAGTATTTCTCTGCCGGCATTCTTGGCTTCAATTCATAGCACCTCTGATCTCGCAGGTAAAATCCTTAAAGCCTCACCGGCTACAAACTGCGAGATTGCGTGCTTGATTGAAGCTTCAAATGCTTGGCTAGCTGGACCGAGCCCAAATCTTCCATCCAGACTCAAAATTCAAAGGGCCTGGGATACCATAGCTTCCGAGTCAACCCTAAATTCATTGATTAATACCGCCACAGGCAGAGACCGTGCCAGACTCTTGGCTGTTTCTAGACCTGAAGCAGGCCACTGGCTCCATGCCTATCCATCACCCAACATCGGTACATTTATAGACCCATGCACACTCCGAATAGCCGTCGGTCTCCGGCTTGGTGTTGAGGTTTGCGTGCACCACAGTTGTGCCTCCTGTGGAGCCCCCGTAGATTGCCTCGGCCACCACGGACTTGCTTGCTCCTCGGGTGCCGGCCGCCTGTCCCGCCATGCCGCCCTTAACGACATCCTCAGAAGAGCGCTCGTCAGTGCCAACGTTCCTGCTGCTCTGGAGCCCCAGATCGTGCGGAGTGATGGCAAGCGCCCTGATGGGATGTCGTTAATTCCATGGAGGATGGGCCGTGCACTGGTGTGGGACGCCACTTGCGCCGACACCTTGGCAGCGTCCTACCTCCCCACAACGAGCAGACGTGCCGGTGCAGCGGCCGACACCCGAGAACGGCTCAAGGCCATTAAATACGAGTGTCTCGGCGCCCAGTACGAGTTCGTCGCATTCGGTGTCGAGACACTCGGATCGTGGGGCAAGGGCGCACGAGGGCTCTACGGAGCTCTAAGCAAGCGCCTGAGAGAGGCAACAGGTGACCCTTGCGCAGGCAGCTTTCTCGCACAAAGACTTGCTATAGCAATTCAACGTGGGAATGCTGCCTGCGTGATGGGCACCCTACCTAAGGGTCCAAATTTAGATAATAATTTTTAGTTTTTAATTTCTGTTTAGCTATTTTAAGTTAGTTTTAGTTATGTTAATTTTATACTTAGTCCCTGTTTTTATACCTTATTTTATAATTAAATTTCCCAAAATGTTATACGGCAATATACTATGACAGCTGTCGGTCGCGTAGTGTCATCGTGACATGACAGTGACGTTTACCGGTCGTCTCTCATTCTCATCTCTCTCTTGTGTATTGTATGGGTGACCGTTTGTGTTCGTCGCACAGTGTTTTTGTATTGAGATCTTTGTTTCTGTTTGTTTATAGAGCATTATTTGTGTATAGTATCGAAATAAGAACAATTCTTTATAGCATTCCTAACAAAAGACTGCGATAACCTTAAAATGTGGGCTTCCTTACGCAGACTTCTACATTGGGGGCCCATCTGTGTTTTAGGTAATGAATGTGATTTATAAAAAAATCGTTTCTGTATATTTTTATCACAAATTTCTGTCAAGAAACGGAAACAAAAACAAATTGGAAATAAAGTAAGAAAAAACCGAGTAATTGTATTGCTGTTCTTTAATAAAGTGTATCACCGTTTGCGATCCGCAGGAATTTTGCATTTTTCTGAGTTAAAAGTAATTTGTGTTTATTTGAGACAGTGCAGTTTAATAGTAAAAAATCGGAATTTTTTTTCCCCGGATTCAGAGATTACCATCTACACACAAACAAACAGTGTTTACCTCTTTATCCATTTGAGAAAAGTTACTAAGTTCAAGACCCAGCTTACCTAACATCCCTACTTCAGTGGTTACCTGACAATGCCTTCTCAGAAAGGCAGTTCATACTAATTTCTAGGGTTCAACAAACATCTGCACTGAGCAGCAGCGCATTCTGAGCTGATGACTGAGTGCAAGTGAGTGGCTGAAGGCCAGATGCCTGAGAGCTCTGTAGCTTAAATGTTAATGTTATATTTACAATATACTTAGATTAAGATAATTTGTAAGTTTGTGCTGAGTAAATAAATAAATAAATCTGCTCAGGACCCTCAAGTGGGTCACCATTTATGGTTAGGTAAATGCTTCTACAAATTAAACCCAATTTTAAAAAGTTACTCCGTTTGGGACCCAATATTTATTTAATTGTAACATTTTATCTAAAAAATTGTAAAACAATAAAGATGCCCTGTTGAGGTGTAGCAGTAAAGTAATTTACATTCAACAGTTTACTTTAAATGAGAATGCCTTATTGGGGATAACCTGTAACGGAGTGCCCGGAGGGGGACCGTACATTTAACTCCGGCCGGGAATCGAACCTGGCTGGGAGTAGTTAAGTCAGTAGCGGGCGTCCCGGAAGGGGTCGCACACTTGGCTCCGGCCGGGATTCAAACCTGGCTGGGAGGACTTAGATCGGTAGGTAACGGGCGGCCCAGTAGGGGTCGCTCGTTCGGCTCCGACCGGGAATCGAACCCGGTTGGAAGTATATGGGAACGGTATGTAACGGGCGGCCCAGTAGGGGTCGCACGTTCGGCTCCGACCGGGAATCGAACCCGGTTGGAAGTATATTGGAACGGTATGTAACGGGCGGCCCAGTAGGGGTCGCACGTTCGGCTCCGACCGAGAATCGAACCCGGTTGGGAGTATTTGGAAGGAATACCTCAGAGAACGGGAATATGGGGAGAAGTAACAAACAACCTTGTACAATTATAAATACAATGAGCTTTAATGCCAGTTTATTCTACAATGGTAAGTCTTAGTCTAGCACTACGGTTCTGTGGGGGTTCGCCGGAAGGGCGTGACCTATCGCGGATGGAATCCCGGTGGATTCCCGCGCCTACTCGGTGTCCCTACGGGAATGAGCGGGGTCCCTCACCGTACGGCGTGGTTTCCCCCGGCCGCGCCAGTCAAGGGGGGTTACCGCAGGGGTGCGATGTGGTTTCCGCCGACCGCACTACCCGGGGGGTCAACTGATGGTGTCGGCGTGGTAAGACCCGGCCGCCTTCCACCAGGTGGATACCTTCTATCGCCCGGCGTGGTAAGACCCGGCCGTGCGATATCCGGAGGGGGGCCCTGTCGGTACGGCGTGGTAAGACCCGGCCGTGCCAGTACAGGGTCAGGATGGGCAGGAGTGAGTAGGTAGGTAGGTCAGGGTGCGCACAATCATATACCTCGTCCGCCGAGAGGACGGTCCGAGTTCCGCGGACTTTAACACGTAAGACTGGAGGTATAAGACTGCGCACGGATCTGCGCGCTCGGTGCGCTTTTATAGCGACGCCGCTGCGCGCGCAGCGCTACGCGCGCGGTGCGCCCGTCGCGTCACGTGCGGCTACAACACGTTGTTGATGCCCGGCCGGTATGGTGCGTGAGTCCTTCTTTCTGGGGGGTTACTACGAAATTCGAAGTTCGAAGTTCGGATCGTGTGATCCCTCTCACTCTCGTAATAAATACCATTAGCGTGAGCGGAACGGCATGAAACGAAGTTCGAATTTCGCGCTTCGTAGTATAGGGCCTGGTTCGGGGTTCGGTTCCGGGCCGGGCTGCACGTTGGTTGTGGTGATGGTGTATGTGGGGGGGTGTCACCATCATCACAAACCTTTTTTTAATATACCTTAGGTCTTATTTCTTTATTTTAATACCTTTGCATTATACAAATTCGGAGGCCCCTTCCCATTTTAAATCTATTTGTGACCCACCAGTGGGTCACAACCCAATTTAAGAAGTACTTAACCACAATTTTAAAAACATAATTTCCAGGTATAATAAAGCTAGTGACATGGTCAATGGTGCACCTGATCGGCATGTGGTGGCCGCCGCAGGGCTCGCTCGGTGGCGCCCTGCACGCGGCGATGTTCCTGTTCCTCTCCGGAGGCACCCTATACTACTTCCTGCAGTCCCTGCTTGAGGGACCGGGGTTTGTGCCATTGGAATGGCGACCAGTAAGTGTTAGTTTTGTCTGGGAGTTTAAAAATATTGGCTATCATTCTTGGTTGGGATTAGTCATAATAGGTGAAATTACAGTCAGTAGCAAGATATTTATCAAGTAACATCTATAATTTAATAAAATGAAATAAGTAGGCAGGCACATTAAATCATCAAATATAAAGATAATCCAAACAATAATAATAACCAAATAAATAAATAATCCACAAATATGAGTAGGCACAATAAATCATCACATTAAATACTAAATAGTCCAACAATGTTTTACTGATGTTTTTCTTTTCAGAGGAAGGAAGAAGACACATGGCATCTACAATTTTGCACAATTTGCAATGGATTCAAAGCTCCACGGTCACACCACTGTAGAAAGTGTAAGTTTGCTTACTTTCCTAAAAATTAAGTATTGAAATATTTTTTGAGGATTATAACTTATTTTATTGGTCAGGTGGGCACTGTGTCATGAAGATGGACCACCACTGCCCCTGGATCAATTGCTGCGTGGGGCACGCCAACCACGGCTACTTCACCTACTTCCTCGTCTTCGCTGTGCTGGGTTGTCTGCAGGCCGCCATCGTAAGTATGGTCGGCCAAGAAGTAGTCTACCAGTTTTCACAAAAGCTTCTGTGAGATCTAAATATTGCTAAGGTTGACTTTTCTAACTGAGTGAAGTCATTAGTCACGGTCATCATATTATTGCAATGCAAAAGCATTATCAACCTCGTTGTATTATGACGTGCTAATGAACTTCAACCAACTGCAACCGTAGGGTGTTAGACCATATTTTTGGGCGATGGTACACTATTAGCTAGAGCCCCAAAACAAAATAATACTAATAATACTTCTGGTTCTGTTTAAAATGAAACAGTTTTTTTTTATTAGCACTGTGTTTTGAAATTATTACGAAATGGTGTCAAATCACCAACATAGCTCGAAGAATCGCCAGACTCAAGTGGCAGTGGGCAGGGCACATCGCTAACTGATGTCCGATGGGGCAAAAAGTTTCTTGAGTGGCGTCCACGGACCGGAAGACGCATAGGTAGGCCTCCAACATGGAGCGACGACCTGGTTAAGGTTGCGGGATTGCGTTGGATGTGGATGGCACGGGACCGATAAGTTTGGCGAGCCTTGGGAGGCCTATTTTCAGCAGTGGACGTCTTTTGGCTGAAATGATGATGATGATGATCCTATTCACGACATTAGAGTCACCTGTTAATTGGTTACGCCTGAAGTAAAAAAAAATATATTAATTGAACTGGAGAAATGTGCGCTGGGCCGAGGCCTGCCCCCATTTTCTTCACTCGAACCGATTTTAAGCGGTATCCTTCCAGTCCGCAAATTACACGTCTAGGTCGTCCCGTCAACTTCACCTCGACCTACCTCGTCGCCGCCACCGGATCCATGCGGCTAAAATAAAAAAAATATGCAGCCTCTCTCAAGATGTCTACGTAGAAATTTGAATTTTACAGTTGAATATGATATCACACACTACATAAGTTACTATACAAACGACAGTATATTCTTTAGGTACTTATATGCATCTACCAGCCGGTACACTTCCAATGCTACTAGTCGCAGAGGACATTATTTAAGTGTCAACTGCTAAAGAGAACAGGATCATCAGGATCTAAAGACAACAAGACGATGTTGTAGGCTCTGTAGTTTGGCCCCGGCTATAGCAGCAGTATCAACGAGTCTGTCGGTTCCAGGTGCTCTCGATTTGCATGTACCACGCCATCAACCGCGCGTGGTACGTGCAGAGCGGCGTGCGGGCGCCGCGCGTGCTGCTGACGCTGCCCACGCTGCTGCTGACGCTGCTGGCCATCGGCATGTGCGTGGGCGTGGTGCTGGCCGTGGGCACGCTGCTGGCCTTGCAGGTGGGTCCCGCGCCCCGCCCGTGGGTCCCGTGCCCCGCGCGTGCTGCTGACGCTGCCCACGCTGCTGCTGACGCTGCTGGCCATCGGCATGTGCGTGGGCGTGGTGCTGGCCGTGGGCACGCTGCTGGCCTTGCAGGTGGGTCCCGCGCCCCGCCCGTGGGTCCCGTGCCCCGCGCGTGCTGCTGACGCTGCCCACGCTGCTGCTGACGCTGCTGGCCATCGGCATGTGCGTGGGCGTGGTGCTGGCCGTGGGCACGCTGCTGGCCTTGCAGGTGGGTCCCGCGCCCCGCCCGTGGGTCCCGTGCCCCGCGCGTGCTGCTGACGCTGCCCACGCTGCTGCTGACGCTGCTGGCCATCGGCATGTGCGTGGGCGTGGTGCTGGCCGTGGGCACGCTGCTGGCCTTGCAGGTGGGTCCCGCGCCCCGCCCGTGGGTCCCGTGCCCCGCGCGTGCTGCTGACGCTGCCCACGCTGCTGCTGACGCTGCTGGCCATCGGCATGTGCGTGGGCGTGGTGCTGGCCGTGGGCACGCTGCTGGCCTTGCAGGTGGGTCCCGCGCCCCGCCCGTGGGTCCCGTGCCCCGCGCGTGCTGCTGACGCTGCCCACGCTGCTGCTGACGCTGCTGGCCATCGGCATGTGCGTGGGCGTGGTGCTGGCCGTGGGCACGCTGCTGGCCTTGCAGGTGGGTCCCGCGCCCCGCCCGTGGGTCCCGTGCCCCGCGCGTGCTGCTGACGCTGCCCACGCTGCTGCTGACGCTGCTGGCCATCGGCATGTGCGTGGGCGTGGTGCTGGCCGTGGGCACGCTGCTGGCCTTGCAGGTGGGTCCCGCGCCCCGCCCGTGGGTCCCGTGCCCCGCGCGTGCTGCTGACGCTGCCCACGCTGCTGCTGACGCTGCTGGCCATCGGCATGTGCGTGGGCGTGGTGCTGGCCGTGGGCACGCTGCTGGCCTTGCAGGTGGGTCCCGCGCCCCGCCCGTGGGTCCCGTGCCCCGCGCGTGCTGCTGACGCTGCCCACGCTGCTGCTGACGCTGCTGGCCATCGGCATGTGCGTGGGCGTGGTGCTGGCCGTGGGCACGCTGCTGGCCTTGCAGGTGGGTCCCGCGCCCCGCCCGTGGGTCCCGTGCCCCGCGCGTGCTGCTGACGCTGCCCACGCTGCTGCTGACGCTGCTGGCCATCGGCATGTGCGTGGGCGTGGTGCTGGCCGTGGGCACGCTGCTGGCCTTGCAGGTGGGTCCCGCGCCCCGCCCGTGGGTCCCGTGCCCCGCGCGTGCTGCTGACGCTGCCCACGCTGCTGCTGACGCTGCTGGCCATCGGCATGTGCGTGGGCGTGGTGCTGGCCGTGGGCACGCTGCTGGCCTTGCAGGTGGGTCCCGCGCCCCGCCCGTGGGTCCCGTGCCCCGCGCGTGCTGCTGACGCTGCCCACGCTGCTGCTGACGCTGCTGGCCATCGGCATGTGCGTGGGCGTGGTGCTGGCCGTGGGCACGCTGCTGGCCTTGCAGGTGGGTCCCGCGCCCCGCCCGTGGGTCCCGTGCCCCGCGCGTGCTGCTGACGCTGCCCACGCTGCTGCTGACGCTGCTGGCCATCGGCATGTGCGTGGGCGTGGTGCTGGCCGTGGGCACGCTGCTGGCCTTGCAGGTGGGTCCCGCGCCCCGCCCGTGGGTCCCGTGCCCCGCGCGTGCTGCTGACGCTGCCCACGCTGCTGCTGACGCTGCTGGCCATCGGCATGTGCGTGGGCGTGGTGCTGGCCGTGGGCACGCTGCTGGCCTTGCAGGTGGGTCCCGCGCCCCGCCCGTGGGTCCCGTGCCCCGCGCGTGCTGCTGACGCTGCCCACGCTGCTGCTGACGCTGCTGGCCATCGGCATGTGCGTGGGCGTGGTGCTGGCCGTGGGCACGCTGCTGGCCTTGCAGGTGGGTCCCGCGCCCCGCCCGTGGGTCCCGTGCCCCGCGCGTGCTGCTGACGCTGCCCACGCTGCTGCTGACGCTGCTGGCCATCGGCATGTGCGTGGGCGTGGTGCTGGCCGTGGGCACGCTGCTGGCCTTGCAGGTGGGTCCTGCGCCCCGCCCGTGGGTCCTGTGCACCCCCCGTGGGTCCTGCGCTCCGGTCGTAAGTTCCGCGTTTTGCCTGTGGGTCCCGCGTCCCGCCTGTGGGCCCCGGCCCGAAAATGGTTAAATTCGGAGTAATATAAGGGGGGTATACATTAAGCACGTGGGGTGTGATATCGATGATTTTTGCAAAACACACTTTTCTAGTGCAAATACTGTGTATGATTTAACCAACCAGTATAGGTAAAAACTTAAGCAAAAGACCTATTGTATTTAGTAGTCTTAGATTATTTATACACTAGATAGTGTCAGTAGCAAACACTGCGATACACAACGTCCAAAAACCCATTTGACAGCATCATCTTACGATCGCGTTACGTCATTCCGATTGAAGGAGGCAAATGACATATAAGCCAACATATACAGTATATACGGACACAATAATACAACAACAACAAATCATTTATTTAAGTTTTTTTTTTCACCTATACACACACATGTTTCAATTAATTTAGTCCAGTTATCTCGCAATTCAACACTGTTGCGGGAAAAAATTACGTCATATTTACTGAGATACCAGAACCAACCTGGGTCTGCAGGCTCCAATGGTGCGAATTTGTAATGAGTACAACGCGGCTGTAAACAGCAATGATAAGATAGACATTTTTCATATGCAACAATTCAAAATAAAACTTCGGACCAAATAAATTAAGATCGTATGATATGCCCATATTCATAATAAAAATAGTAGTAAAATATATATAATTTTAACAATCTTAATTATACATCAATTTCATTGCGTTTTTTATGGTTTCATGCCTTTTATTGATATTTTTATGTTTTTTTTTTGTTATTGTGTGAACTGTAATTTTAATTTGGAATTTTAAATTGCTATTTTACTTATTTATTAATGTTTCGATAGTATTTTTAATGTATTCTTTAATAATTTAGGTATAATGGTAGATTTTATTTCGCATGTTCCTGTGTTTTAAACTGATTTTAAATTGTTTATGATTTGAATTCTTCGATTTTATATGAGTCACATTTTAAAAATCCTAACTTAATTTATTTATAGTGTTTTTTTTTCTGGTTTTAACTTTGATATTTTTGTAATTTTAACAGACGCGTCTCGCTTTATGGTCAATGATATGTACTCTGTAATTGTCGTATATATCAGAATAATATACATGTTACTAGTTTTTATGGCTCGGATTGTAATATATATGATGTAGATGTACTGAATAAATAAATAAATAATAAATAAATAAATAAATACCCCTAACTCCTCACTTAATTTATGGACAACCCTTATCATTCTAAGATCGGCTTGGACAACCTATCATCAGCAATAATTATTTTTATCTTCAGATCCGCAGCATAATCCGCAACCGCACCACCATAGAAGACTGGATCCTGGAGAAGGCCGTCGGCAGGCGCGAGGAGGCTGGTCTTCCCCCGTTCCAGTTCCCGTACGACCTGGGCTGGCGGGAGAATGTGAAGCTGGTGCTGCACGGGCACCGGTACGACGGGCTCAGCTGGCCCGTCAGACCGGGCTGCCAGGAGTTTGATCTCACTGTGAGTACCACTTTTAAACATACAAGTACCATGAGATTTTTTAGATAGACCATATTACACAAATTTTGTCTCCTGGACAACCTAAGCATTTTTTTATGAAACAGTATGAAGATGTCACTTGGACAACTGGGGACAGAGTAAACAACAAATTTCAGCTCAATTGAAAACCGAAAAGTGGGTCAAATTTAACTTGCAAGATTTGATCCGTTGAGGAGTTCCGTTGGCCATGAGCGGTCTTTTTCATCAGGTCCAGTTTACCAAATGACACTTTCTGAATGCAAATACTTCATTTGATGCTTGCCTATAAAATTTGAAGGTTGCCCTCGATTTCTCTAGGATCCCATGATCAGATCTTGACTTGGTGCCAATGGGACCACCTCAGGAGTATACTTTTTCAAACAAAAAAATAATTTTGAAAATCGGTCCACAATTGGCGGAGATATCAATGAACATACATAAAAAAAAGATACATACAGTGGAAAATATAACCTCCTCCTTTTTTTGAAGTCTGTTAAAAATAGATTCACCCATTTAATGAAAGACATTGTATTCCTCCATGGTAGAGTTGTGCGTGCTGGTTCAATAGACAGATCGCGCCCAACTATGTTAGTACAATCGTAGTTCTGTCTTTTAGAACAGTAGTACGTAATAGTCTACATGGTTCTAAAATCCATTCTATTTCTTTTTGCTATGTCACTTTCACTCAAACTAGTATATTCAATACCGAAATAAAAAATAGTTTTGTTAAATATTTATAATGTATGAAAAAAATATACCTCGGCGAGTTTTTTGCCGGATTCTTCTCGAGACAGTTTTTCTGACCCAGTGGTAGCTCTGCTATACACTGAATTATTGTACTTACGGCTGTTTACGACTTACTTTGACATACCTAAAAATCTGTACGGAACCCTCGGTGCGCGAGTCCGACTCGCACTTGGCCGGTTTTTTTTATAGCGACCGATATTGTATGCCGCTGCTATGCGTTCAACAGAGTCTGCATTGTGTTATTGTTTCAGCGCGAGCAGCAAGCGCAGAAGGCTGATAAACGGCTCCGCTCGCGGCTGTACACGGCCGTGGCCTCGTACTCGGGGCGCTGGGTCCCACTGCTGGGCTGGCCCCGGGCCGCCCTCGCGGCGCCCTGCACCGACGAGCCGCGCCTGCCGCTGACGCGCGGGGACGTCATCCGTGCCACGAGGCAGCGCAAGTCAGTACAATACGTTTACTTTTAGTTTACCACTGACAGATGGCTTGCCTTAATTTCATTTCCAACTTTAACACCATACAAATAAAGTATCTATTACAAAATTTGCAAACGTGGGTAACAGTATTCTAAAATTGGCTTTATTTGTAGGTCGTTAAAGTTGAATATGAAATGAAGGCAAACCATCTGTTAGTGGTAAACTTTATGTAATTTTACTGAACCTAATACGAACTTGTATAGGTAACGCCATGAGAGTTGAGGCGAATTACACACACAGCTACAAAAAGTACTGATTGCAAAAAAAGTAGTGAATTAATGAAATGACTGAGTGAATGAAAATGTGAGTTATATGATCTTATGATGAAATACCAACGCAATACTATGCATATTATAATTTTTCTTTTTTCATATAACCTATTATTGAAGTAAAACAATTTGAAACTGATAAGAAATATTCGTAACAAAAAAAATCGGTATTTTATAAATAGCGAAAAATATGCTTATCTAATTTGAATAAAATAGATCAAAATATTTTATTTTCTGTTTTCTTTGAACTAGATGTATTTTCCTAAATAATTCGTAACGAAATAGGTTGAAGAAATTTTTAGTCAATCTTGTAATTCACTGTTGAGTCGTTGAACTTGCTATCGGTACGCATAAAGGTCAAAGTCCCGCTGTCATTACATGACGTGTTGTTGTGTGCGTGACCTCAACTCTCCTGGCGTTACCTATATCAGGGTGCATCAAGTTTTTAGTGCCGCCCGTTGCTATGGTTACACAAATTTTGTCCCTTGGACAACCTAAACATTTTTCTATGAAACAATGTGAAGTGTCATTTGGACAACCGGGGACTGAATAAATAAACAACACAAAAAACTTGATTCACCCATCATCATCATTTTAACCGCTTCGGAGCAAAATGGACAAAACGCAAAATGTATACTACACGTAAAGTGTAACCAATAGCAAAATCTACAATAGGTACGCAAAACGTACACAACGCAAATTGTGAAACACGCAGAACGTACAAAAAGCAAAACGTACAAGTCCTACTTCAGCTGAGGCCTGAGGACTCATTTAAACGGTTTAGCTATAGGTCAACAACAAATGATCCACCGGTGGTTGTTGGAAAAATGTTTTTATTCAGTCCTTTGATCAATTATAACTGAAGATACACATTGCCGAACAAAATCCCCATCAAAGAATGTCCGAACTTTTTTATTTGTTTGCATAACAATTAAAATCATCACCTACACAGAAATTTGAACCTAGTCTTTACTCCATTACAGTCGAATTTCGGTTGACACTTGACAGCTAAACTTGACAATTTCACGCAACGTACTGAGATAAAAGAAGGCCACTTTTATCAAAGTGGCGCTCATTTGGCTCGGACATTTTCGGGCGCGCGACTGTGGATCTACAGTTATAATTGATCAAAGATTCGGTCAGTGAATTTTTGGGTAATGATAGCTCTTAGTATAGTAGTGTTTTTGCAAGCCGGAAACGGCAGTACATGATGCACCAAATTTATTTTTAAGACCTAATTATATGTAACACATGTTCGGCAATAAATTATTTAATATTAATTTAATTATTAATTTGATTGTCGCAGGCACTGGCTGTTCGGCGAGCGTATAGCGGGCGCGGGCGAGGCGCGCGGGCCGCGCGGCTGGTTCCCGCGGGACGCCGCTACGCCCACAGACTGCAAACTCAAGCCCGACTAGTGCCAGCGGTAAACATAGCGCGGTACTGGACATCGACCAATACGGATGTTGACACCACCAACTGACGCACAGATCGATTCACAAGAGCGAATGGATTGAACGAAAGTAATGTCACTACGACATTTTTGTAGGAAAATGGTTGATGCATGTCATTTTCATAATTGGGAATGTCTAAAAAAATTACCAGTGGTTTTTTTTTTTTTTTTTGTATAGAAAAGTCAATTATAAAAAACTAATTTCAATATTTTTTCATTTAGTTCACTACTTTTTTTCAAAATTAATTATTTTAACTATTTTGGTTGATGACGTCAGATTATAATTGAGGGCGCTCCACACTGCTAAATTTCTAAATCTGTCTAAGTGCGTACGATAAGGCAACCCCTTTAATTATTTTTTGCGTAGTGGTACACTGTAACTAGTGTCACTTTACTGGCGCTGTCAAAGTGCTAGATGTCAGGCAGCTGGTCCAAATCAAACTCCGTAGTACCATGCGAAAATTTTGAAAAATTCTAACCACACAGAATAAAGTACGACTTGGACCGGTCACGCAATTTACACCAATGTCAAATGAAGGTCATCGCTTATTTGTTACGTAATAAATTCCTTGCATAATATTAAAATTAAATAACTACAGAAAACGAGTTAAAAAGCATTTATCTCGTAATGGTTTTCGATTTACTATACATTGCAAAAAAATAATGTAGACATCCCCAATTGTGTGAAGTGTATTCACAATGGGTAACACATTGATACTTTCATTCGCTCATTCGATCTATTCGTGCCAATTCTTGTGAATCGACCTGTACTTTTTATGAACTGTCAAAACAACTCTCCCATAGAGTTTGAATAGCAATAGCAATAGCAACTTAGGACGTCACTTGTTCGCCAACTCAATCAACTAACTATTTATTTGTTTTAAAGCAACAAAAAATCTAATTTTGAAGTTAATGGAAAATTAATCTGGTTTCCGGAGCTACAATAAAGCATTTTTTTACTGTCGCCGTAGAGACATGATACATACGAGAAACATGCTATCGCCGTTGTAAATCATGGCAGAATCGCATTTTGACAGCTCATAAAAAGTATGTCAATTGTCTGTAAGTGTGTGTGAGAGGGTAAACGTGAGAGACAGATTTATTTACATTATACAGGGCGAAATCTAAATGGTGACACGAAGCGAATGTTTCTAACTCAGTTAATGCTGGGTAACATAATCATCGACATAGCCCACCGCATTAGCACGCTGAAGTGGCAATGGGCAGGCCATATAACCCGGAGAACCGATAACCGTTGGGGTAGACGAGTTCTTGAGTGGAGACCACGGATCGGCAAACGTAGCGTGGGACGTCCTCAGACTCGGTGGAGCGATGATCTTCGCAAGTCGGCTGGCAAGAACGGGGTGAGAGTGGCCGAGGATCGTGCTCAGCGGCGTGCCATGGGAGAGGCCTATGTTCAGCAGTGGACGAACATAGGCTGGTGATGATGATGATGAACATAATCATCATCATTTCAGCCGAAAGACGTCCATTGCTGAACATAGGCCTCCCCAAGGCTCGCCAAACAGTTCGGTCCCGTGCCCTCCGCATCCAACGCGATCCAGCAACCTTAACCAGGTCGTCGCTCTATCATGTTTGAGGCCTACCTACACTGCGTCTTCCGGTCCGTGGACGCCACTCGAGAACCATTTTGCCCCATCGGCCATCAGTTCTACGAGCGATGTGCCCTGCCCACTGCCACTTGAGTCTGGCAATTCTTCGAGCTATGTCGGTGACTTTAGTTCTTGCGTGGATTTCATCATTTCTAATGCGATCCCGCAGAGAAACTCCAAGCATAGACCTTCTCCATCGCCCTCTGAGTGACCTTGAGCTTCCTTATAAGACTCATCGTTAGCGGCCACGTCTCAGTGCCATAAGTCATCACTGGCAACACACACTGGTCAAGACCTCATCTATATATATCTATATTTTATTTTTTCCCTTTTAATATTTTTTTTTGACTGTGGAAGCATTCTACACTTCCACTTAACGTAGATATAGTTAAGATGTAGGTATTGTTTTAGTTTTTTAACTAAGGGACCCAATACATCCCTGTATTGTTTTTTTTATATATTTTTTATTTTTTTATTTACTTAATTCTATATTTGTATGATTTTTATAATTTGTAATTTATTATATTTTAATTTGAAAAGATGACTTTCTGCCAAGTTTCTTGCGGCGCATTCTTCTTGGCAATGATGGTCTTTACGAAAGCGCTGGTAGTTTAAAAAAAAATGACATGTAAAAGAGCCCTTTGCGGCCTACTTTCAGAATAAACGTTTTGATTTTTGATTTTTTTTTTGATTATACTAATATTATAAAGAGGAAAGATTATCCTCTGAGTGACTTTGAGCTTCCTTATGAGGCCCCATCGTACGATGGGTAACATAATGCATTAACTCAATTGTTAAAATTAGTCCGATAAAATTTGGGATATCCATACTTTGTTGCCATGAAATCACCAACTCAATGTATGGACACCTCAAATTAGATAAGAATAATTGAAACAAATGAAATTGTTGACATTGTCCAGCATGAACTGAGTTAGAACCACTAATTTTGCATCACCATTTTGGTATCAACCTGTATTCGACACAGAGAAAAAAAAGTCTGTAAGGAAAATAAACAAATGAAAAAGCATTGAATAATATAAATTGGTGGTGTCAACTACTTAGTTAAATATAAAACAAGTGGATATCATGTCACAAATAGTTTTAACAACTTTATTGACTAAGCATGTGCAACGAGATCTCAACTTTAAACGCAGGTACGACGATATAATGTTAGCAGGATTAACACAACACAAAGATCATTTAACGCCGCGGTACATGTAATTACTTTAACCCTTAATAAGGTAGAGGCGATTTATAGCTAAACCGTTTAAACGGTCCTCGTCCGCACGGTACAGGGGCTGGGGGGTATGACGACAAAGGGGGCCGGGAGAGGTGCGGGCGGCGAGCGCGCCTCTCTCGGCCCCCTTTGTCGTCTACCCCCGCGATTAGCTTTAGCGATCACATGCATTGACTTAGAAATTCAACCTTATTGTTTAACCAATAAGTTACAATATCCATTGTAACCATTGAAAATACTACGAGCTTTAAAAATATCCTTTGTCAGGTATGTATTCGATATCTGCTTTTGATTCTGTGGTAGTATGCTCCAATAAATGGAGCCTTATTAAGGGTTAACCGTCAAATCGACAGGTAACATCTATTTGTAACCAAAGGTATGTAAATGTATGAAATTTATAAACCATAATGAAGTAAGCGTAGTATCTTCGTCGTTTTATATATGTTGTTTTATGTAAAATAAACTTTTTTAACACTGTAATTTTTTATGATTTTACTAACTTTATTACCTATTTAGTTAATGATATTTACTAAATTATACCGTAAACTTAATGATAAGCTGTGGCAGCCTAGTGGTCTGACCTACGGCCTCTTAAGCAGAGGATCGTGGTTTCGAGCCCAGCTTAGATAATATCTGATACTAAAAGTGACTGTTATCGCTTAATTAATTGTGACATGGATTTTTTGTTCATTTTAGGGTTCCATGCCCAAACAGTATAGGTAACGCCACCAGAGTTGAGGCCACGCGCACAACCACATCTCATGTAATGACAGCGGGATTTTGACGTTGTGTTGTCGTTAAACCGTCAACACAACGTCAAAATCCCGCTGTCATTACATGAGATGTGGTTTTGTGCGTGGCCTCAACTCTGGTGGCGTTACCTATAAAAACGGGACCCTAATACTGTATAGTTTGGGATGATGATGATGATACATACATAATACATTGCAAGTTAATAAAAAGCTTGTAATATAAAGCCTGACCAAAAATACATATGTGTATGACTATTCGCCATGCTGCGGAATTTCATTGGAACTAATTTCTTACACTGGCAAAAATGATTGTCAGTGTCACTGTGTCGGCTTCTTTGAACAATAACAAAAAATGCCGGAAACGATTCGTAGTCAACAACGGATCATTGCAAATAATGTTTATAATAAACTACTGGAAAAAAACGCTTGAGGAATGAAACTATTTCGCTACAAAACCTTTCCAAATTAACATCAGAGCTAACAGGTAAACGTTGTAGAAAAGTCGAGATGTCATTGTTCCGACTATACTGAACTATTGCCATATAAATAAGAACAATAGCGCCCTCTTGACAATAGTCATATATTTTTGGTTTACCTTTACATGTATCTAGTCATGAAATAATGCCGGCATTGACGCCGGCGCTGATTTTAATGAAACAAGTTTTAATGTGTAAATTTTATTGTGCATCAAAAACCATCGTAAAACTAAGTACAAAATTACTTCGTTACAAAGCACAATCGAAATAAAACTCTGAAATAAGTTAGATCTCTTCAAGCATAAAACTATATTAAATTCAATACACACGTTACTTTATTATCACGGTTTTAATTACAATTAATAAATGCAGTTAAATCATCCAAAAACACTACAAAACTTTTAATTCGCAGAAAATCGTCTTTCCAAAGTTTGTACTGTTAACCATCTCAGTCAAGCTCAAACCTTAACTACCTTACCTTAATTATACAAACGCCAAATAAAGGAACAAGACGCCACAAAAAATAAACTTTAAAAAACTTCGGTTGCCTGAAATTTAAATGTGGCAACTCTAGAAACATTGATACAAAATTTCATTAAATCTATCATTAAGGCATTGGAAATGTTAGTAAAGTTAATTCGTATTAACTCCTTTACTTATACCACAGTTACTTAATCACTTACTTAGGGTTAAGTAGGTAGGGGTAAACGTTCGAAAATCACAAAAGACCTAGAGTAAAAACTTTTGAACGAAACGCTTCGTAAGCTCTAAATCGGGACTAATAATCCCTTTGTCAACTCGCAAAACGCTCACCCCCAAACTCCCAAAAAGCCCTCTAGTACTCATTCTCCTCGTCCAGTTCCCCTTCAGTGGAGTCGACTCCAACTTCCTCGTAATCCTTCTCCAGCGCAGCCAGATCCTCGCGAGCCTCGGAGAACTCTCCCTCCTCCATACCTTCGCCGACGTACCAGTGGACGAAAGCGCGCTTCGCGTACATAAGGTCGAATTTGTGGTCCAGCCTGGAAAAATAAATAGGTGGATATAATCAGATAGTGGGTATCCTATTATCTCGCCTCATTCGTTTTTCGTTTAATTCTTATTTCGTCTCATTCTGTATTCGTCTTCGTCTTGTTCGCTATCCGTCACTATCTTTTTTGGTCAAATTCTGCAACTTGTCTATCGCTTATACGTCTTATTCGTTTTTTGTTACGGTCTTCCTTGGACTCATTCGTTCGTTCCCTTTCGTTTTTTGTTTCATTTACTTATTCGCCAAAATTATTTCGGTACGTTCGGTGTTGGTAAATAAATGTTCGTAGGTAAGTAAATGACACTAAAAACGAAAGGAAAGAACGACTAATGAGTCCAAGGAAGACGGTGACGAAAAACGAATAAGACTTATTAAGAGAGAGACAAGTTACAGAATTTGACTGAATAAGATAATGACGGATAGCGAACAAGACGAATAAAGAATGAGCGATAAATACAGAATGAGACTAAAATATAAGAATTAAATGAAAATCGAAAGAAGCGAGCTAATAGGGTACCAGAAAGTGAAGTAGATGAGTGTACGAAAGCGAGAGTTCCGATCAATTTCTCACTCTTTAGAGCGAGAGCGCGGCGGTCCAACGTCCTTCAATCAACCCCGTTTTAGACGATCCATAGACGGACTGCTTAGAGCAGTCGAGACCAACGGCACGAGAGCAGTCGTGTTGCGGTTGGACTCGACTTCAACCAGAACGCTCTAAATTTTGTATTGAAACTGCAGATCACCCGGAGCGGCCGCTTGAAGCTGTTGGCACTGACTGCTCTAAGCAGTCAATCTTTAAGCTTAAGGCCACCACAAACCCGGAGCGCGGGGCGTCTACTGAGCGTGCCCAGCGCGCTCTATAACCCTGAATCAAATATACGGTGACACACCGGCAGCGCGGCACACCGTTTTTGTTTCAGTGTTATTGACCGCGCTGGGCACGCTCCGTCGGCGGTTAGTTGTGGCTTTCATTGGCGTGTATGACCAGGTATGTCTGACCTGGCCCAGGCTTCGGCGATGGCGGTGGTGTTGGAGAGCATGCAGACGGCGCGCTGGACCTTGGCCAGGTCGCCGCCCGGGACCACCGTCGGGGGCTGGTAGTTGATGCCCACCTGCAACACACATATGGTTAATTGGTTAGGGTCTATCTCACCGCTCAAATTCCTCCATTTTATGTCACAGGTGTCCGTGGGGCCTAATATCTATCTAATACCAATGATGATATAGACTGGATCGGCCGCGGTTTTTGTAGTTCGATTATTAAATCTAGATGGCGCTGAAATATAGTCAAGGCTTTGAAGGCAAAACAATAAGACTACAGATATTTCATATCACTGCAAATGTATTATTATGCAATATTTTTGAAAAATAATACATTTGTAGTAATATGAAACATCTGTAGTCTTATTGTTTTACTTTCAAAGCCTCGGGCTATATTTCACCGCCATATCTAGATTTAATAATCGAACTATAAAAATCGCGGCCGATCTGTACTATGGCGATTGCTAATCCAGTCTATATCATCCTTGCTAATACTAACTTTATTAAAAGCCGAGGTAGAGCTTGTCTAATTTAAAATGACGCGCGCCCAACCACCGCATTTACGCACATCTGCCAAGAGAAATATTTCTCTATTGTAGTTTAAATTGAGTTTCAAATCCTGTGCGTAAATGCGGTGGTGGGGCGCGTCATTTTAAATTAGACAAGCAAGCACCTTTTTGTGCACCAAGCACAAAACCACAGCACAGTAGTAATAGTACAAGCACAGTAAAGAACCAAGTTCTTTCTTGGACAGCGCCATGTCTCAATCCAGATGCTTTTCCATCGTACGCCAAGTTAAATCTAAATTCGTTCAGACGTTATTGCGTGCTTCACTAACAATTATTTAAACATCCAAACGCCTTAACAAAATTTCAAATTTATAGTAGGCACCTATTATTAGTAGGATTATACCTATCTTGATATCTGTCACACAGAAACTTAGCAGTGAGTGGTGAGGCGAGCCCTTAGGAGCCCTTAGTGTCTAATGCAAAAAATTGGTGCCCGTCAAAAGATTCCGCTGCGCGGTTGGTTTCGAAAAATTATCAAAAGTGAATCCATTGGTAAATTTCTATTATCCTTATGATTAGAGATTCGAGTGGACTTTCTTATATTTGTCGTTGGAGTTATTTCCACTTATCCCTCTCTTCTGTCAGTCTTTTGACTTCTTGATACCTATTACCCGGCATTAACTTTCTCTTTATGTGGTTCAAATAATTCAATCTGGATCTTCTCTTCCTCTGTTTACCTACCACTTCATATAAAAGAAATCGAGTTTGTTAGTGACCTATCACTTAATGTCAGATAAGTACATCTAGATTATTTAGATCATAACCACGGCTTCACTCGACACTTGGTTGTTAATGCCAAGCTATGGAATAAGGCGGCCCCTACACGTACAATAACATTGTACAATACTTTTTATTGTACAATAAGATTGAAAGGCGCTCTGCATCCAAACGAGCAATTATATTGCACAATAATACGAACTGCACAATGTTTTCGTGTTCAGTCGGATACTAAAATATTGCACAATACTGACCCTACACGATGCAATGGAAAAATATTGTGCAATAAAAATTAAACTCGCTCAAACTTTCGGTCAATTATTGCGCAATCTTCAATATTAACCCTAAACGGTCAATAATATTGCACAATTCGCAATATTGCGCAATATAATTGACCGTTTAGGGGCCGCCTAAGAGATGATGCAGATGATTTTACCTTGAATCCTGTGGGACACCAATCCACGAACTGAATGGTCCGCTTCGTCTTGATGGTAGCGATGGCTGCGTTCACATCTTTAGGCACCACGTCACCTCTGTTTATAAAAAAAAGTTAAGTTGGTCCTCCGAACCGGATTTAACATTGTTTTGGAAAAAGGCATTATTTTAGACTTTACCTATACAACATGCAGCAGGCCATGTATTTTCCGTGGCGTGGGTCGCATTTTACCATCTGAAATTCAAAATAAAAAATGGATTTTTTTGCGTACAAATGGACCGCGGAAGTACACTGACGCTGTATGTCGCTGGTCTAAATTTTCTACGTCTTCCTCCGGTCAATTGCCTTGCGCACGAGCGCTTTATCCTAATGAAAAGGAGGCTGCGTTGTCCCCTCCCCATTTGGATATCATTTGGATAGTTGGGAGAATTTGTATCTGCTTTATCCTGAATAGATTACAGTTTCAGAAGAAAAAAACGGTTGGGAAATGAATCAGTTAATCAGGCAAGTAGGTCAGGTTAGGCAAGCTAGGTAGAATAGTTTGTTAGCAAGGCAGGATCCCCATCGCTACTCAGCTACAGGCCCTACACTACGTTTGCTATCACGTGGCCTGCACTCAACCAGTTTGCTCCTGGATTCTTTACATTGTCTTCCTCACCTGGTTGGCAGGCTCGAAGCAAGCATTGGTGATTTCAGCGACGGTCAACTGTTCGTGGTAGGCTTTCTCCGCCGAAATGACAGGCGCGTACGTGGCCAGCGGGAAGTGGATGCGAGGGTATGGCACCAAGTTGGTCTGGAACTCCGTCAGGTCTACGTTGAGGGCGCCGTCGAAGCGGAGTGACGCTGTTATTGACGAGACGATCTGGAAAAGCACGTGATGAGGCATTCTGTCGTCGAGTTTGAATTTTTTTTAAGTTGCCACCTTTCTTGCTTGCCATCAAGATGTAACTTCTAGCTAAACCGTTTAAATGAGTCTACTCCCGGCAACCTTTGTCGTAATGCTCCCCAGCCCCTGTACCGCGCGAGCGAGGACTCATTTAAACGGTCTGGCTATAGTCATAGTCATTGCATATAGCTCATTTACATTTTTCGAGGTAGATACTCCGCCATTTTGAAACGAGACTAGCGGCTATCTCTTATTGGCGGTCTTTATCACTTTGGTCTTCAAAATTTTGCTTGAATTAGCCACTTTAAGCATACCTAGCCAACAAAACAAACAAATTACCTATTCTAAAAAATATATATATTTTTTTAATTAGCCTAATGGATGTCCCACTGCTGGGCAAAGGCCTCCTCTTTTTCTTTCCACCCGTCTCTTTCCCTCGCAAAATCCCGCCAAAATGGGTCAAAACGGTCCAAGTCATCCCGCCATCTCCGTTTTGGTCTGCCCCTGCTCCGGTACCCGTCGCTTGGAACCCAATCGGTGGCGATTTTTGCCCAGCGATCCGGATGCAATCGGCAGACATGTCCCGCCCGTTTAAATTAATCCGTAATATTTCAGGAGGTCAAGTTAGTTTGACTGGACACCTCATCATCATCTTAGCCTATATACGTCCCACTGCAGGGCACAAGCCTCCTTTCAAAGGGCTTGGGCTGTAGTTCCCACGTGGGCCCAGTAAAAGCTCATGGTAATTTTCAAATATGATTTCGCACATGAATTCCGAAACACTCAGAAGTGCGAGGCCCGAGCTCGAACCTACGACCCTCTGCTTGAGAGGCCGTGGGTCAAGCCACTAGACTACCAAGGTTTTTTTTTTACTGGCGACTGAACACACTTTTCGTTTATAAAATTCACTAAAAGGGAAGAAGAAGACGACAGTTAGATGTCCTTATCTTTCTGAGGCTCTCAAAGGATATTTGAATAAAACTGACCTCTTGAAAAACAATGAGAAGAAAATGTACCTGTCCAATAAGCCTGTTGAGGTTGGTGTATGTCGGGCGTTCGATGTCGAGGTTGCGGCGGCAGATGTCGTAGATAGCCTCGTTGTCCACCATGAACGCGCAGTCGGAGTGCTCCAGGGTGGTGTGGGTCGTCAGGATCGAGTTGTACGGCTCCACCACTGCCGTTGACACCTGACACATAAATTTTTGTTAAAAATTCTATTTTTAATAAGTAAGTACAAGCTTTTTTCCTGACTGTAATTTTTGACCCTGATTATCAAAGTACTCGTCAAGATGAATCAAACGAGCCCAAACTCGCTGCGGTCGTGTCGTTATTACAGAATTTGTATGGCCACCTTCCAGCTTCATCATCAGATCAGCTCCATGTCATAATAATATTGCATTGTCATTGGATTTATACGTGCATGCAAAATGTCAGCTCAATCGAAAATCGGGAAGTGTGTCAGCTTGCAAGATTTGATACTTACTTACTGCCAGGGCGCAGTGACCCAAAGTGGGTCTTGGCCTCCTACACCAGATTACACCATGCTTTACGATCTTGAGCCAGCTCTTGCCAGTCTTCGACCCCGAGATCCAAAAGGTCTTTCAGGACCTCGTCCCTCCAGCGGTACCTGGGACGACCAACCGGCCTACGTCCACTCGGTCGTCCCAAGTACGCTCTCTTCACGGCTCGATCCTCTCCCAACCTTTCTACGTGTCCGAGCCACCGGAGCAAGATTTGATGACACAAGTCAAAGGTCCAGGTGAACGTAAATAAAAGCTTGTAATGAAAAAAAAGGCTCGTGTCTCAAAATCAATAAACTGGCTAAGTGAACTTTCCTATACATGAGTTTGAGATTCAGTTTGGGTTACACACTGATTTGAGATACGAGCTTTCACGACTACCACGTCTTTTTATTAGGCTTTGATACGTCATATCTTCAGTGCGGGTCATTACGATCATGCCACAGGAGTTAGCTGTAAGGATTGCTTCAAAATAGTTTTCCTGATTCTTTCAATATCGATCAGTCAAGAAATGGGGTGTAGGTTTTCTTCATTACAAGTGCGGTTATATCCCGTTTTATTCTATCGAAGTAGTAGTTTCTACATAGTTTTTTGTTTCTTTGTGTGACCTATAATACGGCGAGTGCTCGAAGAATTGTTCAATTTGCTGCCTGCTGCAAAATTCCACCGTCGTACCTCCCGCCGAAAATCTAAGTTCCATAGTCACCTTCGCGGTCTACCACTGTACATTTCCTCAGGCACTTCCGGCCTCGTACCTACAGTAAAATTGTGGAATCAACTTCCGGCAGCAGTATTTCCAGACAGTTATGATATCGGGGCTTTTAAGAACACGGTTCATAAGTACGTCCTTGAGATACGACCGCCAATAGATCAGTGAGTCTCGTTAAGTTGTTGGTATTCATGGGCGGTGGTGAACATTTTTCATCAGATGAATTGATTGCTCGCTTGCCTCCTTATCACAATAAAAAATATAGATATTTAGGGGTACCTGAGGAGCGGGGTAGATGGAGAACTCGAGCTTGGACTTCTTGCCGTAGTCGACGGAGAGGCGCTCCATCAGCAGCGACGTGAAGCCAGAGCCGGTGCCGCCGCCGAACGAGTGGAACACCAGGAAGCCCTGAAAGCATTCACGTCATTTGTTACAAATAGTTATATATATCTTGTTGACTTTCTTCCCGGATTCTTCTCAATACCCCACCCTAGTATTCAAGTGCCGGTGGTAGATTATTTTTTTTTTAAATACAGGTAATACTGCAACTAGGTAAATCAAATTGAAAAAACAAACAAAAAAGTACCTAAATGCTGGAGCCGGAGGTTGAACCCGGGTCTTCGTTAAACTAAGTCGCTGTGCTAGACGCTACGCCACCCCAAGCCTTTTAACTTCATGGCGACCCAATGTGTTCTCAAGATAATTAATATTTCTCAATTTGCGAATCTTTTGTCGCCCAAGCGCCATATGTGAGAAGATGTATGTCTGTACGACACAACATAAAGATACAGTCGAAGAACCTGAATCGCATACCAGTTTGGAAACTTCTCGTTAGAAATATAATGTTGACATTCCATACATCTTCCAAAGAAATTACCTTGAAATTACTTAATAAAACAAAATGTATTATTTACCTAATTGATTGTGAAAATGTTCTACTCTGGTACGTAATTCAGTTTCCTTGACTGTAGCTTCTATAGAGGATACACCGATGTCCCAGAACGCCATAAAAATAAATAAAAAAATCGGAAAATAAGCATTAACGAGTTTTATGCAGATTAATTCGGTAATTATTAGCGCATGTAATTTAGTTTTAGTTTTTCTTACTATTTTATAAATATTGTATGTCCGTGATGGACAAACTGTTGTGTCTAAATATATATAATAATTAACACCTTTGTACACAGTTCAACAATAAAATTATTCTTATTCTTATTCTTAAAAATTTGAAGTTAGATACGGCGGTAGCTTCTGCAACCTTCATAAGAGCTTGTAGCCTACATTGAGGGAATATATATTATGTTGACTTTGAATTGGCTACACCAATACAGCTATACCAATCCTCACCTGGAGCCCCGTGCATTGGTCCGCGAGCTTCCTCAGTCTGTCAAGCACTACGTCGACGATTTCCTTGCCGATAGTGTAGTGTCCGCGCGCGTAGTTGTTGGCCGCGTCTTCCTTGCCAGTGATAAGCTGTTCAGGATGAAAGAGCTGCCGGTACGTGCCCGTGCGCACCTCATCTGGAAAGGAAGTATCACCGTTATTATTTTAGTTGGCGAACTGCTTAAGTCTGTTTAAGAAGCTTATTATACCTAAACTGTGATTAGAGCACATTTAAACAAACATTGTAGAAGGAAGGCTAGGGCCGGGAATTGAACACTGCTCCTCTTTGGATCCGCGACCACCCGATTTCTAATGTGCCATTATGATCTGCTCGAAGTCGGCGAAATTTAGCTTCATATTCTAATGCAAACAAAAATAGCCGGAAAACACGAGTAAAAGCGATTTTTTGAAAATGAAACATAGCTAGATCAGTTTTTCATCCCCGAAAACCCCCACATACCAAATTTCATCGAAATCGTTGGAGCCGTTTCCGAGATCCTGATTATATACAGTTGTGGCCATATAATTAAGAACGATTATTTATTGAGATGATTTTTTCAAAGTAACAAGTATAACTAATTGCCCGTATTTTTTTTATTTCTCTCGGTATTGCAAAACTTTTCCGTACTACCGGTACATTAATTTATGCAACATTGTTGGCTAAAAAATTAATAGAGAAACTTTATACATTCGATCTGAACCTAGTATTAGTACTTACTGGCTGGTCACGTAATTAAGAACGCTGAATAGTTTATTATTTTTTCAAATTTAAATAGAGAACACTGTGTGGCTCTGTGGTTGTAGATTATTATTCGTATAATTTTGGCGCCATTTCGTGCTGTTAAAGTCTTAAAAGTGATTACTTCGTATAAAAACAATGGGGAAAAATAAAAGTTGTGATAAATCTACAAGAGAAGTAATAATAAAACTTCGCGAGAAGAATTGGTCGTATAAAATGATAGCCGACCATCTGCAATGTTCAAAAACAATGGTTTTCCATGCCGTAAAGCATTTTTCCACGTATCAAACTACTTCAAACGTTCCGCGTGGACCTAGACAGAGAAAGTCATCTCGTCGAGATGATCGAAATATCGTTCGTTTGGCAAAACAAAATCCTTTTAAAGGGTCTAATGAGTTGAGAAAAGAATATTTTGGCGAAAACAACCCTTCAGCAATCTCTGCACGCACTATTCGAAGGCGTTTGGTAGAAAATAAGTTGAACGGAAGGATAGCAAGGAAGGTGCCTATGTTGAAACGATGTCATAGGCAAGCCCGACTTGCATTTGCAAGAAGGTATGAAAACTGGACAGTCAGACAGTGGAAAAACGTTCTTTTTTCTGACGAGACAAAAATAAATAGGGTATGTTCTGATGGAAAACGATATGTACGACGCCCTCCGAATAAAGCATTCGACCCAAAGTACATAAAAGTGACATTAAAGCATGGCGGGGGAAATGTGAAAATTTGGGGGTGCTTTTCTGGACATGGCGTTGGACCTGTTAGGCTGATAGAAGGAAACATGGATCAATTCCAATACAAAAATATACTGCAAGAAACAATGTTACCATATGCCGAAGACGTGCTTCCGGTTATTTGGACATTCCAGCACGACAATGATCCAAAGCATACTGCACGCACCGTTAAGGAATTCCTCACATCACAATCAGTTTCAGTCTTAGATTGGCCAGCCAACAGCCCACCCAATAGAGCATCTTTGGTGCGAAGTCAAGAAAAAGGTTTCAAATCGACAGTGTGGCAATTTGAGAGAGCTGTACGACGTTTTCTTAGAAGAATGGAACTCTTATTTCTCTTGCGAAATGTCAAAAATTGATAGATTCAATGCCTCGCCGGTGTAAAGCCGTAATTAAAAGCCGTGGACATGCTACTAACTATTAATTTTAGTTCAAATGTATTAATTTGCTTTTTTTTCTATACCAACTTCACATTAATATGATTTATTTAATCTAAGTTTCATATAAAACAACTCTCGAGCAGTTTAATAAATCGTTCTTAATTATTTGTCCAGCTTCATTACTATTTGAATTTATTAGTATAGAGAACAAATAAAATTTGTAAAAAAAAATGTTAGCAATTATACACTATTATTATTAATCCCGTTTGCTCTATCCATGTGGCTATTTTATAACATAACTTGTTACTTCTAAGAAGGAACACAACTAGACATATGACATGATGTAGATAAAAAAAATCGGAAACTTCAAATCGTTCTTAATTGTATGACCACCACTGTATGTTTTTTTTGCAATTTCAAGTTTCATCATCATGTATGTATGTAAGTGAACTCTTTATTGCACATAAAAAAATAAAAATACAAGTACACAGAGAGGAGAACAAAGCAAGCTTATCCCTAAAAAGGGATCTCTTCCAGCTAACCTAGTTAAGAGAAGACAATTTATTATATAGTGGATAAGCAGACAGTTAAAATTACGTGCGGTCAAGAGAATATCATCATCTCAGCCTATATACCTACGTCCCACTGCAGGACGCAGGCCTCCTCTCAGAATGAGAGGGCTTGGGCCGAAGTTCCCACGCTGGCCCAGTGCGGATTTGGAACTTCACACACACCATTGAGTTTCTTCGCAGGTGTATGCAGGTTTCCTCGCGATGTTTTCCTTCACCGTAAAGCTCATGGTAAATTTCAAATGTAATTTCGCACATAAATTCCGAAAAACTCAGAGATGCGAGCCGGGATTTGAACCCACGACCCTTTGTTTGAGGGCCATAGATCAAACCACTAGGCCACCACGGCTTAAATATATATATTTTTTATCTTATTATAGTTAGGGTCGCTGTCATCGAAATCGATGTGGAGGGTGTTTATACCCTACCTCAATATCCGTAGGTAGGTACCTTTATTTGCGCAAGTAGACAAATTCGTCTGTTTCAATCTGACAAGCTAAATTTCGCCAACTTCCGGTACTTAGTCGAATCGACTTCAAATTTGCCATAGATAATTATCTGAATTGGATGACAATGCAAATATATTTAGGCAACAAAAAGTAGTACAGCTAGCAATAAAACTTGTATTATGAAACATATATACCTACTTATAAAAAAAAAGAGTAACATGACAGACAGACAACGCAGAGTCAAAACTCGTGAGCTAGAGCGAGACTTGACACACGTATTCCTTGTGGATCATAGAGGTGTAGGTACTAAGATGGGATTTTTTTGACATTCGCACGGAATAGATGGAACCTTATAAATATAGCCTTATATTAGTTTCACCATGTCCATGGGTCTATCTGTCTGTCCGTCATGTTTATTTATTTATTTGGTCTTTACTGTAAGCCTGTAAATGTAAATTATGGGAACCTATCGATGTTTAGAAAATTATATTTCCGAAGGTTTAGAATCCCGAAAACTTCATTTGTCCGAAAGCATTTTTTTCTGAAACTGTAAATATTTCTGGATTTATTTCAGGACCATCGTGTAGAACCCTTTAGGTTAGGTTAGGGCAGTGGCGTAGCTACCGTAGGGCAAGCGGGGCAGTGCACCGGGGCCTCCAAGCTCAGGGGGCCCCTCGGACTCTGACTTACAAACTATAAACGCGGACCTATGAGAAACGCGGCTATAAAACGCTACTAGTGAATTTACAAGCGCGCGAGTCTAGTGAATTTAAAGTGCATTCATCCTTACTTGTCTTATCATGGAAACAAACACGGGTTGGGTGGGGCCCTAGTTTATTTTTGGCCCCAGGGCCTTTGGTTAACTAGCTACGCCACTGGGTTAGGGTTGTTTTATATAAATCCTGAAATATTTACAGTTTCAGAAAAAAATGCATTCGGATAAATGAAGCATTCGGGATTTTAAATATTCGGAAAAAAATATTTCTAAATTTTGATACGTAACCGTTTGTTAGGTAAGCTAAGATCATTTTCAGGTATCCATTTGCAAAACATTACCTTTAAAGTGCAAATTTTTGTTACCGTCAAGTATCCATCCTTCTACAACTATGTGGGGTAGATCACGGGAGTATGATGAGGGCGATGTGCTAGGAGTAGCAATCAAACATCAACTCTTTCCACCATATATATATTGACTGCTCAGAAGGTCAGAAGAATTAATATTATATACACAACACGGTAGAAAATACAGAAGAACAATTATAACAGAATTTAGATTAAATATACGGCCAAGCAAACATGACAGTTAGTAACGCAGTGACGTGAGTCCCGTTGTAGGTTCAAAAGATGACAACCATTTTCGCACATGCGCACAACAGTCGCTACTGATTCGCTCGTGACCGTTCGGCAGGTGCTCGGACGCGCTCGGGCGCTCGGCTCTGTTCGCGTGGCGAACAATCGCGAGAGTGCCCGAAGTCTGCCGAACGGCCGTGGCAATTCTCAAGTCTAAAACTAATGAGTACAGTCGCCACAACTAAACCGTTGGTTTGAAAAATCTGAAAAAATCTTAGTGGTAGGTATATTGTAACGAAGTAAGCTTTATACAAGTTAGTGAGCGTTAAGTAGTCAATCAAAACTTAATATTGAATATTTCTCGCATGTAAGCACGGAATCCTACAATGCGCCGAGTCCATTTGGCCGGTTTTTATTTCTTTCACAGGAGCAATGCTAAGTATTCTTCGCCATTCTTCACGTAATTATTTGTGAGAAAGATACAAACGCCTTAGAGCCCTATAGTTCCAAATTAACGGCGTAAATGCGTACATTACGAGAATATACGGCGCGTGTGTTCTTGTAAACAATTCCAAGCTTTCATCATCGCATCAAATAGCATCTTAATCGAAGGAAATACGATATCAGGTTAATTTCAGCCTGAGATACTGATCTTTATTAGAGAAAGCACTCAGTCATAAGTGGATTTGATGAGTTTAAATGCATTAAGTCGGCTTGTGCAACTCCCGACTCTGTTACATTCGAACGGTCACAAAACAGACAAGGCTCGATAAAAAATCGCATGCAAATCTATAGAAGACACGAGTACCACAAGTATTTATGGCTTAAGGATCTTCAGTGAGGTGTGACCAGCAACCATGCGTGGAGCTCAGATTTCTACCAGTTAACTAGCGATGCTGTTGTATGCAAATTATTCGTTACGCTCACGCGTTAGAAATAGAGAATATTTAGTGAATTGGGTCATACAACGTAAGAAACTAATGTTGTCTTTCCCGTGGACATAAAATTAGCGACTCCGAGTCGGCAAACATAGATTTTAAACATGAAACTACCGTGAGACTCACTCATAGTGAAAATAAACGGATTTCTCACGTCTCAAAACGAGTTTAACTCGACATGTTTGGCAGCCGCCGTGACGTGCGACTCCGAGAGGAAGGGCTACGGATTAGCCCGAAACATGTCGAGTTAAACTCGTTTTGAGACGTGAGTGATCCGTTTATTTTCACTATAAACATAGATTTATTTCATCCCAGCCTATATACGTCCCTCTGCAGGGCACAGGCCTCCTCTCAGAATGAGAGGGGTTGGGTCGTAGTTCCCACGCGGGCCCAGTGCGGATTGGGAACGTCACACACCATTGAATTTCCTCACGATGTTTTCCTTCACCGTAAAGCTCATGGTAAATTACAAATGTAAGTTTGCACATAAATTCCGAAAAACTCAGAGGTGCGAGCCGGGATTTGAACCCACGCACGACCCTCTGCTTGAGACACCATAGGTCAAACCACTAGGCCACCACATGGCTTACAATTTACTGAATGGGCCGAAAGTTGGCCAGGCATCCCACATGCCGATGTAGACTTGGCTAAAAAATATTGGCTATAAACCCTTAACTTTTATCATGATAGATAGATAGATTCATTTATTTCTGATTGAAAATTACAATTATGGGTGATTCTTCGAGGCCCCGATTTTCGATGTCCGGGGGCTAATTTTAATGAACCCTTCAGTTTAGAAGTTTGATTTTTTTTTCAGAGGTAGCATATATCTGTATTTAACTGGGACATATGTCAGTTTTTGTGTTACTGGTTCCAATTATTTACAAAAAAATAATTAACACCATGATTTTTACTACTCTGTCGTGTCCGTTCCCCATTTTCATGAAAACATACGATAATATCTCAAAATCAGTGAACTGTAACAATATGTTGAGTGACCACAATCAAAGAATATTACTTGTTACGTCATAAACAACTGATGAATAATTTTTACTTGTAGTATTAACTTTATAGCTGAGGAAATAAGATGTGTCCGGCGTAAATTCTTTATTACTCTGGAGCGCGTTTCAATCAGTTGTTTCATAAAGAAAAATTAAGTAACTGGTGATAAATTCACACGTGGGCGGTTTTTACTCGCGTTTAGAAACTGTCTAGTAGTGGATATTTCAGCTGGTGCAGTTAGCTCCAGAGATACAAAGGTAAATATTTTATTTCTCTGTCCTTGGTTCAGGTAACATTTTTATTACTCTGCCAGGTTTTTTGACGCTTGTATAACCCTTATTTTTTTAAATTATGCTTGATTCACTGCTTTTAGTACTACCTTTCTGTAGTATTAACGGCAACCTTCCAGAATGTTCGTATTATGAATCATCAGTATTTTATTTACTTTTTTTTTATTCCTCTGTCCTTTATTCCTATGGATAAATGGACATAGGAATAAAAAAATACAGTTTTTATAGTAGTTTTTGAATAAAAGTACAGTTTACTTAGTTATTTTGAAATAAAACATGCCTTAACAGTAAAAAAATAAAATTTCAAGACAAACTTAGAATTTTTAGATTTGCCGGTGAGTATAAATAATAAGCAAAGAAAATGTTTTCAAGAATAATCAAGTACCTAGATTGTTAATTTTTACGTATAATAATACTCTAATTACTATTTATATTTTTTTATTAATATTTAACGTATTTTTTTACTACTATTTTTATTCCTCTGGACACAAAAACTAAAATGTTAACTATTTTCAAAATGGTTTCATAAAAATGAGTGCCAAAACAATATTTATGTTACTGAACAAATCTATTTTCATGGGAGCATGAATTTTTCTGTTAAATAAGTAAAAAAAAAACGACAGAGGAATAAAACAAAAATCACGACCTCGAAGAATCACCCTTAAATTCAGCATTCGAAATGTCACAAATATAAAGAATTCACAAAAGATTGTCAAAAGAATTCGAAAAACATAAATGGAAAATATATTAATTTAAAATGTCACAAAGATAATAATATTAAAAACAATAAAAGTGAGATAAAACAAAAATGTCAATAAAATATTAAATCACATAATGTGTGAATGTCAAAGAAATTTAAAAACTACAACATAAAAATATTAAATGAATAATATTAATTCACATAATGTGAAGATGTCATAAGACCAAATAATCAATAAATAATAACAATAAAAACAAAAAGAATAAAAATACATAGAGATTCATATGTCAAAATTAAATAATGTCTATGTCCACAGGGAGATGAGAACAAAATATGCGTATGACCCAATTGCGGAATACAGCGATCGATACGTATTTATATCGATTAGAAGAAATTGGCCTTCAGATCAAATAGCCTCATCAGTTTGCCATTATTTCCTTTTTTATTATTAGAGGGAGGCAAATGACCAAGCGGGTCATTTGATGTTGAATAGTCACCACCGCCTATGAATACCAATACCAATAACTCAAGGAGAGCCACTGAAATGGTAATGACGAAAAACTGACTTTTCAAATTAGTGACTAAGTTCTAAGGGTCACGCTACCTTTAAGCTTGCGTTGTAAAACGAGATACAATTTTTTTTTTCGTACCTCATAGTGAAAATAAACGGATCATCACGTCTTAAAACGAGTTTAACTCGAGATGTTTCGGGCCATACGCGCCAGCAGCAGCAGCAGCGTATGGCAGCCGCCGTGACGTGTGACTCTGGGAAGAAGGGCTACGGATTAGCCAGAAACATGTCGAGTTAAAATCTTTTAAGACGTGAGTGATCCGTTTATTTTCACTATGAGTGCGGCTCACGGTAGTTTCATGTTTAAAGTTGTTCCTACCTACTTAACATATCGTCCTGACCTAACTTCGCGTGCGTGTTGGGGCCATTACTGCGATAGATTGTCATATAACAATAAATTAAAAATTTTAAAAACCCCCAATGCAATTATGTCACACGTATGTTTGAACATAACGTAAATGCCAAAAAATGCCCATTATGCGTATAAGATCCCTTCCGCAGATAACAAAAGAGCTGATAACTTTGAAACGGCTGAACCGATTTTGATGAAACATAAATAAATAAATAAATAAATATTAGGGGACAATCTAACACAAATCGACCTAGTCCCAAACTAAGCAAAGCTTGTACTATGGGTTCTAGACGACGATAAACATACTTATAGAGATAAATAAATACTTAAATACATAGAAAACATCCATAACTCAGGAACAAATATTCGTGCTCATCACACAAATAAATGCCCTTACCGGGATTTGAACCCAGGACCTATTGCTTCGTAGGCAGGGTCACTACCAACTAGGCTAAAGCGGTCGTTAACATATCTAAGAACCATAGCCAAGAAACCTGCTTTCTAATAAAAAAAAACCGCATCCAAATCGGTTCACTCGTTTAAGAGCTATGATGCCACAGACAGACACACGGACAAACAGACAGACACACACACAATGCGGTCAAACTTATAACACCCCTCTTTTGTGTCGGGGGTTAAAAATCGACACACCAGAAATGTAAACCAATCTCGTGTAACGTGATCAATATCAGAACATCAGTTTGAGTTTCGTTGTAACGGAGTTTGGCCGTAATGACAGCCTGCAATGACAGGGTCGACGGCCGGTACGAGTTCATCGACCTATAGATCGTAGGCTTTCAGTTTAATACCTGACGTTCAGTTAGACGTGGTGAAAGGCGCCAATTTCAAAGTTTTGATTAAGTTGGATCGACTCTTCGGTGAAGCTCTGGGATTTACTGAGACGAGAAGATTACTGGTTTTAGAATTAGGTACTGTTTCTGTACCTACAGGCTGTCCCAAAACTCAACGATTAGGTATACCTGGTACCGGGTGAAAGATCAAGTAATACGAGTTCTAAAATCTGTCCAGTTAAGCGATAATACATTATATATCACTTTTAGTATTAGCTATATAAAAAACCGGCCAAGTGCGAGTCGGATTCGCACACCGAGGGTTCCGTACTTTTTAGATATGTCAAAATATACGCAGTGTGAGATCGTTCTATATTGATTGGTCAAGACCCCCCTTAATATTGAAGTACCTGGGCGACCGAGCTCCGCTTGGGCTGAAACTCGGTACCAAGCGTTTTCCCAGAGATTAGACCAAGCTAGATCAATTTTTCATCCCCAAAAACCCCCACATACTAAATGTCATCGAAATCGTTGGAGCCGTTTCCGAGATCCTGATTATATATATATACAGGGTTATTGGTAATTCGACCTATTCCCGTTAAGGGGTTATGGGGGAGGTCATTTGCAATCATTTTTGTCCCATAATGCCCTATGCAAAAATTAACCATTTCTGAGATAATTGAGATTTAAGTTTTTTGCAAAAAAATTCGGAAACGCATCTTCAAAAATTTATTTAAAAAAAAGTTGGCCATTTAAGTCAACTTTTTTTATTTTCTTATGTATATACAAGATAAAATAGCTGTTCTTATGCAATATTAAAAGTATAATTATCTGTACACGTTTAAGAACGCAAGACCAAAAAGTTAAAAAACTATGATTTTTTTATAAGGTTGTTCAAAATAAATGGCACAATAAGAGAAAATTTTCCTATCACATTTGGCGTGCAGATTGTACGAAAAACATGCACGTATTTCTAGCTTTCTACTAAGCTTGTTGCCAGAAAAAAATAATCACAAAAGACGTAGGAAGAAAATCACGTCGTTAAGGTATTAGATATAATTTTATTATATTTTTATTATTTGTTGTTATACCGGCCACAGTAATACATAATCGGTGATGGATCAGGTCGGGGCTGACTCATCATCGTCTTCATTTCAGCTAAAAGGCATCCACTGCAGAACATAGATCTTCTCCAAGGTTCGACAAAAGACCGGTCCTGCGCCATCCGCATCGAACGTGTTTCCGCAACCTTAACCAGCAGGCTTATTGTCTAACGCTTCTGACGCTTGGCTTCGCAATCACTATTTCTTTCTGTCAAACGGTATAAAATGATGACAGAAAGAGATGGTGAAAGCGAAGGCAAGCGCCAGAAGCGTTAGACAATACGGCCTCGGGTCGTCACTCTATCTTGCATCCTCGAACCTTTTGGTCCCATCGGCCATCAGTTCTACGAGCGATGTGCCCTGCCCTACTAGCCTGCCCGACTAGGTTGACTATTATGATTTAATCTCAAATTATACGTCGGGAGCAGTCCGACTTGTTTGGGTCTTTTCGAAAGGCCCTTTTTAGTGCGTTCACTAAACAATGTGCTTCTCCACTTACCAACTACAGTAGGCTCTAGATCCACGAACACCGCCCGCGGTACGTGTTTGCCGGCCCCGGTCTCGCTGAAGAACGTGTTGAAGGAGTCGTCGCCGCCTCCCAGGGTCTTGTCCGAGGGCATCTGGCCGTCGGGCTGGATGCCATGCTCGAGGCAGTACAGCTCCCAGCAGGCGTTGCCGATCTGAACACCGGCCTGCCCGATGTGGACTGAGATGCATTCCCTCTGAAAGGAGAGGAATAGTTATTTTTAATTAAAAAAAAAAAATTTAGTAAGAGAACACAAGTAGGTAGGAGTCTCGAGCGTTGTGACCGCTTGGGTCAAATGTCATCACCCGCCCACGATTTTTTAGTAAATCTGGGAGGGTAATGACGTTTGACCATTTGACATTTGTGGTCAACGGAAGGTCACATTTTGTCGACTTTGATGAAACTAGACTTAAAATCGATACTCTTTTTACTTTTCATAAAAGTAAACTTTTTATACTTAATGTTATAATTATTTTTTTCAATACTTGCTGAGACGGCAATAATGAAAAATAACGCCAATACAATAACAATGTTGTTCCAGTACTTTAAAAAAAATATCCTAAAGCTGGGAAATCAAACCTATTCCGTGGTGAGAAAATGCAAAATGATGTTTTCGGGAAACTTACACGTATCTCACAAGCCTAGCTGTCTTGCAAGTGTGGCCGTGGAGTAGTAAGGCTTTTAAATAATGGGTAAAGCCCATCACACACAGCGCAGATGCGGTAAGATATCTGTATCTGAACAGATATCTGTCAATATCGCTCCCTATACAATTCAATGGAGGACCACACACAGCGCATCTGTGAGCACCGACATATATCGACAGAATCTGACAGATGTGAAGATTATATCTGCAGATAAATACAGGTGGATGCGCAGAAGCACACTTTCATCATCATCATCATCATCCCAGTCTATATTATGTCACGCTGCAGGGCACAGGCTTCCTCTCAGAATAAGATGGTTTGGGTCACAGTTCCCACGCGGGCCCAGTACGGATTGGGAACTTCAGTGTATAATAAAATATATATAAAATTACGTACTACTTAAGCAAACAACAAGTCATCCTTGCGTAGAAATGCATTTTCGCATTTTTTTACATTTTGTCGTGAAGAGAAATAAAGAAAGTGTAACACGCTTTTATTGAAAATTCATTGTAGCCTAGCAATGCACCTGTGACACCCTTAATGTTGTGGGTGTCCATAGGCGGCGGTGATTGCTCCCCATTAGGTGGCCCGCATGCTCGTTTACCCCCTTTTATATAAAAAAAACACCCTGTATAAGCCATCCGCATCACAAAACACGTCTACTCAGCTCCGAAATTTTAGAACGAATGTAAAACCTCGCATCTGCGCTGTGTGTGATACCTGCAGACGGATAAGTTTTTATACGCAGATAAAATCTTACCGCATCTGCGCTGTGTGTGACAGGCTTAATGTCTGACTCAAATGATTATTTAACCAGCATCAACTGAACTCATCAGCATCATTTCACTGAACTCGAAAAAATGCTTTTCGAAATGATCAAAGATGTATACATTAAACTACCGTGAGACTCACTCATAGTGAAAATAAACGGATCACTCACGTCTGAAAACGAGTTTAACTCGACATGTTTCGGGCTAATCCGTAGCCCTTCTTCCCGGATACCACACGTCACGGTGGCTGCCAAACGCGCACATGCCAACCATGTCAAATTAAACTCGTTTTAAGACTTGAATAATTCATTTATTTTCACTATGTTCTAAGATTGTGTTGAATCTGAAATGTGTACATGCAAATAATGTATATAAAAACTTTTATATCCAGTCAAAAAATTTACAAATTCCGAATGGTATTTTCGACTGACATAATTTAAAAAAAATCTTTCCCCACGACGTCTTTGATTTGTGTACTTAACAACCTACATGGGTTGTTAATCATGTAATTCACCATAATTACAAACTACAAAGGTATCTAAGTTTTATAAAAGGTTAAAAGTTAAAACCAATTTCCGAATTCTATTCAGAAATAATGAAGTTTCAACACTCGATCGATGACTTTGCCAATTGGTGTTTTGTTGGAAAAGAACCTGAAAGCAAACCCATGAGTCACTCCGAAAGCATTTAGCTGTGAACAGGGAAATCCTTTGCAGGTTTGGTATTGTGTTACTTTTGCGGTTTAATTAGTAGTTTAGAAGAACTTAAGAATTATAATTACTTACTATCAAAATTTGTTTGTGTTTAAAAAGGTAAGCGACGTGATTAATCAAAGTTAAAAAAAGACTATCATGAGATTTGTTTTCTTTTTTTCTATTTTCAATTAGGCACAAGTAAAAAGCTGCGATGACTATACAATAATCAAATTCCGACCGCAAAAATGGCGTAGGTACTTACCTACATATAAAATATAAAGTTTACAAGCATGCAAACAGGCAAATGAACAAGGAACAAGAAGCAACAACAAGGTTGTTCTTAACTAACTTGGTGTCGTGCCACAAGACATGGTTGTGTTGGGGAGAATCGAAGTTATTGGAAGAAAAATTTACTTCACCACTGACGCTTTTTGAAAGGTAAGTGTCATGAAATGCCTATAGCGAGTAAAAGTCTTAATACACTATAATAACGACCCTTCATATTGTTTTCCGGTCACGCCCTTAAACTAGGGTGAAAAGTAAAAGCCACTGAAAGGCCACAATCACAAGCAGCGGCCTCATTAGTCGCACCTTGTTCTAATCTACATTGATTAGGGATCGCAACACCGTTCTAAAATGGGGTTAACGGAAAACTACTTAGTACTTACCCCTTACCCTTATGAACTCAGAAATTGAAATATTATTGAACTTTCTGTGTTTTTATCGCTATTCCATTGGAATGTACCCCAAACAAAACAACAAAAATTATCAGTCTACTCGTAGTAATATAGGTACATGTTTTATTTCAGGAAATCATTACCATTTATGGTCCCAAAGGAAGATCAGCACTGCTCGCAAGATTGGCAATCTTTTGCTGACCTGGGACCATTTCGTGGCACACGCATGTTATTTTATCATTGTTTTATTTTTATCTATGTTAACTTCTTCTTCTTCTTTATCAACCTTTTACCACCCAATGCTGAGTGTAGGTCTCTTCTAATGCACGCCATTCTTCCCGGTTTTGCGCCCTACGCATCCAGTCCTTTCCGGCCACTCTAACAAGGTCGTCGGTCCAACGCATCGGTTGCCTGTCCACATTTCTATGCCCTACTCTAGGCCTCCACTCAAGCACCCGACTACCCCACCTGTTGTCCTGTCTACGACATATATGGCCCGCCCACTTCCATTTTCTGTTAGCGATCACATATATATCTATGTTAACTATCTATGTTAACTATTTTGTCACAAATAAAATGTTTCTTTCTTTCTTTCATTTACGGCAAAATGTTTTCTCTATAAAAATTTAACAAAATATCAAGGAAGAAAAGAAGGCGTAACTTTATGTCCTGACTACAAATTTTCACATAAAAAAAAATTTATTACCCTACTAATCCTACTAATGTCATTAATGAGAAAATTTGTGAAGATAATTGGATATTTGTTACTAAATCACGCAATAACGGCTGTAAGATTTAGACTAAACTTAGCGAACAGATAGATAAAGATCTGCATTGACATATACTAGAATACTTAAAATCACGGTAATGAGTTATATATTACATAAAAAATATTTTCTACTTTATAGTTGAAAATCAAGATGCTTTAAAGTTTTTTGACCTGACCTAAAGTTCGTCTGAAATTAATAGATGGCGTAGTCCAAGCGACTGTTGTGCTTTAAAAATATTACCTTTTTTCATGGATTTCAAACACGGGCAAAGCCGCTGGTAAAGCTAGTTATCTATAAGTCATCTGTCTGATCTCCAAAAAAAGTTAACAAAAGTTAGTTAAGTCTTACTCTATTATTGTTTCATTTCCTTCTAAAAATGGTACCTACCCAGCAATAATAAGGAAGATAAATGGGATCCGTTGGCACTAATTTAAATCTCTTCAATTTAAAGTTTGATAAATTGTAATGTTTTCGTTGCGCACGAGTAGCAGCCGCAAGCCGCATCACGGCTGGTTATGAGGATTAGTAATAGTACCCATCCTAACATTAATAATTTTATATCAGTATAAATGCCCAACATATAAGATAAGTAAAATCTATAACCGTAATTTTAGAAAAACATCGTCACGTAAAATGTTTGTTGAACCGAGATCACTTAATAATTACTACGGACAAAGAACAAGAAGGTACCTGATACCACGCATTTACAATAAAATCATATCGGAGAACGAGTGTGAAACGAAAAATATATTTAAATCTAAAGTAAAGGCGTGTTTGATGGATACCTTCATTAAAGAAAGTGAAAGTTAGGGCCCGCAAATATTGTATGTTTGTGTGTTTATGTTTATCTTGTTTTAGGTATAAGCTTTATAGCCTATTTTAAGTACTAGTTTATAAAAAAAGAGTGCTGTATTCGCCAACAAACTGCTTAGCAGTTCCGCGAAAATATTTTTTAGTTAATATTTTTGTAAATTGTGGCTTAATAAAAAAAAAAAAAAAAAATATTGTACTCAGATGTAAACTCACGTATAACTAGTTAAGTTTAACGTGAGTTTAACCGAGTCGCTTGCAACGTTGAAAGGTTATATTTCACTATCATCATCATCATCGTCATCCCAGTCCATATAGGTCCCACTGTATGGCACAGGACTCCTCGAAGGAGAGGGCTTGGGCCGCAGTTCTTACACGCGCTCAATGCAAATTGGGAATTTCATCACACCACCAAATTTCTTCGCAGGTGTGTGCAGGTTTCCTCACGATGTTTTTTCTTCACTGTAAAGCTCATGGTAAATTTCAAATGTAATTGTGCACATAAATTCCGAAAAACTCAGAGGTACGAGCTCGGTCTCCAACCCACGACCTTACCCCCCCTCTTTCCCGAGGCCATACTTAATAGGTCAAACTACTAGGTTAACACGACAAGCTCTTAAAGACTAAAATTTTAATTTTAATTCGATTCGATTCGATTGTACCATCTATTTAACTTATGTTTGACAAATAAATTATTCGTATTTGTATTTGTATTTGATTTTTTCACTAACTTTTATTTTACATTGTTTGTACGTAAGTTGATTTCAAATCTTTCAATTCAAAATCCATCTAGTCCTAGGGAATAGGTACATTCATCAAAAAAAAGCGTGTACCTACCTAACTATTTTGATTTTTTTAAAGAAAGCCACGACTTCTATCACATTGATCACATTCTATCATTATACATTCACAAACACATTCACATCAGACACACACACACACACACACACACATTCTATCTTTAGCTTTCGTGTTATCTTTTGTTTTGTAAAATATGTCTTGTGATGTTGTAAATAAAAGTATTTTCTTTCTTTCTTTGACTTGAAATAAACACGAAGGTTCGTTAACCTAGAAAATCCTTGATTATTTTTCCGAGCATATAGATTTTTAACATTGATAAGCCCCATATCTAACGCATATTTTACAAGCTGCACCGTTTCGCGGCACGAATATCATTGTTTATCAATATTTACTACCTTTATGAGCTTCGCTGTAGGTAGCTTAGCAAGTTAATATGCTTGGATTTTATTAAATAAACAGTTTCTGTATAAACATGCACTTCTGGGTACCTCGCTACTTAGCGACGAATATATAATTTATTATTCCTGTATGAATGTAGCATGTGAATATAGGTAGTGAAGTTGGAAAATAATGATCGTCCGGTTAGTTAAATAAAAAGTTATCCACTAAGTGTTTTTTTACCTACGCTTACTTGTACACTTTTAAGTGTCGTATTTGTACTCTAACCACCGTACCTTATGATCTATTCTACGGTGATCATTTTTAGGGTTCCGTAGTCAACTAGGAACCCTTATAGTTTCGCCATGTCTGTCCGTCTGTCTGTCTGTCCGTCCGCGGCTATGCTCAGAGACTCTTAGTACTAGAAAGCTGTAATTTGACATGAATATATATGTCAGTCACGCCGACAAAGTGATTATATAAAAAAAACTAAAAAAATTTTTTTTAGGGTACCTACCTCCCATTAAAGTGAGGGTGATTTTTTTTTTCTCGACTTATCCTATAGTGTGGAGTATTATAGGATTGGTATTTGAAAATAAATAGGGATTTGCTAAAACCATTTTTTGATAAAGTGAATATTTTCGGAGATATTCACTCCGAAAGTTCAAAATAATGTGTCTCCCCCCTCTAACTTTTGAACAGCAAGTCTAAAAAATATGAAATAAATCACGTAAGTTAAACTTAATAAAAACTTTCTAGGAAAATTATTTTCAACTTAATCAGTTGAGCAGTTTTTAAGTTTTGTAAAAAAAATATTTCTTAACCAAGATTGTAATTTTAACCGCCATTGTAAGCATTTTTTTTCTTTAAGTACCTATAAGATCACGCTAACAGTATCTTCTTTCAAATAAAAGAAATAAAATTGAAATCGGTTCATATAATAAAGAATTACATCTGAAAAACCATCAACATACATACTAGTTCTAATAGATTAGTTACCCAATTCGCCGATAGATGGCGCTGTACCGCCGACGTTGAAATTCTGCGCGCGATGGGAGTTGGGACCAAAACAACCACATTAATAAAGTATGCAAAGATTTTTTCGTACCTGCTACGGTACCCTATCTTGGGCGTGTCCGACACGCTCTTGGCCGGTTTTTAAATCTTAATACCGCGCACCGTATGAATACGGGGAGACTAAAACGCAAGTAACAACAGCCTCAAAAACTTTTCTTCTTCACCAAAAAATGCGTCAAATCTCCACATAATGCGTACTAATTTAGGCGAGGCATCCATTCTCGCTTAGAAACTTTTGAACCGCCACAAACTTCATAAATCAAGCTAATTATGCCGTCCAGGTGATTGTAATCCATCGGTTTCCTAAAGAATACGAAAAGCCTTATCACCCAGGTTGATATACGACCCCTCATTGCACACGGCGGTGCCAAGCCGCGCTGGCACGGGTTTTCAGTCTTCGTGCTGTAATCCCATGAAATTAGTTAGCTATTAACTTTTCTTTATTGATAACCTTGGCATAGACTTGCGTGCATGAAAAAGTCTTCTATTACTGTATAAGTTCAATACCAACTTAGTAATACCTATGACAACGGAAAGAGTCATGGGAGGATCAATATTCAGTTCTTTTATTGAGTTTTTTTTTTCATTACCGTTTTAGAAGATTTATAAAAAAGATAATGCGCAGGGCAGGGTTAACTTTTCATGAATATCAATAGTCTAATTTGATCAAGTTCTTGCGACTTGTAGGTACTTTCGCTATGGTAATGATCATGGAATGGTAATGATGTTTAACCGAGCGGTCAAACCGCTCGAAAATTGATCCGGGAGCGTAATTTGAAATCACATCACTCGCGAATATATAGTATAAATCTTCCCAGGTAAATTTTTCGCTTCGAGCCCTTATCTTTCAAAACAAGTGCGAGTCGGACTCGCGCACGAAGGGTTCCGTACAATTATCTATAAAAATCACGTTTGTTGTATGGGAGCCCCCATAAATATTTTTTATTTTAAAGTCAACACATAATTAAAAATTCTGTGAATATTTCAAGCTTCTACCTGTTGCCGTTATCAACATCAAGCAAAAATGAGCAAAAAAATCACGTTTGTTGTATGGGAGCCCCCTTAAATATCTATTTTATTCCATTTTTTAGTATTTGTTGTTATAGCGGCAACCGAAATACATCATCTGTGAAAATTTCAACTCTCTAGCTATCACGGTTCCCGAGATACAGCCTGGTGACAGACGGACGGATGGACGGACGGACGGACAGCGGAGCCTCAGTAATAGGGTCCCGTTTTTCCCTTTTGGGTACGGAACCCTAAAAACGGAACCCTTATAGGATCACTTTATTGTCCGTCCGTCCGTCTCGGGAACGCGTGGAGGTATAGTAGAGTTGAAATTTAAACCATATACCTACTCAGGTCTACATACAGTCCCTTGAATCTGTGTAAAAATCAAACTTCTAAGTAAATAATATTTTTCTAAGGATTTCGTATGTATACGGAATCTTCCAAGTTTAGGTATCGTCAATACTTTGAAAAAGCTCGTATTTCACAATCGATAATCTGGCTAAGTGAACTTTATTATACGCGGATCAAGGTTCAGTTTTGTTTACATGCTGATTTGAGATACGAGCTTTTTCAAAGTAGTGACGGTATGTTTTATACCTTAGGCTACTATTTACTCTTAAACTACAAATAATACCCAAGCAATTTTAGCCGCTATAATTTTCCTTGTAAAATTAATATATTTACTACCATTCTGATTTTTTTCAAATTTTTCCTCCCAACAGTTTAGATTTTAGAGGGGGGGGGAGGACGGTCGATTTTAATGAAAATTTTCACTTTAAAGTTAAATATTTCGCAAACAGATCACTGAATACAAAAATCATGTTAGCAACCCCCCAATGGTTTTAAAAGAGCTATCCAACGATATCCCACACTACAGGGTTAGTCGAGAAAAAAAAAATCACCCCGACTTTACGTCTATGGGAGGTACCATAAAAAAAATTAATTTTTTGTTTTTTATTTTACCACTTTGTTGGCATGACTGATATGTATATTCATGCCAAATTACAGCTTTTTAGTACTAACAGTCTCTGAGCTTAGCCACGGACGGACAGACAGACAAACAGACATGGCGAAACTATAAGGGTTCCTAGTTGACTACGGAACCCAAAAAAAAAAGGTATCGTCATAGTATTAAGGTTCAAATTTAATGTAATGGCTCAAAGCGAAAAATTCACCTGGGAAGATTTATACTATACCTACCATTCGAAAGTCGTATTAAATCGCTTATAAAATTTATAAAAATAAATAAATTGTATGATTATGTCACGTAGAAATAGTTCCGAGTTTGGACGTGAAAATGGCCTTTGACGTTTTCAACCATTGAAGTGACTTTGAACTTTAGGGTGGTAAAGGTATTTCTTGTTCAACTATATGAGTCCGACTCGCACTTGACCAGTTTTTCAGACCAGGTCAAGCCTTGTTTCTAGTGAAGGTGTTTCTAACGCGGGCGACGCTACGGGTTTTTTTTCCGCAAGTTACCCTCGACATGGTGCCAATGCCTGTACTAGTCTAATTCTACATTCACTCCAGTTCCATCTTTTATACCTCTCGTACTTTTATTCTACATCCTGTATCTTTCTTGCATTCGTCATCTCTTATGACGCCACGGGTTAAGACTAGTTGATTTATGTATATTTACGAAGACGATACAATATATCTTTTAGCTATAAAGTTCATCTGTTTTCGGTAGACAGCGCATCATCCCAAGTCAGAAACGCATCATTAGCTCATCCGATCCGAGCCATTGTCTGCGGCTCCTCGCGTGGAACGGCCAGCTGCTTCACTCTGTAATCGCCTCCATTTGTTTCTCCCGTAATTGGAGACGACAGCTAAATTGTAGATGTTTAACTGCGTGTCTTGTTTTAGCGAGTATTTATTTATTCCGTGGCGTCTTGGCGTCCGCGAAAAAAATCTGGCATAAAACTATATTGAAGATATTGAAGGTTTTTCTTCTAATATATACAAATCTCGTGTCACGGTGTTCGTTATCGAACTCCTCCGAAACGGCTTGACCAATTATTATGAAACTTTTGATTGTTATATTATAAATATTTTGTACTGCATTGTCATCTATTATTGGGTTTATGTAGATAAATGTTGTTCATACATTTTTGGGCTGCGTTCAATTTGACTTGACTGCGACCGCCGAACGCATCCAGTGTGGCAAATCCTTCACCGTCTGATTCTACCCTCATCCTACTTATACCATGTGACAGAAAGAGATGGTCAAAACGATTGGGATTCTTCGGAACACGTTCGACAATAGACCTCCACCCATGTCTCCAACAGTACTTCAATTCTTCTTCTTTTTAGAAGCTATTCTCTTGTCGGTGGAGTAACCGCCACTCCGCGCGGTCTTCGGCCAGCCGTTTGACTTCCTGATACGACACGACTCCCCCACTTTCTCTTTCACAAAATCAAAATAGGTCAATCTTGGCCTTCCTCTGCCTCATCTTCCTTCTATTTTTTCTTCCATCAGGTTTAAAAAGAAATTGTCGTGTCGTATCAAATGTCCCATCATATGTCCTCTTCTACAATTTATGGTCTGCAGTAGCGTTCTTTTTTTTTGACCATGGTAAGAACCTCAGTTAGGTTCAATATGGCTTCAATTTTAATTTTGGCCATTGGATCGTACCTATAATTCAGTCATCCTATGCTAATTAAACGCCCACAGTTTAACCAACTTCGATGTTAATCTCCGTCCTAGTTTGGACTCGATTTATGGTCATTCATTTACTGGAACAATTTATTGAAAGTCGATCTCGTTACTGACTTTAACTGCTGTCTTAACGTCTGTTAATTGAAACAAATGAATCGTTTTGGTCAATTCAAACCGATGTCGACTCTGTAACTTGTGTTTTATCGCTGTTTAACCTTAAAAGCTAATGAGGGCACCAGTGGACGTATTGGTTAAAAATCTAGTTTATATAAATTTAAAAACTCTGTAAACATGTCAACTGCCATGAAACCTGGCAAAAACCGCAGAAAGCCATTTAAAATACGAACTACCTTTTGCAACAGTTTCTTTATTTGTTAATTTACTTTGTCTTGCTTAATAGTTCAGTGAATTGTATTATAATATTGACTTTCTGCTAAGTTTCGCGTGGTGCATTCTTTTTGACAATGATGGTCTTTCCGAGAGCGCTGGTGTAATATAAAAACACAATATAAAGAGCCCTTTGCGGCCTACTTTTATTGAATGAACGCTTCGATTTTGAGAATCCATGGATCCAATCACTAGACTTTTTACATGGCAGAACATTCGCAGCCTAATTAACCTATTGATTGGGCTGAAAATTAGCGCTGGGGTGCTAGAAACACCTCAGTATTATGCTGAGCCAGTATCCGATTTACAATCGCAATCACACACTATCCTTCGTGCTGTCTATTTGTAATGGGTAATATTGATGCGTCTCGTGTTGTTGTATGTAAATTAGTGGCGAAGGGTACTAACAACCCGATTCCCCCCGGGTTGACTAAACTCATCCATTACTGCACTTTCAAGAGAAGTAAATGGGATTTTTAGGTTTTTGCTCTGGTTTTACTTTTAAAAATTTTCACGCCCCGCCACTGATAAATGTGTTTTCTTTTATGAAGGCTTAGATATAAGCGCCGGTAGGTCTCAGAGGCAATCAACGTTGCCTTCCGCCAAACCTCACACTTCCGTGACGGAGTGGTTTCCTTGTACTTCCGATGGCGTCAGGTTACTGGGTCGACTTGCAAATTAGCAGAACAGGCGTGAATATGTAAAATACGAGGTAAAGTAGTAATTTTGCCTTACTCTATGAAATACGCCCAAACAATCTAAGGAAGGGTTCGGGGTATGGTTGGACGTGTTGGACCCATCTGTTTTGCGAACCTTGGGGAGGCCTATGTTCAGCAGTGGACGTCTTTCAGCTGAAATGATGATGAATCCAATATAAAAAAACTTTGAATTGAAGAAAAATCATGGAATTGTGGAATTGCGATATGTGACCCAAAATTTTGAAACATTTTCACTAACGACAAATGAATTGTCCTGAATCTCGCTAGTTAATCATACATTACCTATTCATTCATAACTTTACTTTTTATGTCAGTGAAGAACAATCGAATGCTCTCAGACTTAATACATGCTCTTTGTTCGTACTTCAAAATCACATTCAACCATAAAAAACTGCAATCAAACCTGCCATACAGTCGCGGAACGAAAAAGATCGTCAGTTTTCAAATAACTAGGTAGGTAGGGTTAATATTTTGCACGCAAATGCTACCTTTGCTTCTTTGTAGAGTTTGGCGGAGGTATATGGACACAAGTAAGATTTCTTGTATACCTAGTAGCGGAATGAAAAAGTCTGTCACTTTTTGACCTTATCTCGTTGACATAGAGTCGAAAAGTGACGAACTTTTCATTCCGCGACTGTACTTCTATTGTTTTTATTTGAGTACATAAATAAAAAATAAAAAAAACAAAAAATTGCAACTTCGTGTCATACCTTGACGTCAACAACTTGTCTACGAGCAAAAATCGACTTTAAAATGACAAATCTTTTCATTGGCAACTGTACCTACATGACGTCATCGACACCTATCGATCCGATCATAGAGCCTTCCTTTTTGTGATCCGTGGGTCCATCGACGTTGTTGACTGAAAACAGTTGAAAGGCGGACAGTAGCACAATGGGGCAATCCTGCGCAATCCGTCAGTCGTGAGGAGCACAGACCATTCAATGACAGAGGCAGCACCTTATACAGTTGAAGCAGAAGATAAATGCTTTAGTAAATACAGGCTGACCGGTAATAGGAATAAAGACGTGACTTTAGTAACAAAAAAAAATGTGTGGAAAGATTTTAGCCCTCAAAACCAGACTAATTCAATTAAGAAACTGGAAAATTAGATTTCTAGATGCTTTGAAGTAAACAAATGGTTGAGTAAAATGGCATAGAATTGACGTCATAACTTAGTTATGATAACTTAGCAATGGACTTACAAAATCTATGGTAGAGCTGCGTTTTAATAGCTCATAAAAAAATACCTCAGTTGAATTGGTTATTGGTGGTGTTATCATGCCTATTCGCCACATTATTTGAAGAAAGTTAAATCATCACCATCATCATCCCACTGCAGGGCACAGGCCTCCTCTCAGAATGAGAGTTTAGAGAGAGAAGGTTAAATACTAGAGCTAATTTACAATAATTTTGCTCCGGTTCACTAGGGTTTTTTAATGCCTTTAGATTTTTAGTAATTGTGACAAAAAATTTGGGCCTTAAAAATACATTCTTCTGATAGCTAATGAACAAGCAACTCCATAACATAATAAGGACAAAAAGTTGCAGGAGTATTATTGAGAACTGTGGAACCTAAACTAAGATTAACGACTTCAACCATATTTAATTTTTTGCTGCGACTGGCCTCATATAGAAAATGTTATGAAGTGACCTCTCTGAAACATTAAGTATACTCTGTGCTGACCGTGACTCTGACAAAGGCGCTCACTGCATCATCTTTTATTTTTTAAACTTTATGGCTTGGAGTTCCGCAGTCATTCAGCCAGCTTCTTGGCAGTGTTTAGCTTTTTTTTAACTAGATTCAACCGTTTTAAGGAATGTAGAGGTTCTTTTGTTTGACCATGACGTGATTATAACGCCGGTAGATGTATCGAAATATCGGGAGCTTATTAAAGTTAGTCGAAGTCTAAAGTCGTAGAAGACGTCTAATGCAATTAAGCGGGAATCATTAAAAACTTTTATTAATAAAGAGTGGGAAAGTGAAAGTATAATGTGTGACCAAGCTTTATAGCACGAAGTTCAAAATAGGGAATTCGTATCGTGCCGTTCTGCTCACGTCAATGGTCCTACTTATTTATTACGAGAATGAGAGAGATGTTACGATATGAACTTTGATTTTCAGGAGATTTTATCAGGAGGTTTTTTTGGAGGATGGGGAGGAGTAGCTATCTCCGGTAGGTAAGTAATGTAAATTTCTCCAACCCAAAATTTACTTAAATGGAGATTTGATGGCTGGTTTGATACTATTTATCGTTTAGTAAAAAGTTATAAAGATAGAAGATAGAGGCTTAATTCTTAATTATCACATTTTTGATGTGAAATGTTTGATTTCTTGAATACTTACTTTAAACCTTTTTATACGTTTATTCTACAGTCAGACGATAGAAAAATCTTAAAATTTCACAGAACCCTCTTCCTCTCGTTTCAAGCGGTTAAAAGTTAGAAGTTTTTATAATTATTTTTTGTTGGGTGGCGCGGTCATCGACCTCCTCCATTACATGCAATCGTGTAATAAATGACTGTCGAGCCGATGTCTGGTCTAATTATGACGCCATTTTTGGTTTTATTTCAGTGTTGCCATATAAAAAATTGGGATACCAATTTATAATCGCAATAAATATAATTAATTAACGACCGCTTTAGCCTAGTTGGTAGTGACCCTGCCTACGAAGCAAGAGGTCCTGGGTTCAAATCCCGGTAAGGGCATTTATTTGTGTGATGAGCATGAATATTTGTTCCTGAGTTATGGATGTTTTCTATGTATTTAAGTATTTATTTATCTATATAAGTATGTTTATCGTCGTCTAGTACCCATAGTACAAGCTTTGCTTAGTTTGGGACTAGTTCGATTTGTGTGAGATTGTCCCCTAATATTTATTTATATTTATATATTTAATTAGAATTAAATCGCCTGTTTAGGCATTTGTTTATAACAAACTAACCCCGCCATTGACTCTTATAAGATAAACTGATCTCAAGATTTGCTTGGTTGTCTATGGTGGCGCCTAGAAATCGGCCGGTCCATTCGCTCTACCCTAGATTCGATGTTGTTTTTGTAAGGCAAGCAGTAAATTAAATTAAAATTATTTTCTTTGAATACCTATGAAGTGTGAAATAACGAGTAATATTAAAATGACGGTGTAGACGTCACGGTGAATTAATAGACGAATCGAAATGATAAAACTACAGCTTTGAACAGCCGGTTCGGAGTGATTAAACAATTAATTCATGCAAATTATAAAGCTAAATGAATGCTGAAAATTGAGGACGCAGACAAGCTAAATAAAATAAAAATGAAATGAGATGCGGATACGAAATGATGCTGAGGTTGTGGAGGAAACAAATAACTTTGTAGTCGTGGTTCGAGGGTAGAGCTAGTAGAGCGTTATTACGCGTCGTTTACTGTTGGTAAGGAAATCATTGGTTAAGATTCTCTATCGTTTTCCTTTATTTACATCTGTCATAAAGTAATTCAAAGGCAAAGTCAAAGTATCTTTATTTAATTTAGGGTAGGTTTAACAGCACTTATGAAAGGAGAAAAATCAACGACCTATTCGAATAAACCCTATTGAGAAGAATCCCAAACTCAAAAATGTAACTAGTATTCGAGTAGTTTCTTCGAGAAATTAACTCTATTTGACCTGAATAATCTTCCCTTAAAGTTAACGGAATTAAAAAAAAACACGGTGTATAGTATCTATTTTATTTAATTACATACGCGTAAAGTAACTCAGCAATTTTTTACACAGTAGGTATGTACATAGTACGCCAATGTGGCTCTGAATTATTTCTAAACATGTCCATGATACTCTTAATCACAAATTGTATAATAGGGGCATTTCACGTCAAGCGGACTACTAAAAAAAAATGAGATCGTGAATTTTGTTTATACTCTGGTCAGTTATACTTCTAGTAGACGTGGATGTGTACACCCAATTTTTTTTTCGTATGATGCTTTATTGCTAAGTTATGAGCTTTTAAAAATTTACTAAGAATGAAGTCATGAATTTTTGGATGCTTATTATCTGTACCAATTAATTTGTAAAAAAAACTAAAAAGTATTGTTTTTTTATAGTAAAAAAGTTGAAGTTTTTAGTTTTTTTGTTGAATTCTAAATTTGATTTTTTTTACGTATAGTAAACTGGAAGTGAAAATTTAAATCGATGTTTAAGTAACTTCAACACTTTTTTTTTTATTTTTTTTTAAAGTAAATTAAAGCTTTAAATGTACTAATTCTTCACAAAAAAAAATTAAAACGTGATCGCCAACTGTTTAAGACTTAGAGCACATAGAGTACATACACATAGCTATGAGCACTTGCTAAGCAATCGGGTTTATGCGCTAACATGCTGAAATACTACGCTATTAATATTTTATTCCTTCATTCTAACATGCAAAAATATAAAAATTAATGATTTTTTTAATAAAATATAATTAACAATGTAAATATACGCATTTGTTATAACAATGACAAGTTCATACAAAACAGTAATTTCAAAAACTATGATACGACGGTGAAACACACAAGTAACGCCATCTCGTAGCTATAAAAGTGTCACTAACAAATACAATACTAATTGTCGTTACTTGCTAGAAAGAGACAGCTATATGACGCCGAAATGTCTCGGTAATGTGTAAAAATCAATTAAAACAATTGGGAAATAGTAACGCGTCCAGTTGATGAGCGGTCAAAGTTTCAACTAAAAATAACGGATTTTTACACATTACCGAGACAGTTCGGCGTCATATCATTATTATCAGGACACAGAAAATCTATTTGTAACTGTAACTTGAGTATGTTGGCTGTTAAGAACTACAACAACCATTATCATTAACAAAAATCACTATGACATAAATTCACATTACTATTTTAGTTTTTAAGTATCTATCTTAATATCAATCTCATGCAACCTAGCTTCACGTTATGCTGGGGTTGACGTCCTGGTTCTGTCATGCTAATGCTCAAAAATTTACATCCTTAAGTGACCCTTTGTGCTAAGACCTTAGTACTAATAATTATAGAAGTTACTGTGCTAATGTTTGAGCGCTTGGGCGTCTGCCTTGCATGGCTTGAAGCTTACTTTGTTATTTTTGTTCTATAGTTTATTATTACTACTATTTACTAAGCTAATGCTTGCTTTTACATTGTCCAAGTACCTACATGTTTGTTTTAAGACATTAATTTCGGACGAACTCAAGCCCCTAAGGCACGGGTCCAAACCTAGTTTAGGGGTCGAAAGCTCGACCACTTATTTAAGATATTGTTTGTACAAACTTAAGCCTATGTTACTTGTAACACTTGTTTTTGAGTACAATAAACATTTTTATTATTATTATTATTTATTATATAGCTGTCTCTTTCTAGCAAGTAACGACAATTAGTATTGTATTTTGTTACTGGCACTTTTTATTGTTTTTGAAATTACTATTTTGTATGAACTTGTCATTATTATAACAAATGCGTATATTTATATTGTTAATTATATTTTATTAAAAAAAATCATTAATTTTTATATTTTTGCATGTTAGAATGAAGGAATAAAATATTAATAGCGTAGTAGGTAGGGGAGAGTGGGTAACAATGGATCACTTTTTTTTTTAAGGTCCACAAATCCCAAGTTTATGCCTAAATAATTAATCTATGATAATTAACCACAAGATACGTCCCTAATCTACAAAAACAAGTGCAATTATTGGCAAAAACGGCATAAACTTACAAGTTATAACAAGTTTTTAAAAGAATGGGAAATGATCCACTGTGACCCGTGGATGGGTCACTTTGGATCTTTTGATGGGTGACAGGGAATCGCTTGGGGTACACTGGATCTATTAAAAAAAGTTCAATAAAATACTACTTTTCTACATAATTATTTATTTATTTATATTATAAGACAGCCTTCTATCACAGTCTTATAAAGCCGAGACATAACATTTTCTAAGTTATCGAAAAATAAATCAATACTGTGGCGGTTGAAAGATGTCGCTCGACTCAAGTTGCAGCCCTCGGGAGTTCGCAATGATAATCTGTTATCTCTTTTTCTAAGATTATATAGATATTTGATACGTGCTAGTTTAGTTTAATGCCACTTTTCTGAAACTTTTTTGTTATTCAACAGTGCTACTTCATAAATCAGATTGCGAACGTCTGTGATAGTAAGTCCATAGAACATTTGACTGCACTTAAGAATATAATCAACTATCTCCTTTTCTTCCGCATCAGTAAATATCTTATGAACTGCATAATTAGGTGTTAGCCTCACTGGTTTTGCAGGATCAGGGTTTTTTGTACTCTTGACATGGTATCGATATAACGTTGTATATGGAATAGCAGTCGATTTAGCCACAAATCTTATTGTTCGGCCATTAGATATAAGTTTTAAGGCGTTACTCATCTGTTCTTCAGTGTGAAGACCGATACTGGTTTTTCGTACCCGATTGCGAGGCATTGTTACCTACGAAGAAGTACAAAACCATTTTAATTTCACGCTATTTATGTAATTTCCACTTGGGTCACACTGGATCACAGTCCACTGTGACCCAAATGAAAATTATTCACTGTGACCCATAGGCCGTTACGACAGAAAAAAAATATTCAAAAAATAACTACTTATACCCAAGCCAAAATTACATTACCCACAACGGATTTAACAAATAACAAGTTCAAAACATACAACTATCATTTATATTTATTAAAGGGTTGGGAATACGACAAATTTCTAAATTACGTAAAAAAGTACTTTCGTACTTACTTATTGGCCTGCGTGTGACAGCACGTGATTCCGCTCGGCGAGCGCGGCGGCGTCTGGCGCGTGAGAGGGGGGTATCGACGAGCAGTAGCCACGCGTTTGCTTGTGTGCGTAAAGCATCACACGTAAGAATTATAGCGAATAATCCACTGTGACCCGTGATCCGCTGTTACCCACTCTCCCCTATTTCAGCATGTAAGCGCATAAACCCGATTGCTTAGAAAGTGCTCATAGCTATGTGTATGTACCTACTCTATGTCTTAAACAGTTGGCGATCACGTTTTAATTCTTTTTTGTGAAGAATTAGTACATTTAAAGCTTTAATTTAAGTTAAAAAAAATTAAAAAAAAAAGGTCGAAGTTACTTAAACATCGATTTGAAATTTTCACTTCCGGTTTACTATACGCAAAAAAATTCAAATTTAGAATTCGACAAAAAAATTAAAAACTTCAACTTTTTTACTATAAAAAACAATACTTTTTAGTTTTTTTTTACAAATTAATTGATACAGATAATAAGCATCCAAAAATTCATGACTTCATTCTTAGTAAATTTTTAAAAGCTCATAACTCATCAATAAAGCCAATTACGAAAAAAAAATTGGGTGTACACATCCAAGTCTACTAGAAGTATAACTGACCAGAGTATAAACAAAATTCACGATCTCATTTTTTTTTGGTTGTCCGCTTGACGTGAAATGCCCCAATAGGTACATAATCATCTCAGAATGGGAAGGCTGGGCCGTACTTCCCACGCAGGCCCACTGTGGGTTGGGAACTTCACACACACCATTGAATTTCTTCGCAGGTGTAGGTTTCACCGTAAAGCTCTTGGTAAATTTCAAGCGTAATTTCGTATGTAAATTCGGAAAAGCTCAGAGGTGCAAGCCGGGTTTCGAACTCACGAGCCTGCTTGAGAGGCTATATCAAACCACTGAACTACCACGACCACAACATACTGTATATTTAAAGATAAACATGATTTTTTTTGTAAGATGATATTATGATATCGCTTTAAGGATATAATGGGGCGTCCATCAATTACGTGAGGTTCAAGGGGGTAGAGGGGTTCACTTAGGGTAGAAGGGGTCTCAGCTAATATCGCATAATTTTTTTCTGCCAAAGAATAGCGCCCAAATGCAAGAAAATTCGATAAAATTTAAAAGTTTGAAAATCTAATTGTGCTTGTCTCACACAGTAATAAAACAAATTATGTTTTTTATAAATCAACGCATTTATGGGGGAGGGGGTCGAGGCGAATCTCACGATATCTCACCAGGCAGGGGGTAAAATATCGTCAAAAACGCCTCACGTAATTAATGGTCGCCCCCCTAAGATGGTTAAGTGGATAACATTAAGATCGCATGCGCACCAAAACGTGGGCAGATCTCGAGATGATTCATCTCGATTCAAGTGCTCGATGAAAACTAAAATACAGGCTTGCATTACCCAACTGCTATCGAAGATCTGCTGTATTATTATATTAAGTACCTATGAAGTAAATTTATCGATTGTGAGTAAGCTGAACATAATGTGTATGTTTTTGTGTTTAGTTTTTAATTGGGTCCCTCTGAAAAACAGCGTTGCGGTTTGCTGCAACATTATGGTGGGTGGAGCCCAATTTATACTGTTCGATATTTTTCATTTGTATCTTTTCCTGCCAAATGTATTTTTTCCTGTGTGTCGAATAGGACCGATCTATTTGGCGAGCCTTGGGAGAGGGTATGTTCATTGTGAAATATTTATTTCATACAGAATTACGGCGAAAGAAAATTAGTTTAATTAAAGTTGTAATTTTACGATCATCCCAGCCTATATACGTTCCACATAGCATAGGCTTCCTCTCAGAATGAGAGGGTTTGGGCCTTAGATCCCACGCGGGCCCAATTCGGATTGGGACCTTTACACACACCATTGAATTTCTACGCAGGTGTGTGAAAGATTCCTCACTGTTGTTTGCCGGAACCTCATGATAAATTTCAAATGTAATTTCCTTGCTTACATCATAAAGGCAATCTCAATGTAAAATTGCAGCTTCCTAGTCAGTCAGTCAGTCAGTCATTCAATCAGGTAAGGTTTTTTTTTACACGTAAGGTGAACGTTCGAGTGCTGATCACTTTTACTGTAGCTACCATCTTTAATTTTATCAACCGACTTCAGTAAAGGAGGAGTTTTTATTTTCGACTGTATGTATTTTTTTATCAATAATAATACAAAAAACAGCAGGATGTCATCCTCACATCCTTGCGCCTAAATGCTTTATTTCAATACTATCAATGTCTCAATTACCTAGTTCATATTTTCAAGCTAAATAATGGATATCTACCCCTTCATTAAGGAAAGCCAATTACCGTAATAACGGCGTTTATATACCGCAAAGTTTCGTGTCGCTTTGTTTTTAACAAATTAGTGACATGAAGGTAATCATTTTAATTCCGGTGCGGCCGCTCCCACAGTATGACCGCTACGCGCTATCGGCTCAGATATTACTAATTAATGCTGAGGTAGTTGAACTGTAATCAAAATAAATAAATATCACGGGACAATTCACACCAATTGACCCAGTAACGTGGCTTGTACTATGGGTACTACACAACGGATAAACGTACTTAAATACGGGAACGTATCAAAATATATAAAGTTTAAAACGAATAATGGACGAAATACATAATGGTCATAATACATACTAAAATTTTCTATGAAACTATTGATAAAACGAACTTTTTTAATCATGTAATCTACAGATTGGTTTAGGTTAGGTTAGGTTTATTTTATGAAAATCCTGTAAAGTTGAGAATTTCCAAGAAAATTGCATTATATCAAATGACCGTTATGTATTTCGTCCATTATTAATTTTAAACTTTAGATGTTTTGATACGTACCTACCCCTTAAATACATCTTAAATATCCAAGACTCGAGCACAAACCGTCGTATCCTACGATAAGAGCCACAATTACAAAATGCTTACTTTTCAGGAGAAGCGTTTTTGTGTTTCTTTTAAAAGATAACTAACAAATTGATAATTTTGTAATCAAATAATATGTATTAGTATTCTAGGGTTCTGCTAAAATAAAATTTATGTTTTAAATGGTATATTATATATCGATTTTGTCCTTTAAATCCTTTTTCGTCGGACTAAATGAGTTTTAAGGGGCCATAAGCTACATTGTGCCTTTTATCGTCGAAAAATACGAGGCCACAACTACCATTAGGACCAAAATTGTAGCTGTTAAAATATTTGAGTGTCAACAATTTTTTATTTTTAAAATAAAGTCATCATCATCCTAGCTTATAAACGTCCCACTGCAGGGCACAGGCCTCCTCTCAGAATGAGAGGGCTAAAATAAAGTACATATTTTTAATTTCAAAAAGTATATTTCTCGTAATGCATAAAGAAGTGGCAAATAACAACAATATTTTTTTATTTTTTAAGATTTTTTAAATTATAAAGCGTAGGTACCCACAGTAATTTTCTAACACAAAACAAGTCTCTTTTATGGAAACAAGTGAAACTAAAAACTTCTTAACTTTTATAAACTTAATAAATAAATAGAATTGCACATATTATTTAATCAGTCTTCAGTATTCATTGGAGAACTTTCATAATTCATCGGATCATTTCATTTTCGGATATCCGCTTGCCGCACCCGGGAATCGAATCGGCTAAAATCGGGCACCCGGTTCGGTTCCCGGGTCAGGTGAGCGAATTTTCAAAAATATTTGAATGCAGTTTTCTTTTTTTTCAAAAATAAAGGAATGTTTCCTTTGAGTAAATTTTCCTATTTTCAGTATTTAGAGTACTTTTCCTGGAGATGGCATTACAAAATTCCACCCTGTATATGGCGAAAAAGGCCACAAGTGCCATAAGAACCCAAAAAGGAGACATGCAAAATCAGACGTTCAAAATAGTTATTGTTATCAAAAAACAATTATGTTCATTCCATGGAGCCGCATTGTTAATAAGCCTACCAAATATATCTTTAAAAAGTGAATATTTAAGCAATAATTCAATAAAATATAATTCGTACATAGAAAAAGGACACTACCGCAATTGTGGCCACACATTCGCTATACAAATAAAATTGAGCTATTCCGCGGAAAAAGGCCGCAGTTGCCGTTCGGGCTTTATTCTCGGCAATACTAACCACTTCATTAAATTCTTTAAATTTCTTCATTAAACTATGTAAATATATAAATAAGTGAATTTAAAAATATATACTAAGAAAGTAAACCTAAAAGAAGTAATAAATAGGATCTGAATAATGGAAAAACTTTATAAATAAATTTAGCGTAATTTACTTGGTGTTTTCCTCTTTCGTTCAGCGTCGTCTTTTGCAACTATTTTCACTTATCTATGTCTTCGACGATTCATTTTGTTGTTTTCATTAACAATTAATGAAAACAAAGATGATCTTACAAATTAAATAACCATTACGAATGCATGCCACTCTTCCGCCGCTGTCCGCCGAATACAGTAGAAACGGCGCTTGCGCCCCCTCCTCGCGCCCGCGTCGATCCTTTTTGCACGGCGAATAAGGACAGCAGCATACTTGTGGCTTTACTCCGCGTTAGAAGTGAGACATACGTAATTGTGGCTTATTAAAAATATTTTTTTACTATTTAATGAAAAAATATTAAAATTATTATATAAAGTTATAAATATGTATCATGAGGTGTAGAATTCAATTTCACAATAAAAACTAAAAGCCCCTATGGTGATAGTGGCTCTTATCGTAGGATACGACGAAACATTCGTATTTTTCACACAAATATCAGCCCCGAATGGGAATCGAACCCCGGGCTTCAAGCTTCGTAGTTGGATTCTCTATCAATACACTTAATCTATCCGGTCGTCAAAGGTTAGGTTACCTTAAGAAGAGATCCTTTAAGGGACAAGTTCACTTTAATACATCAATTTGTCTTGTAAACTGTTAATTTAATTTATTTTACGTACAGTCGCCCAAGTAAGTGCTTTACCATTTTTTATGACAGTTCCTACATCAGAACGAAAACAATAAGGTTGACTGTCACATTGATTTGTAAGTGAAAATAGCCTTTGATGTTCTAAGCCATACAACTGATATCGAATCTTAATTATTTAATTTTACTTGTCAAAGAGACTCAGAGATACCACAGGAGACCGAAGAGCCGGCAGCTTCCTCGCTCAACGCATCAGTCTTACGATCCAGCGAGGAAATGCTGCCAGCGTCTTCGGTACCATGCCGCAGGGGTTATTTTTAGATTTAATGTAGTTTTAGTTTATTTTATTTAAGTTAGTTTTAATTTTTGTGTATATGAGATGAGATATATTGTGAGTTTTTGAATTAAATTATCCAAAAAGGCGACAAATGAAACAATTTTATCTTAGTGTAGTAAAGGAATTTCTTGATCGATCAACAATAAAAAGTTTTACATAAGTAAGTATATGTGTGATTCATAGATCGATATGTTTGGCGGTTGTCTTTTATTTGCAACCGATAATGCACGACCAGACCATACCAGGGTAAACAATAGGTAGCTCGCCGGCTACAATAATGAATTCAATAAAGAATGTGCAAGGAAAATCAATTAATAATGCAGGTATTTATATTGTAGAGGATAAAGAGTTGGGTGACTAGCTCATTCCAGACTATACGTATAACCTGGTAAATGACTAATAAAACTACCAAACCTAAGTTTTGAAGATGTCTGCTTGTCTGAAAAGTCTAATTTTGTCACGTTCTCAGAAAGCCATTTGGTTGGCTACATTAAAAACAAAATGACTTCGGCGTTATTAATTTTAGTGACTCACGGTTTGTAGAATCGTGTCAGCTTTACTAAATAATTATTTTGCAATGTCTGCTTGTTATATTAAATCTTTAATTATTACTAAAATTGCTGTCTGTGCGTTTGATCCCCTTTAACAACGGGACTTTAAACAGCAAGATGTAAAACGTAGTAATTAGATATAAATTTTCTCTTTGACAGCACGGGTTTCGGGAAGGATATATCCACATGGCTGTGCTTTAATTAGAATTAGCCAATGGTTTGGTGGTTGCTGTCGAATAACCTCCTAGTGTGCTCGACAGCTTACATTATTTATGCACTAGATAGAGCTTTGGTGGCATGGAAACGTCCCGTGAAAATATAAGCCAACAGTTGGCTTATATGTCATTTGCGTCATTTGCAGGGTTGCCAATAGTAATATGCTAAAATCCCCAAACGCATTGTCGAAATTCCCCACGTGTGGGGAATGAAAAATTATGTGGGCCGAGTGACTTAGTTTAGAGCTGTTGCGAATAATAAAATTGTAGGAAATTAAACAAGACTAGCAGAAATTTGATGTCAAATGTCGCGTATTTGTGTTCAATACTTAAAATTCCCTAATTTTCCCCGAATTGAAGCTCTCCCCACACATTCCCCAATCAGCTTCACTTTCCCCACATTTTGGGGAATGTGAAATTAACTGGTATCATTAAGCACGCACACAGTGTCAACCGGAATGACGTAACGCGATCGTAATATGAAGCTGTCAAATGGATTTGTGGACGTTTTGTATCGCAATGTTTGCTACTGACGCTCCATCTAGTGCATAAATAATCTAAGCTCGACAGTTACGGTTTCTCTTTTGTAGAGGGCATTTAGGTCTTTAAGGGGGGAAGAGTAGCGTTTGGGCCGGACCAACCTGGGCAACAATCTTTTAAGTAAACTATTTAAAAGGGGGGAGAAGATTAGTAGTAATACCGAACAACGGCTTAATAAAAGCTGATAGTGTCATCCTGAAAATCGACATTAGCGGAATCATTGATAGTATGGATAGAACTAGTTATGTTTAAAAATGCATTATAATAGAATATTCTACGACTACTCCCGACCGTATTTTCGCGGATTATCCTTAATTGGAACTATTTTAAAATCAATAGGTACAGTCCGTCTTCCAACTGTGTTACTATACTTACTATGTATAATTTGCAGGTAACTATTACGATGTTTTTTCTCAGCTGCAAAAAGCCAACACGTGTCGAGTGCCTCCACGCTTCACAGTCACGACGTAAACGTACAAAACGGAATAACTAAAAACTTAAATAAACATGTATTTTAAACTTTCTTTATACAACACAAGATACAATTTCGGGTGTGTTTTCATGTAGTTGTTACTTTTTTGTGTAAAACGTTCGAAATGATAGCGTTTCATTAAGATCTTGTCGTTGGATTTAAATTAATATAATTTGGCAGCAACGGTGATTTAAAATTGCCACAATGGTGTTACTCAAAGATATGTTATGTTCACTAAGTATGTAGTCAAGTCAAGTCAAAATCACTTTATTTAAATTAGTTCAGACTATTAAAAGCACTTATGGTAGTCGAAAAATTTACCACCATTTTATAAATTTACGCAGTGTAGGTAGGCCTCCAACAAGATGGAGCGACGAACTGGTGGACCTGTTTGGCGAGCCTTGGGGGAGGCCTATGTTCAGCATTGGACGTCTTTCAGCTGAAATGATGATGATGATGAACTTTTATCCCGGAAAAGTTTAAATCCCCGCTTGACGTAGACGAAATTGGAGGCAACCGGGAAACAGTAATTAATATTGTAGCCAAAAATATGTTAAAGTTAACCCCCCAGCTACAATCAGTTTCTAAAATGATACCAGAGGACACTGTGTTTACTAGTCCGATAAAAAACTACATGCAATATCGCCCCGATAAGGGTGCCACCTGAAGAGTCCTGGAAGGCTATTGGAGTGCGCAGATAACATTAACATATTATAATAGAAAAATAAGGTCAGCGGTAAAACAACGCCCAAGGCCCCATGTCCAATCTCTACATCATCATCATTTCTGCCGAAAGACGTCCACTGCTGAACATAGGCCTCTCCCAAGGCTCGCCAAACAGATCAGATCAGATCTCTACATGGTATAAAACAAAGTCGCTACCCTCCATCTGTTCCTCTGTATGTACACTTGAATCTTTTAAACAAGGGAACGAATTTTAATGCAGTTTTCGTCACCAGATAATGATAATGTTCCACGAAATACTTTTTGAAGAAATGAGCTGCAGATGGCATTTTGATGAATTTATATTGTACTATCGTTTTACATAAACCTTCCGTTCGATATGACTTATTTCTTTAATACAACGCGACAGAAAACTGATAGCGGTTGAAATGCTCGTCGAATTACCAGAAATAGAAAAAAACTGATCCCGTGGGATATGAATTCAAGGAGAGCTGACTTGAATCCTTCAGAGAAAAGCTATTTAAACGTTTAATACTTTAACAGTCATGACATACGCCATGCTTGATAAATATTAACAAGGCATCGATCACCTGCACGATTGCATTATAAAATGACTTTTCTATTAGAATTATCGTGAGATCCTCTCGCCATACAATGCAATGACTCCTTAGTGAGCACCATATTAGTAAGCAATACAGAAACCACGGTACATAGATAAAAAATTACAAGGTATATTATGCCATCGTATTTTTTGCCATTAAGTTACGCACTGTAAATAGCACCAACTGCAGTGCTGAATTATCAGTACCTATTGCTTATTTCGTTTTGTTGTAAAAGGTTGAAAAAGAACGCTCTGTATTGCTTCGCTATCGTGAAAAGGAATTGGCTAAGTAAAGTTTTTTTAAGAGGTGCTAATTATATTTTTTTCGACAGTCGGCGTTCTGAAGATCGAGAAACTGCAGCTGTTTTATTTTTATCTCCTATTGTTTACTGGAAATATTTTTTTAAGTGTTCGAGTTGACATTTGTGAGATTTAATGGCTGACAAGCGGTTCGTGCTCAGTACTTAGTAGAAACAGAAAAAAAACTAAGTCATCTGTCACTTTTGTCTATGTCAAACCGTTTGCGTTTTGTTTGCTTTGCGTTTTGGTGTGATTTTTGGACTATTTTTAACAACCTCCGCACAAAATCCGGATTTACAATTTTACCGCATTTCTCCACGAACTATGCACGATAATTGAATCACGATTGAATATTTCTGATCATTATTTTGGAACTGCTTTTTGGACAATGCAAAGTAAATGAAACGCAAACGGTTAGATTTCATTTGACATTGACAATTGACTTTGTTTTTTTTCTATTTCTGCTAAGTACTGAGCACAAACCGCTTGTCAGCCATTAAATCTCACAAATGTCATCTCGAACACTTAAAAAAATATTTCCAGTAAACAATAGGAGATAAAAATAAAACAGCTGCAGTTTCTCGGTCTAGAAGAAGACTACTGTCGAAAAAAAATATATTTAGCACCTCTTCAAAAACTTTACTTAGCCAATTATGTAGATAAATCCTTTCTTATAGTGCAGCTCTATCGGAATAAATTGCGTTAAATTTTAGTTTTCAGGATATTACAGGTCTGAATAAACTTTCGTGCCCTCACAAAAAAGCCCAAAGCTTCGATTACTTAAAGTTTGCGTGACTACGCAAAGTTTCACGCGAACGCCTCATTCAGTTACGCGTAAAATGTCACTTTACGCGCGTTGAGATGTGGTGTTGTTACTTTTATTTCGAGCCTAAATAAAAAATAAATTAATGTAAGAACTGTGTCAAAAAGTTTACTTAGTTGTGTTAAATACTTTACATGTAAAAAAAATTTTAAATAAAAAATAAAACCTCCTTCAAAAAACATCCAAAAAACTATGAAATAATAATTGAACCGAACCGACCACAATAAGCATGAAAATATCTTTCTTCTAATCTGTTTTAAGTCGGTGCCTCAGCTCGAGTCAGCAGGAGTGGACCTAGTAATCTAACTTACCTACATACCTACTATCTATAGGGCTTCTACACTCCTGCTGGCTCGTGCTGAGGCACCGACTTAAAACAGATTAGAAGAAAGATATTTTCATGCTTATTGTGGTCGGTACGGTTCAATTATTATTTCAAAGTTTTTTGGATGTTTTTTGAAGGAGGTTTTATTTTTTATTTAAAATTTTTTATTTTTTGCTTTTTAGTTGTTTCTGTATAAAATAGATGCGTAGGATAAAATCATCAGTTTGACTTCGAAATACGTTAATGTTGAAAATTTTATTTTTAAAACTCGACAGGGTTATGTCGTTTTATTACAGAGTTCCATGTTACTTTCTGAATGCAAATGCTCGACTTGTCACCGAAAATACTAAAATCGCTATACGTTTCTCTTGAATTTTTGAGGAGTTTCTTCAATTCCTCATGGATCTCATCATCAGAACTGGATTTTGGTAACAACGGGACCAACCTTGAAGCATGTGCTTTCAAACAACGAAAAAATTTTCCAAATCGGTTTATAAATGACGGAGTTCTGAGGTAACACACGTTAAAAAAAAAAAAAAAAAAAAAAAAAAAAAAAGAACATACAACCGAATTGAGAACCTCCTCCTTTTTTTGAAGTCGGTTAAAAAAATGTCATGTTGAGTTTCTTGCCGGATCCTTCTCAACAGGGTTTTTCCGAACCGGTGGTAGAGTCTTCGACTTTCAAAAGCGCTTGTTATTGCCTAAATTGAATAAAGATATTTTCTACTTTGACTTTGAATAATACTTAAAACTGCAGGCTCTTGACACCCTAACCCATAAACATATCCTATCTGACTCATCTACGTCTAGACTACGGCTAAAAAGCTAGAATTTTGCAGTTAGGCTTCATTTATGATTTAACTAGACAAGAATGACTTTACACTTTTAAAAATTCCCACGGGATAGGTTGTCCTGGGACGCTCCTTAAAGCCAGAGATTAATTAGATATTTCTCAGAGTACGGTTCCGTTACATTAAATTTAGGCAAGTCCATTTATTTTACTTGCTGGACAGATAAAGAAAAAACCTAACATTTTCCCCCTAATTTTGAAACTTTTTCATTTCACATAGGTATTAGTCATTTTCAGTATCGATTTTTTTACCTCCATATGTGCGTAAAAGTATGTAAACTATAACAATATATATGATATATGTTTTTTATCTTCCTAAAGTCATGGTGCGATCATAATCTGTTCACGAAAACCCACCCCAAGAGTTATTCGCCGACTTCATTACAATGAGTAATTGGACGAAATAGCTGCAATCATCCGAACTTCCAAAATACGAAATTATTAGATACGTGATAGTGCTACGAATAAAATTGTTCAATAATGGTGTTACGTGTTGAATAACAGAAAAAATAATGTTGGTTTCGTGTAGGTAAAGTATTTCGGCATAACATCTGCCAAGAGAAATATTTCTCTATTGTAGCTTTTAAAGAAGGACGTTTTATTTGAAAAAGTACAATTAAATAACTAAGTTATATAAGTATACTGTTTATTTTGGAATCTTTAATTCATAAAGGATTGTAAAAAAAAAACATACAGAGTCGGTTGAAAATATACGCAGATTCCGATTGTTGGCAGTTTATATGGGCTGATTAAGGGATGATTCTAAAAATTTTAAAACAAGAAAGAATTACCTATCTACAAAGTTAGGTATAGTTTTACGTTTCTAGTTTAACAAAGTTATTTTTTGTTACTTTAATCCACATAGAGTTAGAGCTAAAGATTTTTTTCTGCCATAATCTCTATTGTCGGTTTAAAAATCGTTCAAAAACCTTTCTGTCTACGGATTTTCGAAAACAAACTTCTTATTTCCTGTTATGTTTTCAAAATACTTAATATACTAAAAAAATGATAAAATAAATATCCCAAACTTTTTTAAAAATTAGGTAAAGTACTTACCATATTGTCTGTTTAGGTAGTCTCGTCACGAAGTAAATAAGAGCTGGTTTGGCGTGGCGAGCTCGCTAGGCAACGCGCCGGGCCGGACTGTGCCGTGCGCCGGCGGAACCGGCTTATATGCCGGCTCGCCGCCGTATTCCGGCAAGTTGAAGAGATATCGCTGCGAGATGGGCTTAAAGCTCCAAACGCACAGAGCGGAGGCGTGGAGGTGCGGTCGCAGTGACGGTTGTAATATTCTAACTTGTATGAATGGTCTGCGGTACCGTACCGCGAACTTGTTTCATACAAGTTAGGGAATGTACCCATACTACGTGACCCATTTTTTGCAATTTTTTACCCCCTCCCTTCCCTCGGTGACCGCCCGTAGTATTTTCCAAGACCCCCCCCCCTCCCCCTTTAGTTTTCACGTAGTAATTTTTAAATATGATTTTAAATCATTATAATAATTTGGCTCATATTTGTCTTTTATTAATATAGATTTGCGAGATTTGCCTAGACTAAAGACTAGTTTGTTGACTACGTGATGAAAACCTAAACCCCCTCCCCCCCGTCTGTGACCAGTGGCCAATTGCATAACAAAGTACAACTTATACCTATTACAAGCGGAACTCCCTTTCTAGTTAATAGAACTGAAGCGAGAGTTCCGCTTGTAATATTAGTTGTACTTTGTTATGCAATTGGGCCCAGGCGTGGTATTTTTGGTGACCCCCTCCCCCCCCCCCCTAAACGGGTCACGTAGTATGGGTACGTTCCCTTAGAATATTACAACCGTCACCGGCCCCGCACCGGCACGCTTCCGCTGGGCCAGATCACACCAAGAAGTAATGCGAAATTTTTCATTGAGATAATTTGTAAGGTACTCGTAAACATTGAAGATTACTTGTTGAAGTCGTGGTGGCCTAGTGGTTTGACCTAAGGCCTCTTAAGCAGAGGATCGTGAGTTCGGTTTGAGTTTCTCGGAATGTACGTGCGAAATTACAGTTGAAATTTACCATGAGCTTGACGGTAAAGGAAAACATGGTAAGGAAACCTACACACAACTGAGAAGACATTTAATGGTGTGACTGAAGTTCCCAATCCGCACTGGGCCCGCGTGGGAACTACTGAGAGGAGGCACTCTGCAGTGGGATGTGTATAGGCTGGAATAATGATGGCTTGTTGTAAACAATTTCGTCTCGCTGTGAACTGATTCTTAAGTGTAGTGCTAAAGCGAGCCCGATGGTTGAATACCTCCAACTCAATGAAACCTTAAGAAAGTTACTATCAGTAGGTATATACCTAGCGAATAAGAAGAACACGGGTCACTGACATTGCCAAATGGATTAGCTCGTTCGAATGGCAATGGGCAGACCATATAGCACGCAGAACAGATGGCCGTTGGGGTCGAAAGTTCTGGAATGGAGACCACGGAATGGCAAGCGCTGCGTGGGACGTCCACCAGTGAGATGGACGGATGATTTGGAAAAGGCCGTAAGTTTAATGTGAATGCCAGCTGCTTCCAACCGTAATGATTGGGTATGGCTTTTGTCCAGCAGTGGACGTGATACGGCTGAAATGATGATGTTGTGATGAGTACCCATCTAGTAACTAGTGAACAGTTTTTAAGAATCCCGGTAGGTGTCTTCAGTGTTCCAGAATAAGGCCGCTGAATCATGCCAATGATTTGTCAGACGAAGCTTTTCTGTCCTAGGCTATTTAGGTGCCTAAGAATGTATGAGACTACCACAAAGTTTAAAGTTCCTTAAAATATTTAAATGTGTTGAGGAGATCACTGACAATTCTTTACTTTAATTCTAATAACTGACTATTTAGTTTCATAGTTATGTTATTTGCTAAGGCACATCATAAAAAATACGTCACTTGATTGGTGGTGTCATCCCTATTGTCACTTTAACTATTACTACCAGCTGGTTCACAGTTAAAATGCAATAACAGTAGAAGTAGTTAATTGGTACAATTGATACGCGACACATGGCTTGGCACTTGTTTTCAATTGCAGTAGCACAAACACAAGCTACCTACCTAATACTAAAAATAAAAATGTATTTATTGACCATAAAATTTAAATTAAACGATAGGGGAGAGTGGGTAACAATGGATCACTTTTTTTTTTAAGGTCCACAAATCCCAAGTTTATGCCTAAATAATTAATCTATGATAATTAACCACAAGATACGTCCCTAATCTACAAAAACAAGTGCAATTATTGGCAAAAACGGCATAAACTTACAAGTTATAACAAGTTTTTAAAAGAATGGGAAATGATCCACTGTGACCCGTGGATGGGTCACTTTGGATCTTTTGATGGGTGACAGGGAATCGCTTGGGGTACACTGGATCTATTAAAAAAAGTTCAATAAAATACTACTTTTCTACATAATTATTTATTTATTTATATTATAAGACAGCCTTCTATCACAGTCTTATAAAGCCGAGACATAACATTTTCTAAGTTATCGAAAAATAAATCAATACTGTGGCGGTTGAAAGATGTCGCTCGACTCAAGTTGCAGCCCTCGGGAGTTCGCAATGATAATCTGTTATCTCTTTTTCTAAGATTATATAGATATTTGATACGTGCTAGTTTAGTTTAATGCCACTTTTCTGAAACTTTTTTGTTATTCAACAGTGCTACTTCATAAATCAGATTGCGAACGTCTGTGATAGTAAGTCCATAGAACATTTGACTGCACTTAAGAATATAATCAACTATCTCCTTTTCTTCCGCATCAGTAAATATCTTATGAACTGCATAATTAGGTGTTAGCCTCACTGGTTTTGCAGGATCAGGGTTTTTTGTACTCTTGACATGGTATCGATATAACGTTGTATATGGAATAGCAGTCGATTTAGCCACAAATCTTATTGTTCGGCCATTAGATATAAGTTTTAAGGCGTTACTCATCTGTTCTTCAGTGTGAAGACCGATACTGGTTTTTCGTACCCGATTGCGAGGCATTGTTACCTACGAAGAAGTACAAAACCATTTTAATTTCACGCTATTTATGTAATTTCCACTTGGGTCACACTGGATCACAGTCCACTGTGACCCAAATGAAAATTATTCACTGTGACCCATAGGCCGTTACGACAGAAAAAAAATATTCAAAAAATAACTACTTATACCCAAGCCAAAATTACATTACCCACAACGGATTTAACAAATAACAAGTTCAAAACATACAACTATCATTTATATTTATTAAAGGGTTGGGAATACGACAAATTTCTAAATTACGTAAAAAAGTACTTTCGTACTTACTTATTGGCCTGCGTGTGACAGCACGTGATTCCGCTCGGCGAGCGCGGCGGCGTCTGGCGCGTGAGAGGGGGGTATCGATGAGCAGTAGCCACGCGTTTGCTTGTGTGCGTAAAGCATCACACGTAAGAATTATAGCGAATAATCCACTGTGACCCGTGATCCGCTGTTACCCACTCTCCCCTACAAGAGGAACAGTGATCCCCGCACTAGGCACAGCCTGTATCGTGGAGATCCAAACGTAACAGAAATTACTAGAATGAGCGGCACTTAATTTTTAACCGACTTCAAAAAAAGGAGGAGGTTCTCAATTCGGTTGTATGTTCTTTTTTTTTTTTTTTTTTTTTCTTTTTTTTTAACGTGTGTTACCTCAGAACTCCGTCATTTATGAACCGATTTGGAAAATTTTTTCGTTGTTTGAAAGCACATGCTTCAAGGTTAGTCCCGTTGTTACCAAAATCCAGTTCTGATGATGGGATCCATTGAAGAAACTCCTCAAAAATTCAAGAGAAACGTATAGCGATTTTAGTATTTTCGGTGACAAGTCGAGCATTTGCATTCAGAAAGTATCATGGAACTCTGTAATAAAACGACATAACCCTGTCGAGTTTTAAAAATAAAATTTTCAAATAAACTTATTTCGAAGTCAAACTGATGATTTTATCCTACGCATCTATTTTATACAGAAACAACTAAAAAGCAAAAAATAAAAAATTTTAAATAAAAAATAAAACCTCCTTCAAAAAACATCCAAAAAACTATGAAATAATAATTGAACAGAACCGACCACAATAAGCATGAAAATATCTTTCTTCTAATCTGTTTTAAGTCGGTGCCTCAGCACGAGCCAGCAGGAGTGTAGAAGCCCTATAGATAGTAGGTATGTAGGTAAGTTAGATTACTACGTCCAGTCCTGCTGACTCGAGCTGAGGCACCGACTTAAAACAGATTAGAAGAAAGATATTTTCATGCTTATTGTGGTCGGTTCTGTTCAATTATTATTTCATAGTTTTTTGGATGTTTTTTGAAGGAGGTTTTATTTTTTATTTTGTATTTGTTAGGTATCCTGGATCATACATTTTTATTTATTTTGTAGCATAACTAAAATTAATATATGTGACATGCCTAAAATTACACTACACTAAAAATAGCAAATGGAAAAAAGGTGAATGTAAGTGAGGGGTAATGTGTGAGTGTGTGTGTGTGTGTGTGTGTGAGGGGGGAAGGGGGGTGAGTGTGGATGGGTGCGGGTGTGTATGAGAGCACGTTCAGCGTGCAAGGAAGAGAGGTAACCTCAAACTCCTGGGGTCAGAAAAATCCACCGCTGAACAACTCAACACCTCAAAATGTCCTCTGACTCATCATAACTCCATGACAATAGCAAGGCACTGATACGCCTTTTTGCCTCAACAAAATTACAGTGCCATAAGTCAGAATTCATTGCCATTTTGTTATATACATGCGGAAAGAGAAATGCCGAGAATCTCTTAGCAAAGGCAGTTTTCACGCAAGCTAAAAACGCAACCTCGCATATGGCTAAAAAGCCATTTAAGTAATTTCCCAGCTCAGTCTGTAACGAAATGAAGACAATGCTCAAAAAATGGGTTTCTCACTGACACATTTTTTTTAATGTGGATTGTACCTAAGTAGTAGGATAACGCATGAAGCTATAGCTAACAGATTGTAATGAATATGTAGGAGAAAAAAATGTTTTTCACCCTTACCCTTTATCAATATTATAAAATAAATACGAAAATTATTCAGTTTCTGTTACATTTTCACGCTTTTCACGCAAAGGTATGGCGAAGTTTGAGACTCTGGGAAGGACATACGTAGGATAGATTTGAAAATGGCATAGTTCTCGCGTGATAGCGGACGGAGTCGCGGGCAACAGCTAGTTTTACTTAATATTATAAACGCGAAAGTTTACTACTTGTTTTTTTTTTAATCTTTATTTTAAGGAACATTGATCAGGTAAATGAACATGTCAGTTCCAACAGCTAGTTTTACTTAATATTATACGCTACTACTTGTTAAAATGCGATGTTTGTTACTCTTTCACGCTAAAACGGTTTGACGAATTCTGGTGAAATTTGCCAGGGTTGTAGCTACCGCCGTATCGATGATACGAGGCCCCCGGGCTACAGAGGCCTCTAAGCAAAAATTAGTAAAATGTTATCCACAATGTCACTTAATCTCGTGCTTCGCGGGAAAGCCTCTCAACCATCCCTCAACTAATTTTGATACAGCCCGCCCTCCAAGACACGCTACGCCACGGATTTGGCACACAAATATTATTATGTACTTACTTTATAACTTAGATTAACGTAATAGGATTTTGTCCCGGAAATAAACGAATTCTTCGGAGACTGAGTCGCGGGCAACAGATGGATTCTCCATAGGTAGTTACAAAACAAACCCCCATAAAAACATTGTTTGTCATCCATCTGATATCGGTCATCCAACTACTATTTACAGTAACCCAATCCTAAACTCCATTTCGAACCCTGAGCGGATCAACCCTGTATTTGCGTGACTAACAAAATAAACAATATTTCTACATACTTAGTTTTCTTTTAACATCTACAATTTTAGTCCCATTGAATGGGTAACTAAAGTCCAAATTAAAACCGTTCTTGAATTGGAAATTCACCCTTATTAAAACTGCCTACTTTTTATTTCATATACTCGTAATTAATAAAACGTCTGTCTGAAATTTAGGTCTATTGTAATAAATTTCCGGTATGTAGGACGTAGTTCGAGGGTTCCTAGACTAGAATTACGTGCGTCATACTTTTGTTACCTAGCCTCGCCCAAATATTTAATGCTATATTAGATTTGTATATGTCATTAGACGGCATGGAACTTTTTTTAGGAATCCTATTATTTATTAGGCTAGATTCCTAAATAATATTGAACACGTAAGTATTGTTTCATTTGTCATTTAAACATAAAATATGATGAATATGTACGTTACACCTTGTGTGAAGTTACTTGGTACACTTTTTACTTAGACGTGACGTCACGATGCCACTCCCGAACTTTTACGCGCTTTTCAATAACGCCACAAATAGGTACGTCAGGAAAAATCCCAAGTAGATACATTATTAAAAGGTACCTGGGCGACCGAGCTCTGCTCGGGCTGAAACTCGGTACCAAGCGTTTTCCGGTTTCCCAGAGATAAGACCAAGCTAGATCAATTTTTCATCCCCGATAACCCCCACATACCAAATTTCATCGAAATCGTTGGAGCCGTTTCCGAGATCCTGATTATATATGTGCGAGGGAGGGGGGGGGCGGGGGAGGGGGTTCGGGGGTTCCAAAGGAGGAATGAAAATTTCATTGATTTTGCCGTAGGATGCACCGTTTTCAAGATATTTGACAAAAACACCGGAGGGGGTGGAGGGGTGAGTCACGTTAAACTATCATCCGTAAACCGACTTTACAGACAACCAGTTTTTCCTGTTCTGTGCTCCCAATAGGGAACGTGCACGTAGACGGTGCTGCCAACTGGTGCCATAAGGGTGCCATCAATTTGAATGTTTTACCTTGATAAGTTTGTTTTACTGTCCGCATAGTGTCTCTTCTGTCGCATTAGTGCTGCCGCCTATAGTTACTGCACGTTCCCTATAATACTTTTTCTCACAAAAGAAGAAACTTGACGTTTTCTCATGAAAAATAAACTTAAAAAAAAAACTAAAAACCTTAAAAAAAACGTGGAATCGAACCGAGGTCGGCTAAATCCGCGACCACCCGATTTCTACTGTGCTATTTTGATCTGCTCAAACCCGCGAAATTTAGCTTTGAATTCTAATGCAAACAAAAATAGCCGGAAAACACGAGTAAAAGCGATTTACTGAAAATGAAACATAGCTAGATCAGTTTTTCATTCCCGAAAACCCCCACATACCGAATTTCATCGAAATCGTTGGAGCCGTTTCCGAGATCCTGATTATATATATATATACAAGAATTGCTCGTTTAGTATTAGATTAAAATTTTGACTTAAGCTTATTTGGATCGAAAAACAGCAAAAACCGTTGAGTTTAGTTCATCCCTAATACAAAATATTTAACGGCCATTTTCCCAAAATAATGTTCGTAATGGGGTGACATGTTGCTTAATCAGCATCCAGTTATTAGAAGATCATCGAACATAGAGCTCTAGACACAATCTAGGTGCGCCTGGGCAGCAGCCCGTGAAATCAAACGCTGGAACAATGCTTGCCGTGCCTACGATATGAGCCGGGTCTTCAATCATGATAAGTTTTTATTATCTCATCCCAGCCTATAGGTACATGTCTCACTGCAGGGAACAGGCCTCCTTTCAGAATGAGAGGGTTAGGTCACTGTTCCCACGCGGGTCCAGTGCGGATTGGGAACTTCACGCACCATTGTATTTCTTTGCAGGTTTGTGCAGGTTTCCTTACAATGTTTTCCTTCACCGTAAAGCTCATGGTAAATTTCAATGTGATTTTGCACATAAATTCGTTAAAAGTCAGAGGTGCAAGCCTGGGTTCGACCCAAGCTCCTCTGCTTGAGAGACCACAGGTTAAACCACTATGCCACGCCACCACGGCTTCTAGGGTTTTTAGGTTTTTATTATAATAGCTACCTAAAAATTAAACGACTCATCTCAAAATAGTGCATTTGTTTGACGCCATAGACCAATAATTCCAAGACACAGTTACAATAAAACGCCATTTAATTGACAACATTTCATATTTCTAAGACTATAATTTGATTCGTTCTGTGTTTTCTGTTTGGAAAGAGAAAGACGCTGATAGTTTTAAATTTTCACTAGGATTATTAATTAATTTGTTACAATTTTTTAAAGATGTGCTTATTCTAAAAGAGCGCAACGATAGAATAGATCCATTACTTTTGTCTAGTCTATATTAAAAAAAAGTGATGACGTAAATTTGACGTTAAGGTTGTTATCTAATTTAAAATTATGACAGCTCTTTTTTCTAGTGAAAAGGGTAAAGGAAACATAACTATTCTGTGGATGTATTTGTAAGTACATAATATGTTTTTAAATTTGTTGTATTTTTTTAAATATGGAGAAATAAATTATAATAAATATTTTTCCGTGTTCAGGAGGCGAAACTCTTTCGATTCCTGCAGTAATTTTCAGGTGTTAAAAAATGAAAGGTTGTCAATTTTAAACCGGAAAACCAGATTAATATTCACTTGCCAGTGAAAAAAAAAGTTGTCTCTTTTGATCGCGTAAAAATAGACCTATTTTTTTCACAGCGAGACTTCAGTGAGATATTGTAAACTTGATTGTTTCATAATTAATACCTCTGGGCGTTAAAGAAAAAGGGCCTCGATAGATATTGGTGATCGAGCAAACGTGATTGAACACCTCAAACTTTTAATTGTCGCATACAAGTCTACGCCTAAAACATTTTGCTTGATACGTTATTGCAAACTTTGCTGACATATTTTTGCAGGCGTGTATTTTTTTATATTAAAGGAAATGCAAAGAAGACTCCATTCGTATGAATAATATTATTTAATAAAATAACATAGGATTTAACTTATTTCTAAAGAACTTCCACTAAACCACAGGTAACCTCATAAAACTTTTCGCAGTCAATGGCACTACAAATAATATGTTTATCAATCATACCTATTTGCAAAATTTAAAAGTCAAACATATTTTTGAATTCACACAAGTTTCATCTTGTACAGCTTCAGATTTTTTATGAAGCAATTTTTTAAAACATTCCATTCATGCAAACTATGTAAGCTCCAATTTCACCCTCACACACCTCAAAATATTACTCATAAGACAGGCTTCTTAAATATCAAGAATTTACCGAGAATTGGACTACTACACCTCCCTCGCAGCTCTAATAAAATTGTAACCCCCAAAACCTTTTGTTTCGGTCCCACCTCTATATCTCATATATCTTCGCTCCTATTCCATCATACTAGCTAGCACCGCATGGACAGCACTAGAAATACGAGAAATAGAAATTTTGTCGTTTGCGATTCTTACCAGAACCAAGGATGGATTGGCAGTCGCCATAGAACGGATCGGCCGCGGTTTTTGTAGTTCGATTATTAAATCTAGATGGCGCTGAAATATAGCCAGAGGCTTTGAAGGCAAAACAATAAGACTACAGATGTTTCATATTACTACAAATGTATTATTTTTAAAAAATATTGCATAATAATACATTTGCAATGATATAAAATATCTGTAGTCTTATTGTTTTGCCTTCAAAGCCTCTGGCTATATTGCAGCGCCATCTCTAGATTTAATAATCGAACTACAAAAACCGCGGCCGATCCGATCTATGGCGACTGCCAATCCAGTCTATATCATCCTTGCCAGAACTAACGTCGCCAATTACGAATCCGAAATTCGCTCAGTACCTAATCTTCTATGAAGCAAGATGACCACGATTCAGATGGTATAAAAAGCACATGTCCAATTATGTAAATTGGTCATTGTGTGAAGATGTCTTAATCGTAAAATCGACGTCTAGGAAGGGACAGTAGGGACACGGCCAGGCCAGACAGCAACACGCCCTTAAAGCTGAAAGCCAAAATCGCAGAACGTCCTAAAAATATAATGTCGCGTATTTCATGATATAAATAGTTTGAGTTGAATAGATAGATCTAAATCGATAATATAACCGTCCACTTGAAACCCGAACACACTTTTTGGTTATTCTGCTACTCCGGCTAACTGCTTTCAATAAGCTTTGACGATTTGCTTTTTTGGGTGACAATATGTAGTTTGGTCGTTATGCTACACGGACTACTTAATTGCTATTTTGATGTTCTACGTTATGGATGTTATGCTAATAGGGCAAAAGGCTAATAAGACGTCTGGCATTTCGCTTTTTGGTCAATTTGCGTCACTGGACATTTTGCTACATAGACGATTCGATACTGAGTGCAAGTTATTCTCTCCTAGCTGTTTAATGTGCTTGCTTGTGTGTAAGCTTTAGAGTTAGCGGCAGTGAAGATAAAGAGGGCTTTATTTATGAGGTAGCAGAATGATTGCAACAGGTTAGGCTGCGTGGAGTTCATCACACATTACATTATCACTGATACTAGAATTTCGTTTCGTCATAACTCGTCATAGCCGTCCTGTTTGCCGGTGGCTAGATAGGTATAACTTGGAGCTATCGGGTGCGAACATGAAGGAAAGTTTACGTATAAGACAGCAGAATGATTGCAACAAGATCGGCTGCATGGAGTCCGTCACAAATAACGTTATCACTGATGCTAAGCAAGCTCTCGCTTCGTCATAACTCGTCATACATAAGCGTCCTGTTTGCCGGTGTCTTGGTAATCCTTAAGTTGGCTGCTGTGGAAACGAAGGGAGCTTTATATATGCAAACAGAAAAGATTGCAACAGGATGGGCTGCATGGATTCCGTCCCACTTTAAATTATCAGTGATGCTAGGCTCTCACTTCGTCATAACTCGTCATAGCCGTCCTGTTTGCCGGTGGCTTGGTAATTCTTAAGTTGGCTACTGTGGAAACGACGAGAGCTTTATGTATGAAAACAGAAAAGATTGCAACAGGATGAGCTGCATGGATTCTGACCCACATTACATTATCATTGATGCTAGGCTCTCGCTTCGTCATAACTCGTCACAGCCTTCCTGTTTACCAGTGGCCAGATATGCCTTGGAGTTGGCTGCTGTGGAAATGAGGGAGCTTTGCGTATGAGACAACAGAAAGATTGCAATAGGATCGGGTGCGCGGAGTCCGTCACAAATTACATTATCTCTGATGCTAGGCACTCGCTTCGTCATAACTCGTCATAGCCTTCCTGTTTACCAGTGGCCAGATATGCCTTGGAGTTGGCTGCTGTAAAGATGAAGGGAGCTTCACGAGTTGGGCAGCGGAAGGATTGCAACAGGATCGGCTGCGCGGAGTCGGTTTTGTTGCCAACTGGCTCCAAGAGGTTGTTCCAAAGAAGGTTCGCGGCTGAAAAGTGAAAAAATATACCTATCAGGGTCGAAAAACTGTCTGTTTTCTGTTTTGTATAAGTAGATCCGAGATAGAGGTTGTCCATATGACGTTACAATATACTTCAATTAGTCGCTGAGAAGAAAAATAACAATGTTTCAAGAGATGATTTATACAGGGTGGAAAGTTGAGATGGTGCAGCAAGGGCAGCTACTAGATCCCTTACTACTACGCGAAAATGCTTTTAGGAGATCTTTATTACTTAACTTTTTGAGTGATGATAATCGACATTTACAGATTTTTGATAAAATGTACAGTCAGCGATAAAATCGACAGATTTGACTTTTTTTTAATGCCAATCGGTCCCATTTCTGTCAAGGATTAAAACACTCTTTGAGACCAACTGAGGTTAGAGTACTAGAACACCCACAAATCAAAGAAAACTTTTTCCATACAGTTCGTAGGTCGTAGGGTAATTAATTACAATGTGAAATTTTCTTTAGCTTAAAGATCATTAAATTGTAGACAACTACAATTAGGATATTAGAAATGAGAAAAATTGGTATCATTGTAATAAAACTAATCTGTGCGGAAAGAGAACTCTAAATACGAACATTTTGCTACACAGATAAAGCTGGCTGTCATGGATGAAACAAGTTCATAATTAAAAAGAATGTAGATACTGAATTTAAATTTTGAAAGTAGAACGATGACGATCTCACGCTTTATTTGAATTTTCGTTTACCCTACGAACTATATGGAAAAAGTATTCTTTGATTTGTTTTTGTTCTTAATTGAGTAGTAGTTCTTGTGATATAAATTATTATGAAAATAAATTGAATTGAATTGAATGGTTATAGTACTCTAACCTCAGTTGGTCTCAAAGAGTGTTTAATCCTTGATAGAAATGGGACCGATTGGCATTAAAAAAAAGTCAAATCTTTCGATTTTCTTGCTGACTGTAGGTACATTTAATCAAAAATCTGTGAATGTCGATTGTCATCACTCAACAAGTTAGTAAAGGTCTCCTAAGAGCATTTTCGCGTAGCAGCAAGGGATCTAGTAGCTGCCCTTGCTGCCCCATCTCAACTTTCCACCCTGTAGATTGGATGCTGGTTTCATCACATGGCCCTACCGAGCTTTTGGTGCATTTATTGCATTCATTATATCCTTTGTTGTATCATTACTAGCAAACCTTTAGTTCTGAAATTCATGTGTAAGATATTTGAGGATTCCTGTGGAGGATTCACTCTAGTGACCAGTGTTTTTCGAAACACGATTACTTGTAGTTTGTTCGATAGAAAAAAATCCAAAAAAACTAAAATAAATCTTTAGTATCTTGTGCCGTCGTGCCTTACCCCCCCCCCCCCCTTTTCCCCTTGTCCGTATAGATAGTTGCGTTAGTTCTCCTTAGGCCATCGGGCGGGGAACTTGTGTCGCTTTACTTTGATTTTATCCTCTCTCACGCACTCATACGCGAGTGCATAGAATACCTATAATCGATTAGCGCCAAAAGCTCGGTAGGGCCTTTCGGAATCCTGTGATGGCGTGGGGTGATGCTAACCCAGCGCATGGCCCTTCTGCGAGAAGTGGAAGCAGTCATGCGTGATGTAGGAGCTGTGGATGACTTGCGGCAGCGGCGCGCGCGGCGGCCACGGCGCGTTGAACAGCCGCATGAACGGCTGCAACACCACCGCGAAGTCGTCGCGGGCGTCGTAGCGCCCGCTGTCCACCTGGAACACGAGGCCAAAGCTGAGGCCGTATCGTCTAACGCAGTGGTCGTCACGCTTTTATGATCAAGGGCAAAGACAAAGTGAGGGCTTACTGTGAATCCGCACACTTCCGCACACTTAGGGTGAGGCCACACGAGCGTAATTTTGTGAGATGTGAGCGGCGGAATTTCGGTTGCGCTATACATTGTGTCACGTGAGTGTCACGTGATGGTCCGCATATTTTATGGCGCGAACCGTAATTGCGAAATTCAAAATCGAATTAAGAAAAAAAAAAACAAAAAGCATTCGGCATGTTTTTTAAATTTGGAATAAATGGCATTTAAATTAGTGGCCAGCAATAATGTTATTTTTGCAACGAAAAGTTTTGAATTCTACGCCAGAGATACAATAAGTACATCGGGAAAAATGTGGGTGAACGTGTCTTTTTTTTATTATTTTGGCATTTTCATTTTAAATTCAAAAGGTACTTAGTTTAATCACTATTTTTTAAATTTTCTATATTTTGGCATGTTTTTAAGCTTATTGGCAACTAGATGGTAGTGTATTTTTTTTTCACCATGAGAACTGAAAGTTCGATCAATGTACGACTGAAAACGCAAAAATTAAGTTTGCGAATTCTTTTAAAAAAATCCAGTGTAAGTAGTCTCACAAAAATGGTGATGCCTATCAGATAGCATAACACAAGTACTTAAGAATATTGAGCAAAAATATTTTTTTTAAAAAAAGCTTAAAATGGTGCTATGATCAAAAAATTGAACAAGGGTGTTCATTTTCGAAAAAAACCTAAAAGTCCAAATATCTCGGAAACCGTGCAACTTTTACTAAACCTATTATAGTTTTATTATAACGTCCTAAGTGCTTTCTATCCGTAGTTCAAGGATTATCCAGTCATTACCTAACTCCCTGTATATATGTTTTATTTTAACGAATTTGGAGTAAAAATCGGAAATTTGCTAAAGTCAGATACTTACGCGGAAATATCCAATGCTAGTTAAGAGACTTTACCGACGATAATGTATGTATATACATATGTATATATATACAGTTGTGGCCATATAATTAAGAACGATTATTTATTGAGATGATTTTTTCAAAGTAACAAGTATAACTAATTGCCCGTATTTTTTTTATTTCTCTCGGTATTGCGAAACTTTTCCGTACTACCGGTACATTCATTTATGTAACATAGTTGGTTAAAAAATTAATAGAGAAACTTTATACATTCGATCTGAACCTAGTATTAGTACTTACTGGCTGGTCACGTAATTAAGAACGCTGAATAGTTTATTATTTTTTCAAATTTAAATAGAGAACACTGTGTGGCTCTGTGGTTGTAGATTATTATTCGTATAATTTTGGCGCCATTTCGTGCTGTTAAAGTCTTAAAAGTGATTACTTCGTATAAAAACAATGGGGAAAAATAAAAGTTGTGATAAATCTACAAGAGAAGTAATAATAAAACTTCGCGAGAAGAATTGGTCGTATAAAAAGATAGCCGACTATCTGCAATGTTCAAAAACAATGGTTTTCCATGCCGTAAAGCATTTTTCCACGTATCAAACTACTTCAAACGTTCCACGTGGACCTAGACAGAGAAAGTCATCTCGTCGAGATGATCGAAATATCGTTCGTTTGGCAAAACAAAATCCTTTTAAAGGGTCTAATGAGTTGAGAAAAGAATATTTTGGCGAAAAAAACCCTTCAGCAATCTCTGCACGCACTATTCGAAGGCGTTTGGTAGAAAATAAGTTGAACGGAAGGATAGCAAGGAAGGTGCCTATGTTGAAACGATGTCATAGGCAAGCCCGACTTGCATTTGCAAGAAGGTATGAAAACTGGACAGTCAGACAGTGGAAAAACGTTCTTTTTTCTGACGAGACAAAAATAAATAGGGTATGTTCTGATGGAAAACGATATGTATGACGCCCTCCGAATAAAGCATTCGACCCAAAGTACACAAAAGTGACATTAAAGCAAGGCGGGGGAAATGTGAAAATTTGGGGGTGCTTTTCTGGACATGGCGTTGGACCTGTTAGGCTGATAGAAGGAAACATGGATCAATTCCAATACAAAAATATACTGCAAGAAACAATGTTACCATATGCCGCAGACGTGCTTCCGATTATTTGGACATTCCAGCACGACAATGATCCAAAGCATACTGCACGCACCGTTAAGGAATTCCTCACATCACAATCAGTTTCTGTCTTAGATTGGCCAGCCAACAGCCCAGATCTTAACCCAATAGAGCATCTTTGGTGCGAAGTCAAGAAAAAGGTTTCATATCGACAGTGTGGCAATTTGAGAGAGCTGTACGACGTCTTCTTAGAAGAATGGAACTCTATTTCTCTTGCGAAATGTCAAAAATTGATAGATTCAATGCCTCGCCGGTGTAAAGCCGTAATTAAAAGCCGTGGACATGCTACTAACTATTAATTTTAATTCAAATGTATTAAATTGCTTTTTTTTTCTATACCAACTTCACATTAATATGATTTATTTAATCTAAGTTTCATATAAAACAACTCTCGAGCAGTTTAATAAATCGTTCTTAATTATTTGTCCAGCTTCATTACTATTTGAATTTATTAGTATAGAGAACAAATAAAATTTGTAAAAAAAAATGTTAGCAATTATACACTATTATTCTTAATCCCGTTTGCTCTATCCATGTGGCTATTTTATAACATAACTTGTTACTTCTAAGAAGGAACACAACTAGACATATGACATGATTTAGATTAAAAAAAATCGGAAACTTCAAATCGTTCTTAATTGTATGACCACCACTGTATATATATGTATGTAGTCTGCCTGTAATAGCCCTAAGCTGCGGTTGTAGAGAGTCCTAAATTACCTACAAACATTATGAAACGCTTCGTGCGGCTGCAAGAATGTTGCAAAGATCCCCGATGGAGTGAGCATGCGCATGATTCACTGATAGTGCGATAGTGCATGAAGAAATTAGGTATTTGGAACAGGACGGGCGCTAGTCACGGATACAGCGCAACTCACATACCATGTTTAGCATAAAATAAGTTTATATAGCCTAGTGATTTGGCCTATGGCTTCTTAAGCAGAGGGTCGTGGGTTCGAGTCCAGGTTCGGCTCGCTGTGTTTTTCCAAATTTATGTGCAAAATTACATTTGATTTTTACCATAAGATGAAGGAAAACACCGTGAGGAAACCTGTATACACCTGCGAAGAAATTCGATGGTGAGTGTAACGTTCCTAATCCGCACTGGGCCCGCGTGGGAACTACGAGCTGGGATAATGATGATGATGAAGTTTAAATACGCTTATTAGCAACCATATATAATTCTTAGTACCCATAACACAAGCTTTGTTTACTTTGGGACTGGTGTCAAATGTCCCGTGATATTTAATTATTCATACCATTATGACCGGGCCTTCTGGTAGAGCCTGGCCACACAATGATGGAATGTAAGGTGGTCGCAAGTAGGCAACAGAGACCTACCAGCATGGCCTCTGCCTTCTGGTAAAGCCTGGGTGGCGCTGGCCTGTTGTGGGCCAGTGGAACTGCAAGTGAGCAACAAAGACCTACCAGCATGGCCTCGGCATTCTGGTAGAGCCTTGTCTGGCGCTGGCCTGTGCTGGGCCAATGGAACTGCAAGTGAGCAGCAGAGACTTACCAGCATGGCCTCTGTCTTCTGGTAGAGCCTGGGTGGCGCTGGCCTGTGGTGGGCCAGTGGAACTGCAAGTGAGCAGCAGAGACCTACCAGCATGGCCTCGGCATTCTGGTAGAGCCTTGTCTGGCGCTGGCCTGTGCTGGGCTAATGGAACTGCAAGTGAGCAGCAGAGACCTACCAGCATGGCCTCTGTCTTCTGGTAAAGCCTGGGTGGCGCTGGCCTGTGGTGGGCCAATGGAACTGCAAGTGAGCAGCAGAGACCTACCAGCATGGCCTCTGTCTTCTGGTAAAGCCTGGGTGGCGCTGGCCTGTGGTGGGCCAGTGGAACTGCAAGTGAGCAGCAGAGACTTACCAGCATGGCCTCTGTCTTCTGGTAGAGCCTGGGTGGCGCTGGCCTGTGGTGGGCCAGTGGAACTGAAAGTGAGCAGCAGAGACCTACCAGCATGGCCTCTGTCTTCTGGTAAAGCCTGGGTGGCGCTGGCCTGTGGTGGGCCAATGGAACTGTAAGTGAGCAGCAGAGACCTACCAGCATGGCCTCTGTCTTCTGGTAAAGCCTGGGTGGCGCTGGCCTGTGGTGGGCCAGTGGAACTGCAAGTGAGCAGCAGAGACTTACCAGCATGGCCTCTGTCTTCTGGTAGAGCCTGGGTGGCGCTGGCCTGTGGTGGGCCAGTGAAACTGAAAGTGAGCAGCAGAGACCTACCAGCATGGCCTCTGTCTTCTGGTAGAGCCTGGGTGGCGCTGGCCTGTGGTGGGCCAGTGGAACTGAAAGTGAGCAGCAGAGACCTACCAGCATGGCCTCTGTCTTCTGGTAAAGCCTGGGTGGCGCTGGCCTGTGGTGGGCCAATGGAACTGCAAGTGAGCAGCAGAGACCTACCAGCATGGCCTCTGTCTTCTAGTAAAGCCTGGGTGGCGCTGGCCTGTGGTGGGCCAGTGGAACTGCAAGTGAGCAGCAGAGACTTACCAGCATGGCCTCTGTCTTCTGGTAGAGCCTGGGTGGCGCTGGCCTGTGGTGGGCCAGTGGAACTGAAAGTGAGCAGCAGAGACCTACCAGCATGGCCTCTGCCTTCTGGTAGAGCCTGGTCATGGCCACCAGCGCGCGCAGCTCGCCGCCGCCGCGGTGGAAGCACGTGCAGAACAGCGAGTGCATCGCGCGACACATCGCCGAGCGACGCACGCGCACCGACACTGACACGTCTGTTAATAATTTGAGAAAGAAAAAACTGTTAAATGACTTCTTGATGACATTTAATTTCAGCGTACTGTGTTCCCCATATTTGAGCAGTTTGACCGCTCAGATTAAACATTAGTCTTAAGCGATCAGTTAGAAGTCGGATCAAACTAGGTTCGGCATCCAGTACCGAAAGACTGCGTTGCATGAGTGGGTTGTGACCAATGACACCCAGGCTTGCCCACCTTGCACGTGACATTGCGGTGCAACCAACAGCGTATATTCTAGAGTCTGTTTAGCGTACCTAAAACTGTCACAAAATTCACTACAGTCTTCGTCAGATGCGCCCTTGCTGATGCGCCCAAAGGTAATCCAGCGCGCACGATATATTCGAAGCGTGCGCTAGCGGCGATCGCTCTACCGAATAAAGGCAAAAAGCTGAGTACAGGTCTTTGGATTCCACGAATTTGGTGATTATCTTCCAGTGCCGGACGACATTGACGTCGAGAGAGTATATCGTAGCGTCTGCTCTACTTAACATACCTAAAACCGGCACCAAATTGACTATAGTCCTCGGCAGATGCGCCTGCAAGTAATCCAGCGCGCGTGCCAGTTTCCTAGCGTGCGCCAGCGGTGACCATTCCACTGGCGACAGACAGGAGGCTGAGCACAGGTCGTTGGCTCCCATGAAGATGGTGATCATCTTCCAGTGCCGGGCCACGTCCACGTCCGGGGACGCCCGCATTCGGTTTACCAAGATCTGGAATTCAAGTTGTTCCATTATCAAGCTCAGTTTAGATTTGGAAGAAAAGTCGTGCAACTTGCATTACGTTGTGCGGCCGTAAAGTGAACGAGTCTGGAGTGGTCAATCCGGCGCCGCAATGTACTTGATGCAACTTGCACGTTTTTTCTTGCAAAACTAAACTGGGCTTTAAAACAGTAGTGTACAATCAGCATCAAAAATAGCTGGTCACTTTTGTACTTTGTCGTAATAGCACAATTGTCAATCAAGTATGACGTTTTGCACCTAACTGTAGAGCGACAAGGTACAAAAGTGACCAGCTACTTTTGATGCTGGCTATACTATACAAGGTGTTTTAAAATTCATACGGAATAAATATTTTGAAGCATGCGCTGTCCCACGTATTGATACGATCATTCGATTCCTAGTAAAATAAAGAATACTGTGCGCTGGCGCATGACAGTTCATAGATTAACAAGTACGTGTAATTAATTAATTAATTTGTATTACTTTGTGCAACAATTAGTAGTTCATTCGCAGTTATTCAATAATAGCAAATCACAAATATTAATTACAGTTCCTAAGTAGGTAGTAACACGGTTTCATGCCAAACAATAATAAAATTCGTAATGTTTCCTCATAGTATCGTATTGAGTGAATTCACGTATCATCGAATAAGTATTGCAATTGCAACAATGTTACCATTTCGTCGTTTTGTGTTGCGAACCGTGGAATGACGTTTCAGCAGCTTGTACAGGGTGTTCTGTAGCAGATGGTTGGCTTGACTGAACATTTTTACGCGGTACACTTTAATCTTTAAAGATCGAAAATATTTGGTAACCACAACCAATTTCCGATGAAAAAAGTCCAGGGATATTCGATCAAACTGACCCAACCTCTGTTTGAGTCCGAATTAATTTGTATTCTGTGTCTAATATTAAATGTATGGAACTGGTACAGGTTATTAATATTACAGTATCAATATTTTTTTAATGCCATAATTTTGTAATTTGATCAATTTAATGCCAATAATTTTATCATATACTTTACTATAATATTAGATAGTTTAAGACGACTCGTTGTTGTGAAGCGTACAGAATAATTGGCTGAATGTTAATTAACAATTTTTATCCATTTGTTGTTTGTAAATATACTATCTTGAGGTAATTATAAAATAAGGTATAAAAACAGGGACTAAGTATAAAATTAACATAACTAAAACTAACTTAAAATAGCTAAACAGAAATTAAAAACTAAAAATTATTATCTAAATTTGGACCCTTAGGTAGGGTGCCCATCACGCAGGCAGCATTCCCACGTTGAATTGCTATAGCAAGTCTTTGTGCGAGAAAGCTGATATATCATTGATATTATTTTATATAATGTGTGTATCTATCTACTGCATATAAGAATTAGTGCCTATGCTACATATACATAGATCATACATGATCTGCTTGAATTGTAATGAATAATTATACTGATTTCATTGTATCTATGTTCATAAATATACATAAATAAATAAACAAACCATTCTGACACGTGGTCACGAAAGGCCAGACAAATACACATGACGTGCGCTTTACATACCAATCTAACAGGTACAGTCACAACACATGATTATAAATAAAATAAACTAAATAAATCATGAGACAATTCTAATCCCAAACTAAGCAAAGCTTGTACTGGTGCTACTGGACCACAGATAAACATACTTAAATAGATGAATACATTACTATTTTTCATGCAAATAACTGCCCCGACCGGAATCGAGCCCGGGGCGTCTAACTTCGTAGTCTGGTTCTCTAACTGTTTACTACTTATTTAGGCTATCCGGTCGTCGATTGTTGAACTACTTGGCACTGTTCGTTTGAACTTGTAATGATAATCGGGTTCATAGAGTGGTAAAGGAATTTCTTGGTAGATAATACTTTCATACAAACAGTTACGAAGACCACATCTTGCGTGAATTTAGCTCTAAGTATAATTTGTAACCATACGAGTTCACCATTCTATTATCTCCAGTAAACGTAGTCTTTAGTGGTAAATAAATGGAACGTGCGAATTCAATAGAGTTTTCGTCAGCTAATGGCTGACCCACATCGTACAATGCTAATGGCTTCTTTTATTGGCAAATGATAATATTTTGACGACAAGCGTTCTTACGAAAACTGTTTCAATGAGATTCTATAAATATTGACGCAGATGGATTCCCTGTCAGACGTGTCTGGTAATATTTGGTTCCGTACCTCAAAAAAAAGAAAGAAACCCTTTATTTGATTTACTTTCTAGATCGAGATCTTAACCACTAAGTGTATAAAGATATGAAATTTGACACAGTTTTTCTTCATCAACTGACGAACGGATAGCATAGTGGTAGAGAACCTAACTACATACAAAGCTTGAGGTCCCGGGTTCGATCCTCGGTCGCATGCTCGAGTCTTAGGTGTCTATTTTTTAATTATATATATTGAATTCAGATTGAAGTATGTATAAAAACTGATTATTGCAAAAAATAAAGTTAAAATTTACTTACTTAAATACTTAGTTTATAATCTTAAATTATTTAAGATTTTATAATATAAACTAAGGGGAAACCCCTATTTATGTATTGTAACTGAACAAGGAGCAAAGCCGACACCTTCTGTAAGTAGGTATCTATTTATGTGAGTATGTTTATCCGTGGCGTCATATCTACCTATAACACGAGCTTACTTTGCGACTAGGTCAATTGGTGCGTTTCTTGCTGAAAAAAAACTTCAAAATTCTTCTTGAAATTCTGGTGTCATTTTAAGACACCTATTTTTAATTCAAATGGTATGCACTGAAAATTTCCTACTACTAGCAAAGTCTTTGATTTTATCTGTACACTACGAATACCTTAGCCTGCTTAAGAGCATCCTGGTCGGAAGCCACAGGGAAGGCCACATTGAGCCTCGCTGTCCTTTCCAGCCACTCGCCCGTGCCAGTCGAGTAGCCTGTCAGCCATGGGTTGTACTCCTTCAAAATATTAGGAAGTGTCAGGAACTCGCGCCAATTGCTCTCTCCACCTGCAAAGTAAGTAGATGGATAAGAAGTTGACTAAGGTTTTCAGCTACCTACTATTTTATGGTGCCAAAAACGGGCGTTACGGCTTGGCCGCAATTCGGCTGCGCCATTCCAAAACATAGTAGGGACATTCAGCTAATTTTACAGGAAAGCGAAAAAACATGTTTTGTCTCAGCCGTAAAATATTTTGCAATATACAATAAGTGATACTTTCTTGGTTAGATTAAAACGAATATCCATGTACTTATTTATGTTTAACTTCTTATACCTATTACATGTTTTATATATGAAATTATGTACCATACCTACTGGCTTTTGAAATGAGCGTATTGATTATCGTTTGACCACATCAAACCTAATAAGCCTCTCTGACTTTTTCAAAACCTAGTAAGTGCATGCCACATACTAGGTTTTTGAAATAGTTTTGTGCCATACAAGGTAGATTTTGAAGTGGTCAAGCCCGTTTATTGTGTTACTTATTAAGTAAGTAGGTTTGGAGGTAGGTACTCGTATCTGTGAAATTGAGCGAGATAGGCCTCTAAATGTTTTTGTATCATTTTGTATCCTTTAGGCACTTACTAATATAAACCACGTTATAAGCAAAAATGGCAAAGTTGAGTTTTAGAGAGTTACTTGGATTTGGAATTAAACAGCCGTTAAGAGGCTGACAACACCTAATTTTGTTGAAATTGATGTCATTTAAACAGTTTTTAAAGAAAAACTGTTTGTTCTAGCACATCAAAAAAATTATATGTTAATATTCATCATATTTCAAAGACCGTGGACGGACTCGATACATAATTGGACGAAATCGGCTCGATAGAAAATAATTGCAAAGATAGGTCTTAAAATCATCATTAAACGGTTCTATGTCTTTATTTTTTTGGCGTATGCGTCTGAAATTAAAAACATGAAGTCAACATATTCATACCTAAACCGCTAACGAGTCATATTTCACAAATAATCCACAGTTTTTTTTTAATTAAATATTTGCCCGATAAATTTCAATATACCCGGCTGCCCAGTAATAGCGGCATCTCGTTTACTCCGATACAAATAGACAGTGTGCGCCGACGTTGGTGTTGACAGCGTCTTAAACTCGCGCTAACATTTTCTCGGTTTATTGCGTATGCCGCCAGTATGCTTAGTATAAGTTTAACTTCACCTAAATACTTCTCGATCGCGTTTACGTAAAAAAATCAATTACTAGGGAAACATGGACAGCGCCTCCGCGCGCGCGCGTCCATGTTTCCATAGAATTGAAATTTTTACGTAAACGCGATCGAGAAGTATTTTGGTGAAGTAAAACTTATACTAAGCGTACAGGTAATCACTGTGCGGTGAGCGTCCCGGCCGCGCAATGAACGGCGAAAACGCTCTCGGGCCGTTATGCATCTAGCCCTGTTCAGGACGCTTAGTATAAGTTTTACTTCACCAAAATACTTCTCGATCGCGTTTACGTAAAAATTTCAATTCTATGGAAACATGGGCGCGCGCGCGCTGAGACGCTGTCCACGTTTCCATAGTAATTGATTTTTTTACGTAAACGCGATCGAGAAGTATTTTGGTGAAGTAAAACTTATACTAAGCGTACATGAAAAGAAATGGTATACGGGGCGCTCCCACTAGGAGCATACAAATGCGCGAGTATTGTATTGTATCGCGTTATTTCCACGGAAGCCACGTAAAACCTCACAATCTGAACCACTAAGTCATTCATTCATTCAGTCATTTCAGTCATTTTTGAATTTGAATTTGAATTTGATGTCATTTTTGGGAATTGCCACGGGATCTTTTTTGGAAATCTAGGAATTTCAAATCACTACTAGATCTGTTTAAATCTGCAAGAAAAATCGTGTAGGTAAGTTGCATTACATTGCGGCGCTCGATTGACCACTTTAGACTCGTTCGCTTTACGGCCACGAAATGTAATGCAACATGCGACTCACACAATTTTTCTTGCTGATCTATTACTGGCCTTAATGGTTTACGCGTGCGAAACCGCAGGTAAAGGCTTTGTCTTTCCATACTTTCATATGCCCTTAGGTATCACTATTTTGATATAGGTATATTTGCATCGCAACTTTGACCTGTTAGTATATTTAAGTATGCCCTAAGGACGACACATTCGTGACATTTTGACGGGAACAAACGGAATAACTGACAATATTATTTGAATTTGAATTTGAATGATAGCCTGAGGTAAACAAGGAATCAACCTTTTCATTTAAGTACTGCTATTGCATACCGATGTTATGTATGATGGTAAGTCCATAATAAACAAGACTGTCAGTTCCAGAAAACGATTAGGCAATTATGGTACTTCAATTAAAATGACCTTTTGTGCATAAGAAGAAGACACTACCTACTTCATAAAAAAAAATTTAACCTATTGACTTTTAAATTATATTCTTGTAGCCCAGTAGCTCAACTCACTCCCTGCCACCTGGAAATGAGTTAAGAAGACGAAAGAAGATCATGGAAATATCTACTACTATACCCATATTTTTCTTATTTAACAGAATTCCACGAGAGGCCTTTATACGTATATAATTCACTAAAACTAGTCTACTAGCCATTAGGGAGTCTCCAATGGCTGCAACCACGTCGTGTCACCCGGCTGTAGACGGTAGATGGAATTGAGCGGCGGATGGCTACTGACAACACGGTTTACGAGCGGTAATTCAATCGTTTGCAAGAGGATAGGGATGGGCTAAGCTTGGGATGAGCTTTATTTTCCTATTAATTCACTTTGTAATAGTACATTACTGCAGCGGCCGCGAAATAGGGGATTGCCGGCCGAGTAGTTATAGATGGCCGAGTGGTAACGAGGCCATCTAGAGATACGAGGCCGGCAATCCCTGTTCGCGGCCAAGGCATGTATAGAGTTTTTCTCAAACATGCATCACCATCACCACCATCATCATCATCACCATCATGATCATCATCAACATCATCGTCATCACCATCACCATCATCATCATAATCATCATCACTATCATCATCAACATCATCATCATCATCTCATCATCACCATCATCATCATCATCAACATCATCATCACCATCTCATCATCACCATCATCATCATCTCATCATCACCATCATCATCATCATCATCGCCATCATCATCATCGCCATCATCATCACCATCATCACCATCATCATCATCATCACCATCATCATCATCATCACCATCATCATCACACCATCATCATCATCATCATCATCATCTTACCTTACCTTAAATAAGCGTAGTGGCAGAATGTTTTAATGAACCAAAACGCAAATATTGCTTACAGTTTTTTTTTTAATGGCTAAATGCTATGATGCCATAGACCTATAAACGTCATGGTATGAAACAATAGACGATCACTTTGCTGGCCTTGGCCAGCAAAGTTGTATGAAATTCCATTATTGACCTCTCGTCTAGGCGGTCCCCCACCACCGGCTGCACCTGCACCTGCAACGTGACCCTTCGTGGCGTATTATAAGGAACATAACGTCAATATTTCATAGCATGTTTGAGAAAATAAATAAATCCCACCCAAGCTTAGCCCATTAATTTTTGGCGCTCCTGAATAGCAGTTCATTCCTATCCTCTCGCAAACGATTGAATTACCGCTCGCAAACCGTGTTGTGCCGTTCCTGAATTTAGCCTCTGGTTGAACACATACTCTTCCAATGCCATTGCCAGCCGCTCTCCGAGTCTCCAATATCTGCTACCACGTCAATGAAGATGTGAGTGGATGGAATCCTGGCCGAAGAACTTTGATTGTGAATAGACCCAGCGCGAATTCCTCCAACGCCCCATTGCCACTTGCCAGCGTGTCTCCAATGGCTGCTAACACGTCAATATGTCACGATGAAGACAGTGGACGGAAGTTGGGGGCTGCTGACTGCGCCCGAAGACTGCTGAATCCTGGCCGAAATAGATTGTGAATGGACGGTAGAAACGCCATTCCTTTCATACTTACCAGCGCACCATGAGACGCCTCTGTACTCCACGAAGGCTCCCAACGCGAACTCCTCCAATGCCCCACTGCCAGCCGCTAGCGAGTCTCCAATGGCTGCTACCACGTCGATGTCACCGGGTCGTAGACGATGGACGGAAGTGGGGGGCTCCCGACTGCGCCCGAAGGCTACCGAGTCCTGGCAGAAGAATGGCGTAGAAGGTGGGAAGGTGCGCTGGCGGCGAACGTATGACTTGCGCGGCGGGTAGCGAAGCGACCACTGTAATTGAAATAGTTTCCTGTTAAATACCATTCCTATTGACAGGATGTTCCAGTTCCCCCAGGAGCTCTAAGTGGAAGATATACAAAGATTAAGGACTTGTCAAAGTAAATATAGTTCTACAGTTTGGGAAGGCAGTAATTTTGCTTCAGGTAGAAAGGTTTTAATTTTGCTTCGTTCTACAACTTTAAGAGCGGGAGAGAAAACAAATAGAAAGACCGTAAAACATAATAATTATATTTGTCAATTCAAAAAATACCTCTGAAAAGAACAAAAGCTCTACTTATCTAGAGTTTAAAAAAATAGTTCTTGTTTTTTTATAAGCTTTTTAATATTTAGCTGGCAATGTTTTTTGTTTGTTATGGTTAAAATTTGTACCTTAGTCGAATTTTCCGTACCTACTGCTAATGATCGGATCCACTTTTTTCCTTCGAAAATTAATCATTTTGACTTGATAATTGGTAAATATATGTAATTTGGATGTCAAATGAACAAAAAGTACAATCAGCAAAAGAGCTTGCATTAAATATTTAATTCTACAAAAACTTTTTTTATAAGAATTCTAATGCCAATTTTTGAATAATTCACAAATATTCCCTTACGAAACAGAATACTCAAATCCTATAGCCAATTATACTAAGTAATAATAATAAAATACGTAACTTAAATACATTTCTTAAACATTACTTCTACTCTAACTGTCGATTTAAAGCCCGTAATTTGCATATTACACGCGGTAATAAATTCTACTGGTATAATAAATTACATTAAATACTTCCAGTTATATTTTAAGATGCTTGAATTGGGATAAAACGCATAAGTACCTACCCCTAAACCATTTTTTTATAAAATAAATAGGGGAAAAACCGACCATGTTCGAGTCGGGTCACGAATAGTGTAGGGTTTCGTACTAACACGCGACAAATATTTAATCTTTTTCACTTTTTTCAAAAACTGCTAATTTGTTTTCTCACCCTTACTAGGTTATCGTTGAGTTTTGGAACACACTGTATATCATCATCATCATCATTTCAGCCAAAAGACGTCCACTGCTGAACATAGGCCTCTCCTAAGCTCGCCAAACAGATACAGTATATAATAATAATAATAATAATAATAAATAGCTTTATTACATTCCACAAAAATTAGATAGAATTAATTACTTTGATATTCGATAATTATATCTCTAAGTAACCATACTAAATCTACTACTCATGCAATTTAATCTCCTTCTAATGTGGACCCCTTCAGGGTAAAAGCCTCCTCCAAAGAATTCCATTTTTTCTTATCTTTAGCAGTGGTCATCCAGTCTCTTCCTGCAATGGATACAATCTCGTCCTGCCACCGGGCGCCCGGACGACCTCTACTTCTCACGCCATGCGGACCTTTCCATTTTGTGGTGTTAATTGTCCATCGATTGTCACCGTATCTCCCAACATGGCCAGCCCATCTCCATTTGAGACTTTGAGAGAAATGTAGAGCATCCTTTACCTTAGTTATTTTCCGAATTTTAATGTTTCTTACTCTATCTCTCAACTTTATATTTAAACAGCTCCTTTCCATTGCCCTCTGAGTTAGTATATACCCATGCAAAATTACAGCCTCCTAGCATTAACAGTGTCAAAGCGATGATCTGTTTTAATACATTCGGTCTTTCGTACTTCGGTATTATAATACATACCCGGTCTAAGGACATGGCAAAATTATAAAATGCTAGAAACATTTTGTAGCAACTACAAAGTTGCAACAACGCTAATTTGTAAGTTGAGTTAAACCGAATTTTTCCACGGCATCTAGGTAAAACGTAGTAACCCACAAAACCCACAATTCACCGTATTGTTTGGCCATCTCACGTACATCTAGTTAAATATCAAATGACGCGTAACAAGTGTTGTATAAGTGTTAATATTTATATTTATGTATTCCGGTACTTAAGCCTTGATGTGTTCGTAAACACAATACGTGTTTCGAAAATTGTCTTTTACTTAGTTCTATCGTTGCTATGTAAGCGTCGTAAAACGTTTAAAAAAGTTGGTCATCAAACACGTGCTAGCATATTTTCTGTCAACAGTTTTATGCTCTATGCATTTAGCGTGCTTAAATAATTATGTAAACCCACGGCTTTCGGTTAAACATTTATTTGCATTGACATCACTTTTGGCGATACAAACAAGGTCTCCGTACTTAGTTAATGTCTGAGTTAAAGAATGATCTGTCATCTTAATTTGGACATACATAATTATAAAATAATTTA